>BSBN01001514.1:0-361942 GCA_027924645.1 Cunninghamia lanceolata | reverse complement strand
GAGAACATATTAAAGGTATGGGGCCAAAGGACATCCTTGCCTTATTGATCTACAAAGAGAAAAAAGATCAAGTGATGGATCCATTAATAGCTATGTAAGGATTATCATTAGCAAAGAGAAGTTGGATGCAGGAAATAAAATTGGAACCAAAGCCCAACTATTTAAGCATTTTTAAGATGAACTATTCTATCATATGCCTTAGCAAAATCTAGTTTGAATAGGAGACCATTTTTCCTCATTTATTGAGCCCATTCCACTATCTCCCAAGCAAGCATAAGTTGTCTAATATAAATCTTCCTCTTAGGAAGCCAATTTTCTCAGGTCTTACAATTTCTTGACCCATCTAATTCTTTTAGCTATGGCTTTGGCTAGTATTTTATAGGAGGCATAATTGGTCTCTAAGGTGAGACATTGTAAATTTAATTTCCCCCCTAGGAATTAGCTTTAGTGACCCTTGATTAATGGAAGGACCAAGGGGTCCCTTTGTTAAGGATTCTTTGTAAACCTCATAGAAGTATTCCTTGATAAATAACCACATAGTTTTGTAGAATTATGCAAGCAAACCACCTATGCTAGGGCTTTTAGAGTTTGTTGTATACTTTAAGGCAACATCAAACTCTTCAAGTGTGAATAGATGGTTTAGGTAGATCTACTAGTAAAGATCAATCTTATTGGTTATAAAAGTGCCAACATCATCATCAGTTATATCTTGAATTGGATCTCCTTCAATTAGGTCAATAAATATTTTTTTATAGTGCTGAAAGAAAATGGATTTGATATAGTCATTAATAAAGACTATATGCTCTCGATCATGTTAATGTTTGGTATATTTGAAGAAAAATTTGGTTCCTTTATCTCCTTCACCCATCCAATGCATCATGGCTCTTAATTGATCTCCTCCACCATGGTAGAGCTCAAATCTTTGAGTTTTGTTTTAATAGAAGCAATCGCCTATATTAAGGAACTATAAGTAGGTGTTGAAGCTAGAAGAGCCTTGCTTTTTTCCAATTGGTTCATTAATACTTTTTTCATCCTAGACCTCTTTATATAGCCATCTTCTTACCATAAGGTCTTAAGAAGGCACTGCAACACCATTGTATCCAATTTCCTTCTTTATCAGGTCCAATTACATCATTCCAAAGAGAGATTAGGGAAGCAAGGTAGTTAGGCTAATTGAGGTGGGAGATTTTTAGCTTGAATGTTAGGGCACTATGAGGAGAAGAATATGTAAAAATGTGATAGGTCAGAAGTATTGGGAGGTGGTTCGAGAGAGACAACAATCTACATGAAATAGGGTGTTTTGAGGAGAGGGGACAATGGAAAGTGAATCAAATAAGTAAAATCAATCAAGATGAATTAGTTTCCTCAGTTTACTTTCTCTTGAATTTTTCTAGTTTCATTGGTGCTAAATATGAGACCCTTTTTTCCCCTAAAATGGGGTCAGAAAGCCCCATGGTGTTTCTAGTTAGGATCCAAGCATCAAAGTCTTTTTTAGAGAGTTTGTGGTAACAATACCAACTTCTATTTTGATGTGTTTCCACCATGTTAAAGTCACCTCCCCAATTCCATTCAATTGTGGGGAGGGAATTAATCATCCATTCTCACAACTTGACTCTAAATGAAGAGTTATTAGGTTCATAAATGAGGTAGAGACCAATAGATCAACCTTGGACTTGTAAGAACTAAGCACAATTATTGTGAGGACCCATTCTTGAAGAGGTGATAAACTTAGCCAACTAGGGTGCAATTCCTATTATAACACCCCCATTTCCTTTGCTATGTTGTTTATCTAAAAACCAACCATATTTCCATGTAGATTAGAGGGTAAGTTGGAGGCAAATTCCTCCAATTTTGAACTCTTGTACAAAGATGACATTAGGTTTGTTCAACTTTGTAGATCTTTCTTAATATGCGCTTTTTTGAGGGATAGAAAGATTCCTCACATTTGATGATAGGAATGGGCACTTCATTAGGATTGGGGGAGGGTTTTTGTTTCCTCTGAATCTAAAACTTTAAATTAATTCTCCCATGATGATCCTTCTGAATCTTTTTTGAGCCCGGATAAAAAGATTCCACACATTCCATGATAGGAATGGGCACTTCATTAGGATTGGGGGAGGGTTTCTGTTTCCTCTAAATCTAGAACTTTAAATTAATTCTCCCATGATGATCCATTCTTGAAGAGGTGATAAACTTAGTTGACTAGGGTTCCTATTATAACACCCCATTTCCTTTGCTATGTTTGGTATCTTTAAACCAACCATATTTCCATGTAGATTAGAGGGTAAGTTGGAGGCAAATTCCTCCAATTTTGAACTCTTGTACAAAGATGACATTAGGTTTGTTCAACTTTGTAGATCTTTCTTAATATGCACTTTTTTGAGGGGATAGAAAGATTCCTCACATTCCATGATAGGAATGGACACTTCATTAGGATTGGGGGAGGGTTTCTGTTTCCTCTAAATCTAGAACTTTAAATTAATTCTCCCATGATGATCCTTCTTATCGAAGTGGGATTATGGCCCTTGAGAGTTCCTCTCATGGGGATCTAGACCTTTGTTTAGGAAGACTAAGAGACAAAGATGTAGCTCTACGAAGAGATAATTACTCCCTAAAACCTTACTCAACAACTAATGGTTAGATATTTCCTTCCTTCTCTTAAGCACTCTCCATCCTTCCCTAGGATGGCCTCTTTGAATGTTGTTAGTCTTCCTAAAGATGAAGCTAGTAAAAGTGAGTTGTGTGGAGGTAGGGAGAGGCTAGGTTGAGTTTTCATCATAGAAGAGGTGGTTTTGAGAGTGGGGGTTTCATTATCATTCTTGGTAGGCATTCTCACAAGTTATTAAATCAAGGGTAAGTTTCAAGGATGAGTAGTACATGATATATTTTTTTTGGATGGTTCTTATTGAGCATGATGTAATATATTATAAAGCAACAAGTAAATGCACAACTCATTATTCATTCATTTGGTGGATTTCAACCTAATTAATGTCCATTTTATTAGTCCTTGCTTATAAGGTGGGAGACTATTGTTTTCAATTGTCTAAATTTGTATTAATCTCCCTTACAAACAGGGCCACATGAAATATTTTGGTCTTGTCAATGGTTTGGAACGTTTCTTTTTCATGGCCTATTTCATGATTGGTCATCATAATTTAACTAGGGTTTTTTATTTGCAGATTTTTCTTACTTGAAGTTTGTCAAGGAAATATTTGAGCTTCTACTAAAGTTTTGTAGCTTTTTGGATTCTTTCTAGGCTTGGAATCATAGCACTATTGTGAATTAGAGGTGTTTCTTCAATATTTTTTTTGCAAGACAAATGTAGATGCAAGAGACTATTGGCTAGGGTTTTTTCAAGCCATGTGTTGCAGCCTCTTGACTTGTCACTCCTGAAATTTGGCCAATCATTTTCGCATAAATAATAAATGGGAAAGCAACTCAAATTACATGGTTGGCTTTGTGCAATGGAGTTGGATCTGGTGCACGGGCTTCCTCTGATGTGGAAGACCTTTTATTTTTTCAATCAATTGAGTTATCACTAAGGAGAAATTTAGTTGACCATTTCTACATAAATTCTCCTGACATTTAATTTGCTTCTAGACATAAAAGGTAGTTGGTTTGATGTTGGTCTTTTCTCTCATGCAGTTGCTTTTTATTGTTTTAATAGGCCATGGGCAAGAGGTTAGGGGTTCAAACCTCAAGATTCCCAACACAAGTTCAATCTCATTTTCTAGTTTCACACATGAGGAGGCTCTTTTTCCAAGTACACCATATGTTTTAGGGCTTGTTGGTTGTAGAAAAGCTTGGGGTTTTCATATTGGCAATTTTTGGGGTTGTAGTCTATAGTGATTTTGTATCAAATTGTTGGCTAGGATTGAGCCTTGAATTTTAAAATTATATGTAATTTCTACCTTTGTTCCTGCTTAATTGTACTTTTTTTGGTGAATTGAGCTCTTGCTCCCAAGTATTTTGAGTCTATAAGATGTGGATAAAAAGGGGGGTAGTTTCAGGTGTAGTTAGGGTTCATATTAGTGAAATAGATAAAAAAAATTGGGTTCATATTATGTCTATTGAGCTTGGATTGGCATTCTTATGGCCTTTTTGTGTTTGTAAGTTTTGTGTAAGGGTGCAAATTTTAGGAATTCGGCCTTGATAGGTTAGGCCATTCGTTTGTAGCCAATGTTGGGGTTTTAGGGTTAAAAACTAAGTCATTTCTCCTTCTTCAATAGTGTTAAGTGTTATATTATTTTGGGATCAATTTCCTAATTTGATTAGACTCTGACATTGCAGGTTACTCTACTAGAACCATCTTTAGGGAGAAGGGCTATGATGCTAAGCATTGCATTATATTTTGTCTCAATTCTTATTCAAAACTGATACATTTTTTGGGAAGAAACAAAATTAATATGATCCTCCTCTTACAGGCTCCTCAAGTCCCCAATCAATAGATAAATGTTATGGTGGAGGATTTATGATGTTAAGCATTGTAGACTGTTGTTGGTGGTTTTCCACATAGATCTAGATCCTGCCTCTACCATATATTTTCTTTCTGATATCTAGGAGGTTCTTTGCCCACCTTCATTTTAGTTCTTTGTCACTCACTGCATACATACATAGGTGTATAGTTTGACACTAATGTTTAAAGTGGGGAAAACCATCATTGGAGAGGAAAACTCAACCATATGTATAATGAGGAGACTATGTATAATGGGAGTGCTATAATTGCCTCAAAGATTACAAAGGAGATAGGGATAGATAGGTGAGCAAAAAGGACTCCTTTTACGTCTTTTTTGTGATTTGAAGATGATTGGAACAATCTTAGATGTTCCAATGACTAACATAATGGGACATTTTCTTCTTGTGAGGACTTCTTTTTGTTGAGATAAGTTGCCATTAACTTGCAATCCTAACCAATTCATATGTCTCCAAAGTTCTTGGAATGTGTTCCCCAACACATAAAGACTTTGAAAGATTAATTATTTATTAAATATATCACTTTAACTTTTGCAATCAATTCTTAATTGATAAGTTCAAACTTGGGCATCCATTTTTAGAGTGGGGGCCATGAAGACTTTGTTGACTTCTCCTAAGTCTATTTTGAGAGTTTGATAACTCCTAGTAAGTGGGAGTTAAACTTGGGCATCCCCTTTTGATGGGGACATTTAGACTTGGAGTTGTGCTTTTTTATGTACATGAGTGGATAATGTTGAGACACCTTGCATCATGGATATAATGTTCTAGGAGTTAACTACAGTGTTAGAGATGCATGATTTAGATATTGCTTGCATGTGGTCAGAATAACTTGCATTGACTTGCATGTTTTTGCATGTTGTTTCATGTCACTTGCATGTGTTTGCATATTGTTGCATGTCAATCCTATGGACTTATATGACCTTGCATGTCACTTGTATGTGCTTGCATGTTGTTGCATGTCAGTCCTATAGACTTGTATGACCTTGCATATTCTTGCATGTCATTTATATGACCTTGCATGTAGTTGCATGTCAGTTTTGTGAGATTACTTGCAGAACACTCCAACTCTAGAAACTTGCAGGATGGTACATCTCAGTGATTCAAGAAATGGGTATCAGTTTTATGTTGTTGAAAATGCTTGCATGTCAGTTTTAAGATATTACTTGCATGACACTCCAACTCCTGAAAGTTGCACGATGGTACATCTTAGTGTTTCAGGTAATGGGTATTAGTTACATGTTGGATCTGGTGTTTGCATGTCACTTGCATGTACAGAACAAGGTAATTATAAATAACATTGGGGACATCAATTGTGCAAGTTGTTGCATGAGAATTGGTGTGTGTTGATCACTTTAGTTGACTAAAATAGATAGGGCTAATTTGAGCACCCAATCTTGGGACTTTCAGTTGCTGCTTTTATTTAGAAATATTTTTTATGTTGGCAAAGCTAATTTTGGCATACTTGTGTGCACACATCATGAAGAGACAGTTAACTCAAAGTTTGGACTTTGTTTGAGTTCTGTCTTCTCAATTTAAGTGAGCTTGATTTTTACATGAGCTTTGGAAGCTATGTTATCAATTGTAATTTATTATAATTTGAGTTTCAAGATTTTGAATTAAGAAGCTTTTGAATTAAAAGAGGGTTTTTGATTTAATTGTAAAACCCATACATTTTCCACAGAGTTGATTTGAGGAAAAAAGACTTAGAAGAAAAAAGTAAAAAGTTTTTTGTAAAAGACTTAGAAGAAAAAAACAAGAAGCTTTTTTGACTTAGAAGAAAAAAGCAAGAGGTTTTTTTTTATTGAAGAAGCTTTTGAAGAAAAAAACAAGAAGTTGTTTTGAAGTTTTTTATAGGTTTGAAGATTGAAGAAGTTTTTGTGAAGTGCATCAAGGACTTTAGAGAAATTTCAGTATTGAATGTAATCTTTTCCAAAGAGATTTAATACAAGCAAGAAACATCTTTGAGTGTGGAGTTTTTTTCCCGAAAGGGTTTCTCCACGTAAATATTGTGTAAACTTTTCTCTTCTCTTCTCTTCTCTTCTCTTTTCTTCTACATTGGTTTAAAAGTGCATATAAGCACTTGTTCATTAATTGTTATAAATTAATCTTAATTTCAGCTTTGCATACACAAAATTTTAAAGTTTATAGCAGCAGTTCTACTGTCATTTTCAACACTTTTTACTCTAAACAATTGATATCACCTCATTTCTGTTGCAAGTATGGGCCTAACCGGTGTTGTCATTGATGTCAACATACTCCTGTTGCATTGATGTCAAGGATTGGATGAGCTGTGTGCTGAGGATATTGAGAAAATTAGTCCTATCAGAAACATAGAAGAACAGTGAAGACAATGAAGCTCTATGAAGTGAAGATCCCAGCTAGATGAAGATCAGAGAATGTGTATCAAAGGGTTTGTAGATATGTGTCTAAAGATGATCCAGTCAAGATTTGAGAGGTCCGCATGAAGATTTGGAGAAGTTATGGCCATATGAGTAAAACTGGTTCTGGTAGCTGTTTAGAGGTGACATAGTGACACAAATAGGTCCGGTGAGATCTAGAAATACAATATCTTGTTCTACAGATTTAGTGGAATGTTTAGGAAGCCAAGGTGAATTGACAACTCAATTGGTTCGTGGTCTGGACGTCCACAAGCATTTATTCTAATGTAACAGTGATGACAGACTGTGTTCTTGAGGTTCTAGATGAAGATGTGAATGATTTCAATAAGCAGAAGTGGTATGGATGCTCTTGGTGATTTAGGCAAGTTTGTGGGAGTCTCTAGACTGTGTCCAGTTCATATTGGCAGTCCACATTGAAGATTGAGCTCGTAATTGAATATTTACTCTCGGGTGATGGTGTTCTTCCTAATCATGGCTGATTGGATGTTCTACACATCTTGTGGATGATCTTGAAGATGTTCTGCGAAGCATGGCATGTTCCTCAAAGAAGATTGAAGTCCCAGATATGTGTGGCCAATAGTGTGGTGATACACATGAAGTTTTGTAATAAGTCAAGTTGTATTTGTGTAATTGCTCTATAATAAAATAAAGTATGTATTGTGCCGACTTGGATGATTATCCCAAAGTCAATGTCTTGTATAAATAAGATTTGTGAAGTCATTTCAAAGTATCTTTGGTGAAGATGAAAGAGTGGTAGAGAGGAGAAGAGTGAAAAGCAGAGCAGAAGTGTTGAGCTTAAATGGAACTATCTCAAGCATGGTGAAGATGCTAATCTCCAGTTCAAGTATGTAATATTTATATTATTATTCTGTAGACAGTGTGTCTCTTGTAGGCAGTGGGCCTCTTGTGAGTAGTGTGCTTGGGCAGTGAGCCCTAATTGGCAAGTGCCATTTTGCTCTCCTTATTCTTTTAACAGAGAATACAATCTTGGGTTAGTCACCCCGTGGTTTTTCCCTTAACCGAGTTTTCCACGTTAAAATCTTGGTGTCATATGTGTTAATGTGTTTTTGCTCTTGAGATATTACATTGTGCTTCTGTGATTAAATCATTATTATGCTGTAGAAATATAAGAAGGATTTAAGTGTTTGCAGAAAGGTAAGTTTTGGTAACAACTGATTCACCCCCCCTCTTAGTTGTCTGTCCTAAAACCAACAATTGGTATCAGAGCTAAGTTCCTTCAAGAAGGATAGTCCGAGGTTTGATGGAACTAATTACACTCTTTGAAAAAACCACATGGAATGTCACTTGTAATGTATGGGAATGCAATATTGGACCATGACTATCAAGAAGTATGTTCCTCCAAAGAATGATCTGACAAATGTAGATGAAATCAGAGATGCTAAAGATAATCTTCAAGCTAAAGAAGCCTTACTAAGTACCTTATCTAATTCAGAGCTAACAAATGTTATGGATTTAAAAACTGTACATGAGATTTGGTCAAAGCTAGAACTTCTGCACGAAGGAGACAAATATGTTAAATGTGCCAAGCTACAGAGTCTGAAAGGAAAATTTGAAAACTTGAAGATGAATGAAGATGAGAATATCACTACATTTATGCCAAAAGTAAATGAGCTTGTTTGTGGCATTAGGTGTGCTGGTGGAACCTTGGATGAAGATAAGAGTGTTGCCAAAGTTCTCAGATCCCTACCTCCTGCTTACAAACACAAGGTTGCTGCTATTGAAGAATTCAAATCTTATCAAATATCACAAGAGATCAATTGTTTGGAAAATTAGCTACATTTGAATTGGCTGAGTTTGGAGATGCACCCCCCAAGACTGAATCTACATTCAAAACTAGTGCCTCTATAAAAGGCAAACAAAGGTATGATCTAAGAGAGAACTCCTCAAAGAAATTATCATGGTATGAAAAGCAAGAAAAGATCTAGAAGAAGATGAGGCAGAAGCTGCTCAACTTGAAGCCCTTATTGCAAAAAGACTACCAAGAGTATCTGGTAAGTATGAAGGAAAATTGCCCTTCAAATGTTTCAATTGCAACAAGATTGGTCATTTTGCCTCAAGGTGTCTGGAAAGATTTTCAAAGACAAATCCAAATAGATCAAGATTCCAAAAGAAATGTTACTATGTTCATGAAGATGATGATGATGAAGGAGTAACAGATGATGAATCAGAGATAGGAAACAAATCCAGAAGTGACTGGGTGTTTATTGCCATCAAGGAAGAAGATCCAATGCCCACTAAATCTATCAATCATAAACAGGTAGAAAGAGCTCTGACTTCTCAAGGTGAAGAAAAGGATGAATGAGTCATTGACAGTGGATGCTCCCACCATATGACTGGTTACAAAAATAAGTTCATAGATCTAGAAAGATATGAAGGAGTTGTAAAATTTGGTGATAATTGTGCTGGTAGAATCAGAGGCAGAGGAACTATTTCTTTTGATGGAAAGAACAAAACCAATGATGTACTGTATGTTGAAGGTCTGAAGCACAGTCTTCTCAGTGTTGGGTAGTTGGTGGACAAAGGCTATGATCTCCTATTCAAAAATAGAAAATGTAGAATCCTTGAAAGCTTTGGAACTGAGATTGCATTCGGTACTCAAACAAAAGGTAACATCTTCCACTTGGTTGGTACTGGCAAAAGTTGTTTATTTGTTCAAATTGATCAAAGTTGGTTATGGCATAGGAGAATGTGTCATGTAAATTTTGATAATATCATCAAGATAAGCAACACTTAGGCTGTAAGAGATCTTCCAAGACTGGTGAAACCCACTAACAGTATGTGCAAAGAATGTCAGTTGGGTAAGTAGAGCAGAGTCACATTTTAAAGCAAGGAACAATCTTCTACCAGATTGTTGGACTTAGTACATATTGATCTATGTGGATCGGCAAGAATCAGGAGTTTGCAAGGTGATAGATATTTCATGTTACTAATTGATGACCATTCCTGGATGATCTGGGTGACTTTTCTGAAAGAGAAATCTGAGGCTCTTGAGAAATTCAAAATATTCAAGGCTATGGTAGAGAATGAAACCGAGTTAAACATAAAATGTCTTAGGTTTGATAGAGGTGGAGAATTCACATCCAAAGAGTTCATAGAATTATGTGAGAAACATGGGATAAAAAGACAGTAATCTGCTCCAAGGACTCCACAGCAGAATGGAGTAGTGGAGAGAAAGAACCGGACCATCCAGGAAGCATCTAGAACCATGATGATGGAGGCAAATGTTCCTCAGATCTACTGGAGAGAAGCTGTAAGCACTGCTGTCTATACTCTTAATCGAGTACAAATCAGAAGCAATACTAGTAAGACCCCTTATGAAATCTAGTTTGGCATCACTCCCACTGTAAAGTATTTCAGAGTCTTTGGTAGTAAATGTTACATTAAAAGAGATGAAGACCTTGGAAAATTTAATGCTAGAAGTGATGAAGGAATATTCTTAGGTTATTCTACTCAAAGCAAAGCTTACCAGTGTTATAACAAGAGATTGAGAAAGATCGTAGAAAGTACAAATGTGAAGGTTGATGAAGGCATTGAAAAACCCTCAAGGTTTTATGAATATGAAGAAGATGATCAGAATGATGTTTTGGTCCAAGAAGTTCAAGCTCCTTTTGAAATTTAGATCTAAATTGATCCAGAGAATCCTGGAATACAGGAAGAAGAGATAAGTTTGAATGAACTTGTCCAAGATATAGTAGTGCAAGAAATTCCCAAAACTCCCAGGTATGTAAGACTAAATCATTCTGAAGACCAGATCATAGGTGATAGAAGCAAAGGTGTTCAAACAAGAAGAAAGATTGCTCAAGACTCAGAAAAGTATTGTCTGATTTCAAAGATTGAACCAAAAATAGTAAGTGAAGCATGCAATGATGAAAGCTGGACTAAAGCAATGGAGGAAGAATTGATGCAGATTGAGAAAAATCACACTTGGGATCTTGTTCCCAGACCTAGAAACAAAAATGTGATTAGGACCAAGTGGGTCTTCCAGAATAAATTGAATGAAGATGGTGAAGTAGTCAGAAACAAATCCAGATTGGTCGTAAGGGTTACTCACAAGTAGAAGGAGTTGACTTTGAAGAAACTTTTGCTCTGGTGAAAAGAATTGAAGTAGTCAAATTATTTCTTGCTTTTGCTACCTTCAAGGATTTCAAAGTATATCGGATGGATGTCAAGTCTGCCTTCTTGAATGGTGACTTGGAAGAAGAAGTATACATTGAGAAACCAGATGGATTTCAATTGTCTGGTCATGGTGATATGGTCTGCAAGTTGAAGAAAGCACTATATGGACTCAAACAAGCCCCAAGGTCTTGGTATGAAAGATTGGATAAACATCTTTTGAAGATTGGTTTCAACAAAGGTACTACTGATAGTAACTTGTACTTCAAAATTGATCATGAAAATATCTTGATTGTTGAAGTATTTGTTGATGATATCATTTTTGGAGGAAGAGATAATATGTGCAAGACTTTTGCAAATCAAATGAAAAGTGAATTTGAGATGTCTATGTTTGGGGAAATGAATTTCTTCTTGGGTTTGCAACTTAAACAAAGAAAGGAATCTTCATATCACAGACCAAATATGTGAAAGAATTGTTGAAGAAATTTGGGATGGAAGATTCAAAACCAATGAATACTCCCATGGAAACCAGATGTAAACTAAGCAAAGATGATGAATCTCCTAAGGCTGTTTAGAAAAAGTACAGGTCAATGATTGGAGGACTACTCTATCTTACTCAAACTAGACCTGACATTATGAATGCTATTGGTCTCATTGCCAGATTCCAAGCTGATCCCAGAGAATCTCATGTCATGGCAATCAAAAGAATTCTTAGATATCTAAAGGGAACAGTTGAGTATGGTTTATGGTATTCTAGGGATCATGATTTCTCTCTTCATGCATATACAGATGCGGATTGGGTAGGAGATGTGGATGACCGGAAGAGTACCAGTGGTGGTGCATTCTTTTTGGGGAAAAGATTGGTTTCTTGGCTGAGCAAGAAACAAGAGGCAATATCTCTATCCACTGCAGAAGTAGGATATATTGCAGCAGCAGGTAGTTGCACTCAAGTATTGTGGATGAAGCAAATGCTAAGAGACATCAGAGTGGAGTATGAGGAACCTATCACAATCTTCTGTGATAACTCAAGTTCAATAAATATATCAAAAAATCTAGTGTTGCATTCAAAGACAAAATATATATCCATCAAGTTTCACTTTTTGAGAGAGTGGGTGAACAAGAATGAAGTCAGATTGGAGTTTGTGCCCTCAAAGGATCAGATTGTAGGCATTTTTACTAAACCTCTACCTAAGGACTCTTTTGAGTATCTCAGGGAGAAGTTAGGGGTTATTACCCCTCCGGTTCTGAATTAAGGTGCACTGATGTGCATCAGTCTGGTGGATCTCACAGTCATATCTTGTGGTCCGGATTGATGATAGGAAGCTGCTATTCATAGGGAGCAGTCTGTATGATTCTGATTGATGCAAGTATGTGCCCTTTGCCATTTATGTCAAAGGGGGAGAGAAGACATGTGAAAAACAAAAGTGGTTGCTGATCAAAGGGGGAGCAGTAAAGAAAGAGAAGACATATGAATGATTGCTATTGATAGGGGGAGCTATGTCAGTTAGTGAGGAGAAGTTTTTGTCTTGATGGTTAAAATAATTTTCACATCATATGTTGCCATCAATGACAAAGGGGGAGATTGTTGCAAGTATGGGCCTAACCGGTGTTGTCATTGATGTCAACATACTCCTGTTGCACTAATGTCAAGGATTGGATGAGCTGTGTGCTAAGGATATTGAGAAAATTAGTCCTATCAGAAACATAGACGAACAGTGAAGACAGTGGAGCTCTATGAAGTGAAGATCCCAGCTAGATGAAGATCAGAGAATGTGTATCAAAGGGTTTGTAGATATGTGTCTAAAGATGATCTAGTCAAGATTTGAGAGGTCCGCATGAAGATTTGGAGAAGTTATGGCCATATGAGTAAAACTGGTTCTAACAACTGTTCAGAGGTGACAGAGTGACACAAATAGGTCTGGTGAGATTCAAAAATACAATATCTTGTTTTACGGATTTGGTGGAATGTTTAGGAAGCCAAGGTGAATTGACAACTCAATTGGTTCGTTGTCTGGAGGTTCGCAAGCATTTATTCTAATGTAACAATGATGACAGACTGTGTTCTTGAGGTTCCAGGTGAAGATGTGAATGATTTTATTAAGCAAAAGTGGTATGGATGCTCTTGGTGATTTAGGGAAGTTTGTGGGAGTCTCTAGACTATGACCAGTTCATGTTGGCGGTCCGCATTGAAGATTGAGCTCGTAATTGAAGATTTACTCTCGGGTGATGGTGTTCTTCCTAATCATGGCCGACCAGATGTTCTACACATCTTGCAGATGATCTTGAAGACGTTCTATGCAGCATGGCGTGTTCCTCAAAGAAGATTGAAGTCCCAGATATGTGTGGCCAACAATGTGGTGATACGCATGAAGTTTTGTAATAAGTCAAGTTGCATTTGTGTAATTGCTCTGTAATAAAATAAAGTATGTATTGTGCCGACTTGGATGATTATCCCAAAGTCGATGTCTTGTATAAATAAGATTTGTGAAGTCATTTGAAAGTATCTTTGGTGAAGATGAGAGAGTGGTAGAGAGAAGAAGAGTGAAATGCAGAGCAGAAGTGTTGAGCTTAAATGGAACTGTCTCAAGCAGGGTGAAGATGCTAATCTCCAATTCAAGTATGTAATATTTATATTATTATTCTGTAGACAGTGTGTCTCCTGTAGGCAGTGGGCCTCTTGTGAGCAGTGTGCTCGAGCAGTGAGCCCTAATTGGAAAGTGCCATTTTGTTCTCCTTATTATTTTAATAGAGAATACAATCTTGGGTTAGTCACCCCATGGTTTTTCCCTTAACTGGGTTTTCCACGTTAAAATCTTGGTGTCATATGTGTTAATGTGTTTTTGCTCTTGAGATATTACATTGTGCTTCCGTGATTAAATCATTATTATGCTGTAGAAATATAAGAAGGATTTAAGTGTTTGCAGAAAGGTAAGTTTTGGTAACAACTGATTCACCCCCCCTCTTAGTTGTCTGTCCTAAAACCAACAATTTCCCCCTTGTGTGATCAAGACCCTGATAGTCTAGCTGTAATCTTCGGTTGCAGTTGTCATTAATTATGGTTTATGTGGGGGCATGGTGCTTTAACTCTTTAAATTGATAGAAAAGACAACACATTATTTATATACCATTTGGCATCACTCACTCTTGGAGCAGAGCTTGCATTCACCTGATTTATGATGAGAAGTGTACGTTGGCCATATCCCTACATAATGGGCCCTTTGTCTTGTACATTTGGTCAAATCAAAGAAGGTTAAGATAGAGGGGTTGTGCAAAGCAACCCCTAAAAATCTTGGACTTATGGACAATATACTCTTTTCTATCATGTTAGTGTTGGTCTTGCTTCATACTTTATTACATGGTTATTAATTGTATGAGTGGATTTCTTCCTCCTTTAAAATTAGTCCTACTAAGGGTTATTTTAAGCTTGAAGCTAGAGTAACAAGTACTAAATTGTAATTACTTGTACAGTTGCTGACTAGGTACTAAGGCACTGTAAGTAGACTTGCTTTAAGAATAGATAATAAATGGCATTTGCTTGCACCTATTCATCATCTTGAATTGGCATGTTTTAAGTATACCTTTATGATTAAACATTTGTGATGGGCTCCTGATATAAACTTTATTTGTTTTTGTGTAGCTTGTACATAAATAGTTCTACATGTTCCAAAATTGCACTCACTATTTGTCAAAGTTGGTTTGTTCCTCAACAAATGATGTTGCTTTTCATCTTCTTGTTGCTTTAAATTTAAATTTCTTGGCAAAGAGCCTATTAAGAAAGTAAGTCTCTTGAAATTTGACAGGATGCATGAAGCTTGTTCTATTGCATGATTCTTGTCTCAATAACTTAAGTTTTTGGTCTTTGGAAACAACATTTACATGTAGAAAGAAGGAATTTAAAAAACAAGTGAAAGTAAAAAAGATCCCAAGATATGGTTCAAATATTTGCTTCATATCTTTTGATTATGATGACCGATAGAACTACTCAAGACTTATGAATAATTATATGTACTCAATTTCTTTAGTTTTCAAACTGATTTCACTCCCAAAGATATTCAAGTAACCCAAAAATAATCTCTAGATACTAAGGTACAAGAGAACTATGTTTAAACCTTATGTTTCTCCATTTATTGGAAACCTCTTTCTTCTATGAAGGTTACCATACTCACTACCATGTGACTAGGGTACTTCTAGAATACCAACATCAGTGTTGCCTTCAGACAAAAGGAGGAAACTAGCTTTTGATGGAAGTAAACAAGACACCAGTGATGAAGATCTCTTGTCTGATTCTGATTTGAACAAGCTTGTTGGTACCTTAGATATTTGTGATCTGGAGGTAATTAACCATATAAAATCTTGATGCTTATCTTGTCCATCGTTGATTAAATGTCAAATGACAAACATATTGAAGATAGAAAAATCTTTCCTTGTAGGAGATCAATACAACCTATACTCTACAATGTGAATTACACCCATATCAAAAGCAAACTTTGTACTTGATGTCTAAATTGGAGAAGAGTAGAAATGGAGGAGGAAGTAAGAACTCTTTATTACATCAACCTTTTGAATCACAATCTGATTGACATAAGAATTTTAATTGTTGCTAGGATAGGTGTAAAGCAAATGCTTAGAATAGATATAAAATCCATTATTAAAAACCCATGTGGTGATGGTCTTTGGAATACATATTCAATTTGGGCTTTATGAATTGCTTTTGGGGGAAGTTCATGACATGATTTTCATATGTTTAGGAAGCAAAGATAGTGTGTAGATTTCTTGGATTACTAAATTAGTGTAGTTTAGTTTCGTCTGTTTGAGTTCTCCATTTAGTTCAATGATTTAGTTGAGTTCCTTACACTGGATCCCTAGAAAGTGATAAAGCTCGTTGCTTGGTAAATTGACATTCTGATGATAAGAAAGAGAAGGGCTAAAGTGCCAGATGTTAGAAGTTATTAGTTTTTCTTTTGATTTAATGGACTTACTTTGTTATTGAGTATTGTTTGGCTCTAACCTACAAATATCTGCTTGTTTAGCATTTCTCACATGAATAACTGATGCCATCTATGCCTTTCTTTAGTTTAGAATCAACTGGGTCCTTTCCTATAACTAACATTCCTCATAGTGTGTTTTAAGGGGTAAATGTTGTTCTTATCTTGTATCATATTAAAATCCTTGCTATTTTTCTAACGCACCCCTTATATAAGGGATATTAACCTTTGGCTCTTCCCTAGTACCATTTTTTTTACCACACATTTATTGACCGGCTTCACAAAATGCTTTCTCTATTTGTCTTCCTAACCCATTTTTTTGGGACCAAAAAGAGGTGACCCTTCTCTTGTACAAAATGTTTGATAAAGATGGTGGTGGGAAATTTCTTGTAACTATAGATTTACATTTATTTTCTTCTAAATAACTCAAGGTGAGCCATCTAACTTCTTTGATGCTTAATGATTTAATAATGAAAATTTTCTTTCCTTGGTGAATTGAATTTGTATTGAGAGATTGTTGAGGCAGCCGAGAAACTTACCCATATCTTCAGCTCCATAGGGCCATTTATTATCTTTTATGTAATTTGTTCTATAATTTTTTGTTTCTCTATCATTGATCCTCTCTATATTTCCTCTCTTCCTATCCTCACGTAGTTTGAATTTCCCTCTTCCTAGTTGGAATCCATAGAATTCCATTTTCGCCCTCCATTACCCAAAACCTTGGCCATAGTTTCCCACCTCATATTTGCAACATACACTTTGTTTCTCCATTGTATGCATCCCTCTTGTGATCAATTTCCATACCCCATTTGAATCTCATAACAAACACACACCACTTGTGGTAGATTTCCCTCTTAGGTTTTATCATTGTGATCACCACTGCTTGCACACTGTTAGTAATAATTTATGTATGGGGTTTTGAGTCAGGTCTCTTCCCTGAAAATCCAAAAAGTTTTAATATTTTTGCCCCTGCAATTATAAAAATGCAAGAAATCAGTTGTGTGCAGGGTCGAAATGGCAGTGGCGGGTCGAGAGATCCTATCGGCCCCTAAAAATGTTAAAAATTGAGTTATATGCATTTGAAAATGCTTATCGGGTCACTGTTACAGTGTCTGAATGTTTCTAAGTGTGGCTGGAAAGGGTCAAATTGTGTCAGTGCTGTGGAATGCTCCATGTGGAGGCACCCGAGGGACACAAGGAAAGCAACTCAAAAACCCCACGCATGGTGCCATGTGTCTGCCTCCGCCGATAGCTCCAAAGGACCCTAAGTGTTTCTCAACAGATGCGCGGAAAGCGCCACATGTCGCCCTCCGCGAAGCTCCTAAAAAGTTTCAAAGCAGGGGTAGAAGATGCCACATGTCCCTTGTTGTGATTGCGGAGGCCGACAAGTGTCGGCGTCCGTGTTATGTTTCATTTGTTTCGGGGCTAAGTGAAGATCGTGGTGGGTCCCAGTAAAGAGTCCCTGCTACTGTGGATGTTGCCAAGTAGCAGCATCCGCTTGAAGTTTCAAGAGCCCCTTTTATAAAGTTTCAATGTGGCGGAAGGCGCCAAGTGTCACAAGCAGGGGCAGTTTCTTTTTGTTTCAGCGGGTGTGCGGAAAGAGCTGTGTGTCCCTTGTGGTTGCTGTGGGGGCCGACATGTGTCGGCCTCCGCGTTGTTTCTTTTTGCTTCAAGGTTTGGCGCAGGAGGTGGTGGGCCCCGTTTCTTAATGTGCCTCAAGTTTCAAAGCCGCGGATTGCGACAAGTGTCACGAGCAGGGGCCACTTCAGACTTTCGACACAGTTTAGTAAAGTATCGCGGGTCTCGACGCGTGGCAGCTTCCGCTTGTGTTTCAGGAAAGTTTCAAAAGGTTTCTAAGTTGCTGCGGAAGTTGACAAGTGTCAGCTTCCACGTAAGTTTCTATTTTGTTTCTCGCAATGCAAGTAATGATGATGGTGGGTCCTAATGAGTGTCTCAAGTGTCACGGGTGATGACAAATGTCACCATCCACATAAGTTTCAAGGCGGCCCCTTTAAGTTTTTGAGCAGCACGGAGGGTGCCAAGTGTCGCAGTCCGCAATGTTTCAAGGGAGACTCTTTTGTGTTTCAAGAGAGCGTGGAGCCCGCCATGTGTCTGTCTCCGCCAAGCTTCCGAGGGGTCTCTAATGTTTCAAGGGTGCTGCAGAGCTTGCCACGTGGTGGCTACTACGCGTGTTTCCGGCAGCAGACTCTCGGTGGGAAAAAGATAAAGGAAAAGGACCCAGCGGTGGAAACTCAAGGTGTTTGCGTGGCACGTTTTTGTTGGTTCGTGACTTTTTGGAATTTTTGGGGCCGTTGGATCTAAGCGACTAGTAGACATGATCAACGGCCACATTTTGAGCCTGCAACGCGGGTTTTCTCATGAACGTTTGCAACTGTTTTGGCGGGAAAACTTCTGAGGCTTGCTGCAGTTGCGTTTCCAGAGGCCGCGGGTTGGTGAAACAGTAATGGTTGCTTGTTGCAGAGGCATGGGTCGAGTTGACAGGCTCAACCACCTGAATTGATGATGCATGTCCCTAAGCGGAGGCTCGAGTCCCAATCTCACCTACTCCTTCCTCTTTGTCCCTCTGCAGCATTTACTATTTTGAGCACCTCTTTTCTGATACTATGTATCTAGCGGATTTTTGTCTTGCCTTGTAATTAATTTGCTGAGTACATAGTTTTGCTATAAAAGGCAGACTGTGTCACTCATTTGAGGTTGTTGAAGGCTTGGGCAATTTTTTGTGTAAATAATGAAGAACAGGGCATGGTCTTGGCTGTTTTATCCCATTGTGGAGTTTATGAGTTGCAACATGAATGTATTTTGCACATATGTTCAGTTTCAGTGTTGATTTATATGAAAAATGCTTATTGCATGTGTCTATCTACTTGTCTCCATTTGCTGCATGTTATTCTCCTTCTTTTGAATCTGGTTGCTAAGGGTTTCATAGATTCTAGGGTACAAGGCTCTGTATCACATGTTTGATCTCTAACTTCCATTCAAGGAGTGGATTAAACTGTTTTAGGTCAAGCATGGAGAAGGTTGCATGTCAGCAGGGATATCTGTAAGTAGAGGCAACTAGATACCCATTCTTGGGTGATGTTTGTAAGGCAAGCATCAGTCCAACCCCCTGAAACTTGAGTGAAAGTTGCAAACCATCTACTGTATACATCTAGTTGACTCCTTGCCCAATGGATAGGCACCAGTCTGTTTCTGGGTCAGTAGTTATGAGCCAAAACCCCTTGTCTTGCATCCAGGACATTATGTCCACCCATTTCATCACTTCCACCTGTTAGTTGTAGGAGTAGGATTAGGAACCCCCTGCATACTCTCATACCCAACCAGACACATATGTCCAAGAATGTTGCCAACCTTGTGATCTATCATGCAGATCTTGGTCCATACATGAGGGTATTCTACCTGATGCTGTCAAGCTAAATCTTTCTGTCATTGAGCTAGTCAATGTTACATCTTTTGTCATAGGGACACCCCCCTTGGTGCAGCAGAACCAGAAGTGAAGGGGAGGCAGCTCACACAACCTCCCATAATCTGTTGGCCGAATCCGCCCGTGCATTGGAACTGGCAAACCCTCTGCAGATTTGGTAACCAACACACACAACACTTCACTCCAACACCAGGTTTGCACACATAAATCAATTTTCCAAAAGTGTTGTAGTGGAGGTTGAGACATATTAAATAGGGGATTAATTGAGGTAGTCTCCTTAACAACACACCATTTCCCTCCATGTACTCTAAGTTTTAGCTCAAGAAACCAAGAGTTTTGAAGAAGATGTGTTTATTTTGAAGGTGAGATGGACTCTAAAGACAAAGTCATCCAACCATTGAAACTTCTAGAATATTTAGAGCTAAAGCCACTAACACCCTTGAAGGGCCACAGATCCCTTGTTACATTATTGCAAATGCCCACTTTCCAGAAATGTCTCTAATAGAGTCCAACTTTTTCTTGTAGTTATTTCCAAACCAAGCTAGTCTATTTCTAGTGTTTCAAGGAACATTTTCTAAATGCATGATTTCTATTTTTGGCATTCTTTCAATTTGACATTACTAGCTCTTATGAACTAATAGTTTTTGGGGTGAAATTTCTGGGCAAGTGCAAGCAGATGGGGGGCCAAAAAGGGGTCTTAAGTGGCCACTTTTTTTTTTTTTTTTTTTCTGAAATAAGGAAATGCTGGCCTTGGATGAGAAATTGAGCATAGTTACACTCAAAATTTGGAGATGCAACCAAAACAATGTTCGTAGTGCTCCAAGTCTACTTTCTAAACTATTAATTTAAAAAAAAAATGGTATGATTAATGGGTTCAAAAGAGGGAGCCATAGAAATTGGTGTTGTTTCTGTCAAAAAAAAAATAACATAGCATGTTTTGTGGCTCCCTTAAAAGGTTAACTTTTTTTTGGTATTTTTAAAATCACTTCAGTGAGAAATTAGCTAACAACATGTAGTTTATGCCTAATTTTTCTGATAATTTTTTGATGAATATTTGATTTTTTACTAATTTTCAAAGTGGACACATCCTAAAAAATAGAATTTTGGCCGTGTTCCCCCTATAAATTTAGAAAACTAATTGAAAATCAATTTTTTTTAATATGTGTAGAATGGAGTCTAGTTTCTAAATATGTAATTTTTTTGAAATTTCAATGAATGGTTAATTTACAACGAAAAAAAGACCAAACAATGGTTTTTGCCCAAAAACAGACACACAAACAAAAGAAATTAAAGATGAAAGGCTTAACATTGTCAAAATGTGAAAAAATTACATCGTTAAATAGCTAAGAGAAAGCCTAACATTACTCAGGTGTTCTATTTGTTTTACCTTGAAACACGTGCAAATTTGAGGGTTAGCACGAACAAAATTATGTGAAATCTTATAGAATTTGCAAAAACACGTCTGTGGATGTTGGAAAGGCACTCCAATCCTTTGGGTTGGAATTCCAAAGAAAATACCAAGCCTAAGGCTTGGGATTCCCAAAGCACAATATAACGCGAGCGCAGTTCGACATAACATGAGCGCGTTATAATGCGCTCGCGTTATGTCTTCCTTTGAATGATTTATGTTCAAGTTTCATAAGTATGTTTGATGGATGTATATATGTATGCTTGTAGGTATGTATGTATGTATGGTTGTATGTATGTATGTACATGTATGCATGCTTGGATGTATGTACACGTATGCATGCTTGTATGTATGTACATGTATGCATACTTGTATGTATGTATATATGTATGCATGTTTGTATGTATGTATGCATGTATGTGTGTATGTAAGTGTTTTAGGTTTAGGGTATATAAGGAGCTGAGCCTGTATAGTTTTTAGGGTTGAGGGTTGAGGGATTAGGGCTTAAGTAATAGGTAGAGGGTAGAGGGTAGAGATTAGATGGTTGAGGGTTATAGTTGAGGGTTAATATTCAGGGTGTTGAGTGTATAAGATTAAGTGTGTAAGGCATGGGGATTAGGGTTTATGATATGGATTGAGGGTATATAAGGCATAGGGTGACTTGGGTTGAGAGCACGTATGCTTTAGGTTTAATTTAAGTATAGGGTTGAGGCACAATATTCAAGGTTTAGGATAAAAGGGTGAGGTTATATGGTATAGGGATGAGGGTTTGTGGGTCTAGGCTTCAGGGTTTAAGGTATAGGGTTGGGGATTGAGGGATTAGGGCTTAAGTATATGGTTAAGGGTATAGGGTTGAGGGTTTAGGGATAGGTTTTAAGGTTTAAGATTTAAGGGTTGAGGGTTGAGGGATAGGGTTTAAGGTTTAGGGGTAAGGGATTAGGGTTTAAGGTATAGTGTCTTAGGTTGAGGGTTTAGGAATAGGGATAGCATTTAGGGTTTAGGGATGAGGGATTAGGGTTGAGGTTTGAGGGATTAGGGTTGAGGGTTGAGGGTTGAGGGATTAGGGTTTAAGGTATAGTGCTAAGGGTTGAGGGTTTAGGGATAGGGCTTAGGGTTTAGGGTTGAGGGATTAGGGTTTAGGGTTAAGGGATTAGGGTTTAGTGTTAAGGGATTAGGGTTTAAGGAATAGTGTTGAGGGTTGAGGGTTTAGGGATAGGGTTTAAGGTTGAGGGATTAGGGTTTAGGGTTGAGGGATTAGGGTTTAATGTTGAGAGTTGAGGGTTGAGGGTTTAGGGATAAGGTTGATGGTCAAGGGATTAGGGTTAAAGTAGAGTGTCAAGGGTAGATGGATTAGGGATAAAGGTTTAAGGATTGAGGGTTGAGGCTTTAGGGCTGAGAGTTAAGGGATTAGGGTTTAAGATATAGTGTCGAGAATCAAGGGTTTAGGGATAGGTTTTAGGGTTTGAGTTTTAAGGGTTAAGGGTTGAGGGATAGGGTTGAGGGTTTAGGGATAAGGGATTAGTGTTTAAGGTATAGTGTCGAGGGTTGAGGGTTTAGGAATAGGGATAGCGTTTAGGGTTTAGGGATGAGGGATTAGGGTTGAGGGTTGAGGGTTGAGGGATTAGGGTTTAAGGTATAGTGTTGAGGGTTTAGGGTTGAGGGATTAGGGTTTAGGGTTGATGGATTAGGGTTTAATGTTGAGAGTTGAGGATTTAGGGATAGGGTTGATGGTCAAGGGATTAGGGTTAAAGTAGAGTGTCAAGGGTAGAGGGATTAGGGATAGGGTTTAGGGTTGAAGGTTTAAGGATTAAGGGTTGAGGCTTTAGGGATGAGGGTTAAGGGATTAGGGTTTAAGATATAGTGTCGAGTGTCAAGGGTGTAGGGATAACTTTTAGGGTTTAAGTTTTAAGGGTTAAGGGTTGAGGGATAGGGATTAGGGTTTAGGGATATGGGATTAGGGTTTAAGGTATAATGTTGAGGGTTGAGGGTTTAGGAATAGGGATAATGTTTAGGGTAGAGGCATTAGGGATAGGGTTTAGGGTTGAAGGTTTAAGGATTGAGGGTTGAGGCTTTAGGGATGAGGGTTAATGTATTAAGGTTTAACGTATAGTGTTGAGGGTAGAGGGTTCATGGATAGGGTTTAGGGTTTACGGATAGGTAGAGAGGTGAGGGGAAACAAAGGTGAGAGATAGAGATGTGAGGGGAAAGATATAATAAAATGAGACAGTGAAGTTGACAACTTGAGGGAAACATGGGTAAGGAGGAGGGAGAGAGATGGAGAGGAAGGGAACTATGTAGAGAGCCGTGAGAGATATACATGTGAGACCTATAACCTAGGGAGAGAGGGGTGAGAGAGATAGGGGAGAGATAGGGGTGAGGTAGATAGGGGAGGAGAGGGGTGGATAAGGGTTGAGGGTTTAAGGCTTTAGGGTTTAAGGGTGAAGGGTTTAGGGTTTAGGGTTTAAGGGTTGAGGTATTAAGGGTTTAGGGTTTAGGGATTAGGGTTTAAGGTATAGTGTCGAGGGTAGAGGGTTTAGGGATAGGGTTTAGGATTTAAGGTTTAAGGGTTAAGGTTTGAGGCTTTAAGGATAGGGTTTGGGGTTTAGGGACAAGGGATTAGTGTTTAAGGTATAATATCGAGCGTTGAAGGTTTAGGGATAGGGTTTAGGATTTAAGGTTTAAGGGTTGAGGGTTGAGGCTTTAGGGATAGGGTTTAGGATTTAGGGCTAAGGGATTAGGGTTAAGGTATAGTATCGAGGGTTGAGGGTTTAGGGATAGGGTTTATGATTTAAGGTTTAAGGGTTGAGAGTTGAGGCTTTAGAGATAGGGTTTAGGGTTTTGGGATAAAGGATTAGGGTTTAAGGTATAGTGTCAAGGGTTAAGGGTTTAGGGATAGGGTTTAGGATTTAAGGATTAAGGGTTGAGGTTTGAGGCTTTAGGGATAAGGTTTAGTGTTTAGGGTTAAGTGAGAGACCTAGATGGCTAAGGATGGATGGAGAGGTAGACAAGGAGTGACTGAGAGATGTAGAGAGGGGAGAGGTAGAGAGGTGAGGGGGAGACAAAGGTGAGAGATAATAAAATGAGAGTGAAGTTGACAACTTGAGGGAAAGATGGGTAAGGAGCAGGGAGAGAGGTCGAGAGGAAGATAACTATGTAGAGAGCCATGAGAGATATACAAGTGAGAGACCTATAACCTAGGGAGAGAGGGGTGAGAGAGATGGGGGTGAGGTAGATAGGGGAGGAGAGGGGTGGATAAGGGTTGAGGTTTTAGGGATAAGGTTTAGTGTTTAGGGTTAATTGAGAGACCTAGATGGCTAAGGATGGATGGAGAGGCATACAAGGAGTGACTGAGAGACATAGAGAGGGGAGAGGTAGAGAGGTGAGTGGGAGACAAAGGTGAGAGATAGAGAGGTGAGGGGAGAGATATAATAAAATGAGAGAGTGAAGTTGACAACTTGAGGGAAAGATGGGTAAGGAGGAGGGAGAGAGGTGGAGAGGAAGGGAACTATGTAGAGAGCTGTGAGAGATATACAAGTGAGATACCTACAACCTAGGGAGAGAGAGGTGTGCGAGATAGGGGAGAGATGGGGGTGAGGCAGATAGGGGAGGAGAGGGGTGGATAAGGATTGAGGCTTAAGGGTTAAGGCGTAGGGTGACTTGGGTTGAGAGTGTATGGTTTAGGTTTTAAGTATATGGTTGAGGCACAATATTCAAGGTTTAGGGTATAAGGGTGAGGTTATAGGGTATAGGGATGAGGGTTTGTAGGTGTAGGTTTCAGGGTTTAAGGTATAGGGTTGAGGATTGAGGGATTAGGGCTTAAGTATATGGTTGAGGGTATAAGGTAGAGGGTTGAGAGTTTACAACTGGGGGATAATGTTCAAGGTTGAGTCTCTAAGATATAGGGTTTAGGGTATAAGGCATATGGATGAGGGTTGATGGTTTAGGGCATGAGTATAGGGTTGAGGGTATAGGGTATAGGGTTTAAGGGTTTAAGGTTTAGGGTTTTAAGGGTATCTAGGGGTTGAGAGTTTAGGGTCTAAGGGTTTAAGGTTATAGGGATTAAGGGTTTAACAGTTGAGGGTTTAAGGGTTGAGGGATTAGTGTTTAAAGCATAGTGTCGAGGGTAGAGGGTTTAGGGATAGGGTTGGAGGGTTTAGGGATAAGGGATTAGGGTTTAAGGTATAGTGTCAAGGGTTGAGGGTTTAGGAATAGGGATAGCATTTAGGGTTTAGGGTTGAGGGTTAAGGGATTAGGGTTGAGGGTTGAGGGATTAGAGTTTAGGGATAGGGTTGAGGGTTTAGGGTTTAAGGTATAGCGTTGAGGGTTTAGGGATAGGGTTTAGGCTTGAGGGATTAGGGTTAAGGGTTTGACATTGACGATTGAAGGTTGAGGTTTGAGGGTTGAGAGTTTAGGGATATGGTTGAGGGTCGAGGGATTAGGGTTAAAGTAGAGTGTCGAGGGTATAGGGATTAGGGATAGGGTTTAAAGTTTAGGGATAAGGGATTAGGGTTTAAGGTAGAGTGTTGAGGGTTTAGTGATAGGGTATATGGTTTAGTGATATGGTGTAGGGTTAAGGGTTGAGGGATTGGGGTTTATTGTTGAGGGAATAGGGTTTAAGGTAAAGTGTTGAGGGTTTAGGGATAGGGTTTAGGATTTAAGGTTTAAGGGTTGAGGGTTGAGGCTTTAGGGTTAAGTGAGACCTAGATGGCTAAGGATGGATGGAGAGGTAGACAAGGAGCGATTGAGAGACATAGAGAAGGTAGAGGTAGAGAGGTGAGGGGGAGAGATAAGTGAGAATAGAGAGGTGAGAGATAGAACATGAGCTAATGGAACTAGAGGTGAGAGATATTGAAAAGGTGCTATCAAAGGTGAGATAAGCACAAATATTTATGGATCAATCTATAGCAGCCAATAGAAGCCAAAATACATCCATTTGCAATCATGGATTAGTTAAGAACAACTAGGTGGTAAATTTGTTTCCATTGGTAACTTCACAAATTTGGTGTCTTATCTTGTCCTCCTTGGTTTTCTCCATGGATCTCCATCATTGTCTTCATGAATCGTATAATTCATCATGTCATAGTTGTTGGTGTGAACACATAATTCACACATGTTAAGTTGACTTAGTGAGTCTTCTAGATGTCACTAGTTGAGTCTAGTTGAGTGTTAAATTGTTGATAGTTGGAGTAAGTTGTCTTATCCTCCACATGTGCAATTAGTTATCATCCTCTAATTGACACATGTTGTAGGAATATCTCCACTTTCCACTCCACCTTTCACTCTACCTTTCTAGCTCTCACCTTGCCTTTATAAGCAAGGCTCTCTCATTGTATTTCACATGACAGTTTAATACAGTTGCTCCATTGTTTTAGCATCTTCTCTGTTATCTTTGTGTGGAAGGTTGTCTTGATTGCAGGTGATCTTGGCTTGCTGAGTCACATTGACTCTTACATGGTATTAGAGCCTGATCTACAATTCCCTTCCCTCATTGGAGAGGTTTTTCTTGGAGCTTGTTGTTAGGAGCATCCTGGTGTGAAACGAACATCACAGTTGCAATCAAGAGGCCCAAATCTATATAGATCGGCTGTTCATTTGCTGAATTTCGACATCAAAAAAAATTTAGCAAAATTTTTTTGCCCCTGGTTAGGGCTTGGTGAAATCCGTAAGACCCTGGTTGTCCTGTATCAACACCGTACTGTGCCTACGTAGCTGGTTAAATCAGTCATCTGTCAGGTAATAGAAATATTTTCTGGTTAATAATGTCTGTAGGTTAATTTTTATTTTTTTGCAGAGGTTTTTTAAGGGGTACAAGTTACCATGTAACCCTATGCAGGTTGTAGGGTACAGTCTAATCGTGGGGTGCCACGTGTGGCACGGGCCCCCACAACCCTTGACTTTGCAGATCTTTGCCAGCATATAATCCACACTCTCCATGATCGACGGTGTTTACTTGTACAGAAATGCCATTTCAAAGTCTTTGACGGCTTTTGCAAGTGAATCAAAATTCCTGGTCAGCAAGAATCTTAGATCTAAGATCATTTAAATCTTGCAAGAGTAAATTCCCCACCAGCCCTGTGGCATTTTATACAGGCTTCGACCTTTATCAAATGTTTTTAATGTTTTAAACAACAAAAAAATCCACAGTTTTATCCGCAGGTAGATCAAACTAAGTCCAAGTGGTCACTCTTTTTACCTGTAGTTAGATTCATCTTCTGGCTGTTTTGTTTTCCTCAAGGGTGGTTTTACCATGTTGGTCAGTGGTTTTGTGCAGACCAAGTTTCTTTTCCTGTACCTGGCTTTTTTTTTTTTTTCTTCTGTAGGTGGTTTCCAACACAGGCGGTTTTGTTTTTTCCTCACAATGGTTTTTGTTTTCTGCTAGTTGTTTTGCAGCTTGTAGAGCATATTCCGACCACTGGAAGGAATATTCCATCAGGGGGGCCTGTTTTGCCCCTCAAAGTCCTAAAATATGGCTTTTTTTTCTTTTTTTCACAACTTTTGCCCACGGTGTCAAAATCAGGCAAACAAGATATTGTTGGAAAGCTGACAGAGAGCACTTCGTAGTGATATCAGCCATTTTCATAGATTTTGCTGTTTGAGAGAATTTATTGCAGGTTGAAGAAAGATCTTCATTTTTGGCTCCTGAGCTCATAACATTTTGTCACGAACTCTGATATTCACGATTCTTGCGGCATCGAAAAGGTATTCAGGAGCTCTACAAAGCCATCTATGCACTTTTTTGAGATTTTGCTCCAGGTGTTTTTTTAATTCATTTGTTAGTTTTTTGGCATTTGAGTGATAACTTGGACATTTTGATACTTGAAAGGGTGAAATTTGTTTTGAGAGGATTTGTTTGCTGTAATACATCATTGTGAATGATTGTAATCTCACTTAGATCTCTTTTTTAAGAGATTTTGTTGTTTTCCCAATTTTGGTCCTTTGGGAACAATTGTAAATTGCACTAAGTATAAAGTGCCACAACAAATTTGGGGGGCTCTCTTACATAGTAAAGGGGTGTTGTTGTGTTGTTGTCTTTCTTTTTCATCATGGATGTGCCTCAATTTCCACTTTTAACTCCATATAATTATCTTGAATGGAAGAAAAACATGGAGTTTATGTTATATAAACAAAAGTTACATAGAATAACTTTAGGCACAGATCCTAAACCCATAGGTCCTACTAAGAGAAGAAAATGGTTAGATAGAAGAGATGAGGCTTTTGGTACACTTTGTCTTGCTATTTCTCCAGATCTGAGATTTCATGTTGAGTCTTGTACTACACCAAATGAGATATGGACAACACTAGACAATCTCTTTGGCAAGCAAGATAAAATAAGAAAATTCAAATTGGAGAATGAGCTAATTGCACTTAATCCTCAAGATTTTGATCAAATTGAAGACTTCTTCACCAATTTTAAGTCTCTCAAGTTGCAACTCAAACAATGTGGTCTTGAGAAAGAAGATGAACAATTGATTCTATCTATTCTTGCAAAATTGGGTCCCGCATATTTAGTTTATGTTTCTACCTTTTATGCCACAATGGATGCCTTTGGTAGTAAGTTTACTATGCCTTCACTTGAGGAGTTTACTACACAACTCACTAGAGAACAAGCCAAGCTACTACACATGGGCACATTGAGGTCACCTAGAAAACAAGCTCTAGTTGCAACACAAAGCACAAAAGATCCTAAGGCTTCACATAATAAGGGAAAGAAACAAAAAGATTCAAAGTCTAATGAGCAAGATAAAGAATCAACGAAAACCCCCAACTCTTCTTCAAAAGAGGAGTCCAATAAGAAGAAGAAGACAAAGTGTTCTTATTGTAAGAAATTGGGTCATGATGAGACTAAATGTTATGAGAAAAAGTTTGAAGAGATGTCACAACTTATTCAAAAACATAACATTGAGTATTTTCCATCAACAATAGTTTTACCCAAGTCTTCTTCTTCGCCACCATCATCGTCTACATCTACACGGACAACAAGCATTGCTAATGGGTCATACAAAGGAAAAGGACAAACACTCTTTGCTTCTACAAGTCTACAGTCAGAGAGGTAGCTTCTTGATTCTGGAGCTTCTCATCATATGACATCTTCACAAGAGATGTTCTCTTCATTTCAGTCATGTACTTCGCCACCTATTTTGATGGGTAACAATACATACATGCATGCAATTGGCAAAGGAAATATTGTTGTTGGAGATAATACATTCAACAATGTGCTGTGTGTACCTTCCTTAACAACCAATCTCCTTTCCATCTACCATATTACTCATTGTGGTGCAGGGAAGACAGTTGAGTTCACCCCTAATTCTGTGATCATACAGGACTTGGAGAGCAGAGTTATCATTGCAGTTGGGATGGCTGATCATGCATCTCGCCTGTGTACTTTCTCCCATTTTGTTTCTGATGATGATATAGATCCATTGATTGATATTCACACTCATGCATCAAGTGTAAATCATGTTTGTAAGGAGAAGTTTGGTCACTTGACCCTTGGTGTTCTTGCATCTACTTCAGTTTTTGAGACTAGTTTTGAGCTTCCTCCTCCTACTTCTTCAGAGATTGGCATTGACATAGCTTCATCCACTTCAGTTGAGCATTATATTGTTTGTCTTCTAGATACAGGTTTATGGGATGAGTACTTGACAAGTATTTCTAACTTGTTTTGTGAGTCTTATCTTGATGACTTGGAGGACATCATTGATGACATTCATCTCCTCTTTGAAGGAGTTGATTCTTCTACTTCGGATGTTTGGTCACCATTTTCTCCTCTTCACTTGTCACAGTTTGACATTGAGTTGGAGTATCTTGAGCATCATTCAGAGGATTCTTTGTCTTTAGAGATTGATGATCTTGAGTTTTCATCTTGTCTTGGATTGTCACATTCTTTGATTAGGCATGCAACACCTAATTATGTGACATATTTTGGTTGTGGCATGTGGACACTTGAGCAGTTTTCAAAGACAACATACATCATGAGGATTTTTCCCTCATACCTTGAGATGGAGTTTCTTTGACATCAACCTTTGGACCTATTTCTTCGTAAGGGGAAGAATGTTGTTTGTAGGCTTTGGATTCTCTTCAGCATTCTTCTTCAGGCATTCACCATTGGCATAGGAGTTACTTCATTATGGAAGGGACTTATAGTCTCACACTTGCTCTTCTATGGGGGGTACTTGATTGTACATATGTGTTGGATGTAGTCATTGGGGGGTCTTGAGTCCTTCCATCACATCTTTCATTTGTTTTCTGCATTCTCACTTTTGGAGAGGAGTTTTGTCCTATGAGGTTTTCTCCTTTTCTGCACTTGAGATTTGTTGTACATAGGTACCTAACATGGCCTAGTAGCTGGGACCCATCCATCATTGCATCTTTGTTTTAGTCAACTACTCCCTAAGTTGTACTTAAGGGGGGTGTTGGTGTGAACACATAATTCACACATGTTAAGTTGACTTAGTGAGTCTTCTAGATGTCACTAGTTGAGTCTAGTTGAGTGTTGAGTTGTTGATAGTTGGAGTAAGTTGTCTTATCCTCCACATGTGCAATTAGTTATCATCCTCTAATTGACACATGTTGTAGGAATATCTCCACTTTCCACTCCACCTTTCTAGCTCTCACCTTACCTTTATAAGCAAGGCTCTCTCATTGTATTTCACATGACAGTTTAATACAGCTGCTCCATTATTTTAGCATCTTCTTTGTTGTCTTTGTGTGGAAGGTTGTATTGATTGTAGGTGATCTTGGCTTATTGAGTCACATTGACTCTTACAATAGTGGCTTCATCATTCCATAATTATCTTCTATTTCTGTTGTAGGACAACAAATAGGGTTTTTGTGGTATATCTTGCAGAAAACAACTCCAACCCACAATCCAAAAGTTGTTTAGGATACTCTTTTAGGAGTTTTAAAACATATCCAAAATTTAAGGGGGTTGTTTTGTAATACAAGACCTTAAATTTGATTGTCCCACTTGACAAGAGACCTAATTAGGCTTGTGCAAATAGGTCACTACAGGTTTTTTGATCTCCAGGCTTCCAATCTTCAAACCAAGACTCCAAACATGTCAAATTGGGTCTCCCTCATCCTTTTCAAGCATTAAAAACACCTTCCAAAGAGTTTCTCTACAAACCCTTGTTGGAATTAGGCTGGACAACTGAGAGGGGAGGGGGGGTGAATCAGTTGTCCCAAAATTTTAACACTTGCAGCAATTAGTTCTTCTTCTTTACCACTTGAAACAGATTAATGATGTAAACATTAAAGCATGAATCATCAACACATGAGCAGAAACAAAAGGAACACACATAACACTAGAATTTTTTAACGTGGAAACCCAGTTAAGGGAAAACCATGGTGGGGATTAACCCACAAGATTCGTACCCTGTTAAAAGTACTTAGAAAAAGAGAAGGCACATTCCTTTAGGTGCACTGCCTAGAGCTCACTACTCAAAAGAGGCTCACTACCTACAAGAATTTATGTTTAACACAGAGATAATGAACTCAGAAATAACATCTTCTTCATGCATGGTTCAGTCCCATTAAAGGCTCACTTGCTTCTGCTCTGTCCCCAAACACTTCTTTGCTATATCTTCATCCTTTACTACTCTTGTTCTTCTGGTTCTCATCTTCTCCGCTCTGCCTCTATACCTCTCTTAAGATTTTATCATTTTCACACAAGTACACCTTTCCACAACTCATCAACAAGTACTTATATGCTTCATCAACCTTCGAATGAACATCAAGGTCGACTTGACTTAATATGAATCACTATATTGTCATCCAACCACAACTAAGACTTGCATATTCTTCCAACAACATGCCACGCTCCAAAGAATTGCTCTTAGATCATCCGCAACATGCTTGAATCATCCGATTGGCCAAGACTGGGAAGACAACAAAATCTTCAATAATGAGCTCAATCTTTAATGTGAACCTCCAACACAATAATCACACAATCCAAAGACCTCCACAAGCACATTGAATTCAACAAAAACATCCTCACTCCTCCAAATCATCAGAATCAATTGCATCTTCATCTAGAACCTCAAGAACACTGTCTGCTATGACTATCAACTTAGAAAGATTGCTTGTATACCTCCAAACCACAAACCACTTGAGTTGATGATACACACTGACTTCCTAAACATGCATCTAACTCCATAAATCATAATATTTCAATGCTGAGCAATCTGGACCAATTTCTTGTCACTCTGTCTCTTCTGAACACTGCAAAACCTGGTTCTACTCAGAAGGCCATAACTTCTTCAAATCTTTATGTGGACCCCTCAAAACTTAACTGGAGCTACTTCAGACAATCCTATACACAACCATATTGTCTGCATACATTTTTCTTCATTAATTTTCTCAATATCCTCAATATTCCAGTCTTCTAAACAAGCAACAAAATAGGATACAGTTGACACTAATGGCAACATGGATATGTTGACATCAATGACAACACCGATTAAGCACATATTTGCAACAATCTCCCCCTTTGTTATTGATGGCAACATATGATGTGAAAAAATGATTCAACCATCAATACAAGAACTTCTCCCCCTTTCTCTTATCACTTCTGCAACTACTTTCTTCACTGCTCCCCCTTTCATCAGCAACTAGTTTTTCACATAACTTCTCTCCCCCTTTGACATCAATGGAAAAGGGCACATATTTGCAATCTTTTCTCCCTCTTTGTTCCAGACTAATCTCCAATATTTTGCATACTGACTACTCCCTCTTAGTAGTATCTCCTTAACATCAATTCGGATCACAAGATGTGACTATGAATTCCACCAGACTGATGCACCCTAGTGCATCTTAGTTCTAAACAGGAGGGGTAATAACCCCTAACTTCTCTCTGAGATACTCAAAAGTATCCTTAGATAGAGGCTTGGTGAATATATCCACAATCTGATCCTTTGAAGAGACAAAATCCATTTTGACTTCATTTTCACTTACTTTCTCTCTCAAGAAATGAAACTTGATGGATATGTGCTTAGTCTTTGAATGCAACACTAGATTCTTTGAGATGTTTATTTCACTTGAATTATCACAGAAAATTGTAACAGGTTCTTCAAATGCAATTCTGATATCCTTCAACATTTTCTTCATCCATAAAACTTGAGTGCAATTACTTGCTACTGCTATGTACTCTACCTCTGCAGTAGACAAATATATTGCCTCTTGCTTTTTTCTCAACCAAGAAACCAATCTTCTTCCCAAGAGGAATGCACCACCACTAGTACTTTTCCTGTCCCACATCTCCTGCCCAATCAACATCAGTATATGCATGAAGAGTGAAGTCATTTTCCTTTGGATACCACAAGCCATAGTCAAGTGTCCCTTTAAGATATCTGAAAATTCTCTTGACTGCTACTACATGGAATTCTCTAGGATCAACTTGAAATCTAGCAACAAGTCCAACTGCATTCATAATGTCAGGTCTGGTCTGAGTCAAATAAAGCAGTCCTCCAATCATTGACCTATACCTTTTATGATTTTCCTTAGGGGAATCATCATCTTTACTCAACTTACATACGGTTATCATGGGTGTACCCACTGGATTTGAATCTTCCATCCCAAACTTTTTCAACAATTCTCTCACATACTTAGATTGATATATGAAGACACCTTTATCTGACTGAGTGATTTGCAGACCTAAGAAGAAATTCATTTCACCAAACATTAACATCTCAAATTCACTTTTCATCTGATCAGCAAATGTCTTGCACATACTCTCATTTCCACGAAAAATGATATCATCAACAAATACCTCAACAATCAGAATGTGCTCATGGTCAATCTTGAAGTAGAGATTACTGTCAGCAGTGCCTTTTCTAAAACCTAATTTTAGTAGATACTTATCTAATCTTGCATATCAGGCTCTTGAGGCTTGTTTGAGTCCATATAGTGCTTTCCTCAATCTACAAACCATATCCTTTTGATCAGACAACTGAAATCCTTCCGGTTGCTCAATGTAGACTTCTTCCTCCAACTCTCCATTTAGAAATGCTGACTTGACATCCATCTGATATACCTTAAAATCTTTATAAGTAGCAAATGCAAGAAATAATCTGACTGCTTCTATTCTTGCCACCAGAGCAAAAGTTTCTTCAAAATCAATTCCTTCCACTTAATAATATCCTTTGCATACCAACCTTGCTTTGTTTCTTACAACTTCACCATCTTCATTTAGTTTATTCTGGAAGACCCACTTGGTTCCAATCACATTTTTGTCTTTAGGTCTAGGAACAAGATCCCACGTGTGATTCTTTTCAATTTGCATTAATTCTTCTTCCATTGCTTTTACCCAATTTTCATCATTGCAAGCTTCACTTACTGATTTTGGTTCAACCTTTGAAATCAAACAAATCTCCTCTTGATCTTTAGCAATTCTTCTCTTAGTTTGAACACCTTTATATCTATCTCCTATAATCTGATCTTCAGGATGATTCAGTATTATATACCTAAGACTTTTGGGATTTATTTGAACCTCTGTTTCTTGAGCTTGTTCTTCAACATCTTCACTATCCTCTTGAGTTACTAGATTTTCCAGATGAATCTGAATCTGAATCTGAGTCTGTGTTTGAACTTGTCTTCCTCAACTTTGACTTTCATCTTGATCATCTGATTCATATCTGCAAGACCTAGAATGTCCTTTGCTCTCATCAACTCTAACATTTGCACTTTCAACAATCTTTTGTTAAAGCACCGATATGCCTTGCTTTGAGTAGAGTAACCCAAAAATATCCCTTCATGACTTCTTTCTTCAAACTTGTCTAGATCCTCATCTCTTTTGATATAGAACTTACTACCAAAAACTCTGAAACACTTCACAGTAGGAGGATGACCAAACCATAGTTCATAAGGGGTCTTACCAGAATTGCCTTTGATCTGCGCCCGATTGAGAGTGTAGACAACAGTACTCACAGCTTCTCTCCAATAGACTTGTGGAATATTTGCTTCCATCATCATGGTCCTGGTAGCTTCTTGAATGGTCTGGTTCTTTCTTTCCACAACTCCATTCCATTGAGGAGTCCTAGGAGCAGATAACTGTCTTTTTATTCCTTGCTTCTCACAGAATGTATCGAACTCACCGGAGGTAAACTCTCCACCTTTTTTGGATCTTAGACACTTTATCTTCACACCAATCTCATTCTCCACCACGACCTTGAATACTTTGAATATGTCAAGAGCTTCTGATTTTTCTTTCAAGAAAGTTACCCACATCATCTGGGAGTAATCATCAATTAGCAACATAAAATATCTATTTCCTTGCACACTCCTAATTCTAGCAAGACCACAAAGATCAGTATGCACAAGTTCCAACAATCCACTTGATGACTATTCTTTACTCTTGAATGAAGTTCTATTCTATTTACCCAATTGACATTCTCTCTAGTCTGAGTACCAGATGCAATCTCAGTTACAAAGCTTTCCAATATTTCACATTTTCTATCCTTGAATCAGAGATCATAACCCTTGTCGACCAACTGTCCAACACTAAGAAGATTATGCTTTAATCCTTCCACATACAGAACATCATTAGTGTCATTCTTACCATCAAAAGAGATAGATCCTCTTCCACGGATTCTACCAGCTGAGTTGTCTCCAAACTTCACAAGTCCACCTTCATATTTTTCAAAGCTTACAAACTTACTTTTATCACTAGTCATACGATGAGAACATCCACTGTCAATCACCCATTCATCCTTTTCTACAACCTGAGCAGCTAAAGCACTTTCTACATTTGCACAGCTAGTAGATTTAGTAGGCACCAGATCTTCTTCTTTGATAGCAATGAACACCCAATCATTATCAGTGGAACCTCCATGATCATATTCATCATCTGTGACTCCTTCTTCACCAGCTTCTTCGACACAATAACATTTCTTATGACCTCTAGATCTGTTAGGGTTTGTCCTTGAAACCTTCTCCAGACACCTTGAGGCAAAATGACCAATCTTATTACAAGCAAAACATTTGAATGACAACTTTCCTTCATACTTACTGGATCCTCTTGGCAATCTTTTGGCAAAAAGGGCTTCAAGATCATTAAGCTCAGTTTCATTATCTTCAAGATCCTTCCTTGCATTCACAAATCTGTTTGATCTTCTTGAAGAGCTTTCACCCGGATCATATATTTGCTTCCCATGAACACTGGCTTTAAATGCAGATTCAGACTTAGGAAGAGAATCACCAAACTTACTCAATTCAAAAGTTGAAATTTTGCCAATCAACTGATCTCTTGTAACTTTTGAGATAGTCCTGATCTCCTCTATAGTAGCAACCTTATGTTTGTATGAATCAGGTAAGGATCTGAGCACTTTTGCAACAATCTCTGATTCTTCCAAAGTTCCACCAGCATACCTGATACCACACACAAGTTCATTTATCTTTTGCATGTAGGTCATGATGTTTTCATCCTCACTCATTCTTAAACTTTCATATCTTCCTCTCAGACTTTGTAGTTTTGCACATTTGACATATTCATCACCTTCACAAAGATTTTCCAACTTCTTCTAGATTTCATGAGCAATTTTTAGTCCAAAGACATTTGTCATTTCTGTATCAGTCAGAGCACTCAACAAGGCTTCTTTAGCTCGAATGTTATTTTCAACATCTTTGAGTTCATCTAGAGTTGAAGGACCTTTCTCCAGAGGATTATACTCATCCTTAGTTATCAACCAATAAGCATCACCCATGCATTGCAAATGGCACTCCATGCGACTCTTCCAAAGAGAGTAATTTATTCCATCAAATCTCAAACTATCCTTTTTGTAAGTCGACATCCTGGATCTCCTTGAGTGGTTAAGCTTCTTTTAAAGGAACTAGCTCTAATACCAATTGTTGGAATTAGGCTGGATAACTAAGAGGGGGGGTGAAGCAGTTGTCCCAAAATTTTAACACTTACAACAATTAATTCTTCTTCTTTACCACTTGAAATAGATTAATGATGTAAATATTAAAGCATGAATCATCAACACATGAGCAGAAACAAAAGGAACACACATAACACTAGAATTTTTTAACGTGGAAACTCGGTTAAGGGAAAACCATGGTGGGGATTAACCCACAAGATTCGTACCCTATTAAAAGTACTTAGAAAAAGAGAAGGCACATGCCTTCGAGCACCCTGCCCAAAGCTCACTACTCAAAAGAGGCTTACTACCTACAAGAATTTATGTTTAACACAGAGATAATGAACTGAGAAATAGCATCTTCTTCATACATGGTTCAGTCCCATTAAAGGCTCACTTGCTTCTTCTCTGTCCCCAAACACTTCTTTGCTATATCTTCATCCTTTACTGCTCTTGTTCTTCTGCTTCTCCTCTTCTCTACTCTGCCTCTGTACCTCTCTTAAGATTTTATCATTTTCACACAAGTACACCTTTCCACAACTCATCAACAAGTATTTATATGCTTCATCAACCTTGGAATGAACATCAAGGTCGGCTTGACTTAAAGTGGATCAATATACTATCGGCCAACGACAGCTAAGACTTGAATCATCTTCCAATAACACGCCACGCTCCAGAGAATTGCTCTTAGATCATCTACAACACGCTTGAATCATCCAGTCAGCCAAGACTGGGAAGAACAACAAAATCTTCAATAATGAGCTCAATCTTCAATGCAAACCTCCAACACAGTAGTCACACGATCCAGAGACCCCCACAAGCACATTGAATTCAACAAAAACATCCGCACTCCTCTAAATCATCAGAATCACTTGCATCTTCATCCAGAACCTCAAGAACACTGTCTGCTATGATTGTCAACTTAGAAAGATTGCTTTTGGACCTCCAAACCATGAACCACTTGAGTTGATGATACACACTGACTTCCTAAACATGCATCTAGATCTGCAGATCATAATATTTCAATGCAGAGCAATCCAGACCAATTTCTTGTCACTTTGTCTCTTCTGAACACTGCAAAACCCAGTTCTACTCAGAAGGCCATAACTTCTTCAAATCTTTATGTAGACCTCTCAAAACTTAACTGGAGCTACTTCAGACAATCCTTTACATAGCCATATTATCTGCATACATTTTTCTTGATTAATTTTCTCAATATCCTCAACATTCCAATCTTCTAAACAAGCAAAAAAATAGTATACAGTTGACACTAATGGAAACAGGGATATGTTGACATCAATGACAACACCGATTAAGCACATATTTGCAACAACCCTAACCCTTATGCAACTTAATTGCCTAAAAACATGAGTTTTCAGCCTGGAATGATTTGCCTCTAAAATGCACATGATTATCTACTTGAGTTTGGCATTGCCATATTCATGTAGAGCATGGAGGCAACCTTTTTACAATCACAATTCAAGCAATATCAATCAGCTTTCTAATCTTCAAAATCCTATCTTGACACATTTTCTCAATTCCACCATTCTTGTCTTGTAGCCCTCAAAACCGTGCTTTCTATCCATATTTTTCAAAATACTCCTCAAACCCACTTCTCAAATGGAATATACCCATTTGCCTCTACTTTATCATATCCAACTTTCTCAAATACTTGTTTTGAAACATCAATCCCTAAAATAGACTGGTACACTGCCCCCTTAAGCCAATTAGGCCTATTTGTAAAGCAACTCAACAAAATCTTTCTCCCAAACTTCCAAACTCTATTCCAACACTTTCAACAGGTTTCAAAACCACAGAATCAATAATTTTCATCAGGGGAAACAATCACAAATTTGCCAAAATATCAAACCCTTGTTTAAGCCATTATAGGCTAGGTTTCATAGGGGTTTATTGGAAATCAACACTCCACACCTTGGTTCACCTCTCCAACACCTCAAACACCTTCTAATATGTCTTCCTATGCTATTCCAACCTTCACAAAACTCTATCTAAGGGTTTCTCAACCAACCCTAACCTCTAACCATCAAATTCAATCCCAACATCTCATGAAATACAACTAGAATAGCAACTTATTTCCTCCAAACAGCCTTCCCCGCTCCTGTCAATCACATAAAAAATAAAACCTACTTCTAACATGCCATTCCATGAGGTTTCATGAGGATACACCTAAGAAAAGTCTCTGAGATGCATGTTTCTTGCTCACTGTTTACCCTAGGTAGGGTTTGACAGTCCAAAAACCAGTCTTTAGCAAAATGCTTATAACTTTTTTGTATCCCAATGAAATTTAATGCAATCAAAAGATTAAATGTAATAGACTCTCATATCTTTAATTTCCCACCAATTTTAGGGCCTGACATGTCTGTACAGGCCATACAAGTTTTCTCTAACAACAAAATTGACTATAAACACACAGAAAAATGGAGATTTCTTATTGCTTCTTCAACAAAAATCAACTCCAGCCTCTACATCAAGTTTTCTCAAGCATATTTAAACATTTACCTCCTAAAACAAACTAACACAATCAACAAAAACTAACTTTTGAGTTGCATGACTGTTGGTCTTCCCCATTGTGCATTTTTGCACCTTTACATGACAACATTACAAAGTATGACAATATGAACTCAAATGACTCCAACTAGACTAATTACATTATAAAATGGTCTATTATGACCTTATTGAACAAAATAAGACTCAACACCCTATAAACCTATCAAATGACCTCATTCACAAAACTTGGACAAACATGGTGGCCCTGCACCACATATTAATGAGCCTTGATTTTAATAATTGTCTCTTGATATCCCTTCTTCACCCTTTACACTAATCCAAACCATTCCCTAGTGTGATGTCTCCCACGATCTCAATCACATATCCTTTCATGACTAGATGGTTATCAATAAGTAGTCAACATGAAGTCCCATGTACTCTTCACTTGTAGCTTCAATAGGTGACTCTCCTTTGACCTTATCCTTTGTGTAATAACATTGTGCAATAATGCTTTGTATGGCTGCAATAATGCTTTGTATGATTTGTACCTATTTTGGTTGAGTGACATTTACTCTTCTACATGATGATTGTATGTACATTTACTATGAAGGGTTGAATGACATATATTTTAGTTATTTGTATGGATTCATTTCTTAGGAACTAATATTGGTCTCTTTATCATGCTATAGACAAATTCTTCGTCATGCCGAGGAAACGATCAAGAATTAAACCAACACAGGAAGAGATAGAAGCTAAGAATGCAAAGAAAGCAGCAACTATGAGGGAACTTCATGAGAAGAGGAAATTGGACACGATAAATAAAGACATGCCAATTGAAGAGGAACCACAACCATCACAAAGAGATATGGTATTGGTGTCACAAAGAGAATGAATGTAAAAACTTCGTGCTATGAGAGATTTGAATACCGTAGTTGGAGACACGTCCTCTACTGCAAGTCAACATGTAGGGACACCATCTACCACATCTCAAGTTGAGAGTACATCATCACTCACATGTGATAAAGGAGGTATGCCATCATTCCCACCTCAACCTCAAGGTATGTCATCTATTCCATCTTCGATCGAAGGTATGCCATCTAGCCCATCTCATTTAAATATTGATGAAATTCCTAATGTTGAGATGAATTTACCTAACTTAACACCACCTAGAATTTTCCATAGAAAGCTAAAGTATTTGATTGATATTGATGAGAATATTTTGCAGCTAATGAAAGGTAAGATTCCAAAACGCACTTGTAGAAGATATGCTCATAAGATTTGGAGATTGTTCTTTGAAAAGTTAAATGAGACCGCAAGATGTCAACTATTCGTTGAAATGATGTGAAGTATAAAGTATATAGGTCCATCATGAAGATTATTGGGTTGAGAACATCAGAGGCTTCAAGTGAAAAATCTATTGTCAAGAATCTAATGAGTACATATGAGAGTGTGGGTAACACCTCACGCACAAAATATAGTAATGCAACACGGCATGTGATTACATCGACTATAGTAAGTAGTCAAATGAGGAAAGCTTGTCTCATTAGAAAGATGAGTCAAGCATTGAGAATTAATAGGAAAACTTTATCAAGAGCCATTGGAAAATGCCAAAGAATTGAGGACACTAATGCCAATGAATTATGGGCGTTCTCGAGGAAACTACCACGAAAAGATAAACCAATTGTTGAAGCATTGAGATCACTAATTGAAGACTTTTGGAAGAATCACATAAGGGTATCTCTGAATCAAAGCGATGTGGTAAGAAGGAGAATCGGTAGTCAGAACCGTGAGCCACATCCAAAGCATTTTTTGGATATGACTCAAACACAATTTTTGGCAAATTTCTAGAGATGTATCCTCAAATTAAAATTTGTCAAAGATATTTTGAAATGCTAAAACCTTTCTATGTCAAGATAAATCACACACGCACTACTTGTTGTTGTAGATTACATATTGAATTTTTGAACCATTTTGATGTTTATCGGTCTATATGCTTAGATTTGCATACTAACAATGTTTTGTAGGATTGTGGCATACATGCCCAACCAACATCTTCAAGAGACTTCATATCAAGAATTTTATGTGAAAGAGAGGAAGGTCAAATATTCTATAGGAAATTATGCTTGGATGGCACATGCCAGCATTGCGGTGGCTTGCAACGTATGCCAATATGTGAACATATGGAAAGAACACATGTGATTGGAAACAAACTAGTAGAGTTCGACAAGTATAAAACAATGGCATATAATACAAAAGATGGTAAAGAAGCAAATAGGTGTGAATAGGTTATTGAAAAGATTCTAGTGTGTTAGTTTATGCCTATATTTCGTGATAGCATAGTGTATGAGTATGCAAGACATGCGTATAGAGCTTGATGGTTGGACTTGCAATTCAAGTTATGTAAGGACACATTTCCAATTGGTAGCATTGTTTCAGTCATCGACTTTGGAGAGAACTACAGTCTATAGCCACAACGTGAGGTGTAATCACAATATTACAACTCAACATAGGTTTCTATATTTGTGCACATCGCATTCATTCATGCAAATGATAGTACAGAGGATGATAGAAAGATCATAAGGGGGTATCATTTCTATATCAGTGATGATTGCACACATTCTACGGAGTTCGTGCAAGGTTGCTTTTAGGTGTTCTACAATGATTTGGCTAGAAGGGGCATATCGTTCAGTCAACATATCATATGGTCGGATAACTATGCGTCACAATTCAAGAACTCACAAAATTTCTATTAGCTGAGTAGGAGGCATAATTTTATAGGTGTTCAACATATGTTGAACTTTTGTGAGGCCAGACATGGAAAGGGGGAGCATGATGGTGCAGGAGCATGTATCAAAAGAGCCATATCACGAGAAGAGTTAAAGTATAAAGACAATGCAAAGTTGATAGATGAAAAATCGATTGTCGAGTGGTGTAATGCTTCCATGGGTCCAGGTAATGAAGGTAAGTCTTCAGTTCATAGATTTTTTTGGTTGATAGATGATACTAACATTGCACCATATGAGGATTGTTCTACACTGACAAGATCAAGTGAGATGAACTCTTTCAGAAGCTCAATTGCAGGTTCATGGAGTATCCACACGCGGAAGATGTCATGCTTTTGTTCTTCCTATACAATTTAAGCCTGGGATTAGTGCGAGTCAAAGGAGTGGGTTGACGAATGACAGTTAAGTTATCTTAGCCCACTTGACATGTATCGACCCCCGATGGCACTGGAACTAACATAGATGGAATCATCAGTTGACTTTGACCACATATCAGATCTATTTCAACCAAGTAATATATCTATTTGCATACTTTTTGAAATTCCTAATGTTACCTTACTTTGTAGTGTTTTTGTAATGTTGACTAATTTCATCTAATTTGCTACACATATCAATGTAAGGCATGTATATGCAGTTATTACTGATAAAGATAATGAAGAGGGAACATATTATTACTTGTGTCATTGTGTTGAGGCCAAAAAGAAATTGGAGGCCCCAATTACAGATGGAGAAAACATCAAATACCCTATAAGCTCAGTGGTTGTTACTGGAACATGGCTATGAATGTACCCACATAAGAGTGTTAATGTTTGGCTATTTCAGGACTTTGACACGCATCAGAAGATTCTTCATTACTCGAACCTTGTCGTGGCATCCAATGTTCATTTGATACAATATTGGGGTAGACCTTTGAACAAGACCTTGTGGAAGGTGCTTGAGTCTGACCATGAGGCAATACTTGACATATAAAGAGTAGAGTCGACCCAGATGATTTGTTGGACTAATTTGTAAGTATTCACATTGATTTTGTAAAGTCATGTTACATTGAGTTGTGAGTATGCACATTAATTTGTAAGTTTACATAGGTTTGTCTTTTTTTATTTGCTGCTGCATTTTTACACATATACACATTTTTACATCATCATGTTATGCTTCATGGGGTTAGACCTAAGTGATGGATGAAGTTGATCCTAAGAGTAATGTATAAAATCTAGGTAATATATAAAATATAGGTGTCTCTACTTGTGTCTTAGGTATATACTATATATCAACTAGGTGGATAGAGACTAGAAAAAAGGTATTTAATCTAACCTAGGTGTCTTAGGTAGATACTATATATCAACGACCTATCTAGAGACTAGAATAAGGTATAATCTAGAATGATCTAGGTGTCTTCTAGGTAGGTGTCTTCTATAATTTAATCTAGGTGTCTTAGGTAGAACTATAATCTAGATGTTTAGGTGACTTAGGTCCAGACTATGATAAGGTATAAAGACTAGGTGTCTTAGGTATACTATGTCTATAAAATCTAGATACATACTATACAATAGGTGTCTTAGGTGTCCTACGTCTACTAGAATACATGTGTCTTAGGTCTTAGGTGAGGCCACATGAGCTTCCACCTTCAAGTGGTTGGCCTTGTTAGTATAGAATATTTATATTTCTTGAAGCTAAGGGAAGCTCTTTTTCTTTATAGGAAACTTTATCGACTTCAATGTCCTCATGGTGCAGGGGCACCCAGGTTGTCATGCCTCCAAGAGGGGTCAAAATGTGAAATTTTGTATTAATTGAGTCAATTGTATGTAATAAGGTCTTCTAAGACCATTTCATATGTTTTTGAGTCATTTGGGGTCAGTTTGAATCTTTGAGTCTTGTTGCAAAAAAATGTCAATGTTGTCAAGTTGCACAAGGCAACTTTTGTATTTTTGCACTTTTGGTGTCCTTCTCCTAATGCGACCAAACTGATAGTTCCAACGCGTCTGGATGGGTATGTTTAGGCTAGGCATGGTCCTATTTTGCACCCAAACATACCGAAACAGTTTGAGCTACATTGTACCGGCGATATCCCTGAAGAGTCCAAAGTGCAAAAAACAACAATCTTTGACGAGCTGTTACTCAGAAACTGTGTCACTTAGAAACATTATGTCTAAGGCAACACAATCAAGTAGGGTCCCTCTACAATAACCTCTCTTGGTTTTTTATATCTTTGAGGTATTTTCCCATGGTGAAAGGCTTTTTACTGCCCCAAAAATCGTCAGAAGGAGGTAGTGTAAAGTTGCAAAGGGGTGTAACTTTCGTCCTGCTCCTGATGTGACCAAACTGACTGTTCCAACACATCTAGATGGGTAGGTTTAGGCTAGGTATGGTCCTATTTTGCACCCAAACATGCCGAAATAGTTTGAGCTACATTGTACCGGTGATATCCCTAAAGAGTCCAAAGTGCAAAAAGACATCAATATTTGACGAGCTGTTACTCAGAAACCTTATCAATTTGAAATATTTTGTTTAAAGCAACGCGATCATGTAGGGTCCCTCTACAATAACCTCTCTCAGTTTTTTTATATCTCTAAGGTGTTTGCCCATGGTGAAAGGTTTCCTGCTGCCCCAAAAATCGTCAGAACGAGGTAGTGTAAAGTTGCAAAGGGGTGTGACTTTCTTCATGCTCTTGATGTGACCAAACTGACTGTTCCAACGCATTCGGATGGGTATGTTTAGGCTAGGAATGGTCCTTATTTTCACCCAAACATGCCCAAATAGTTCGAGCTACATTGTACCGTCGATATCCCTGAAAGTCCAAAGTGCAAAAAGGTAGCAATCTTTGATGAATGTTACTTAGAAACTGTGTCACTTAGAAACATTCTATCTGAGGCAACACGATCACGTAGGATTCCTCTACAATAACCTCTCTCAGTTTTTATATCTCTGAGGTATTTTCCCATGGTGAAAGGTTTTTTGCTGCCCCAAAAATTGTCAAAAGGAGGTAGTGTAAAGTTGCAAAGGGGTGTAACTTTCATCCTACTCTTGATGCGACCAAACTGACTATTCAAACACGTCTAGATGGGTATGTTTAGACTAGGCATGGTCTTATTTTTCACCCAAACATGCCAAAATAGTCCGAGCTACATTGTACCAGCGATATCCCTGAAGAGTCCAAAGTGCAAAAAGGCAACAATATTTGACGAGATGTTACTCAGAAACTGTGTCACTTAGAGACATTCCATCTGAGGCAAAAAGATCATGTAGCGTCCCTCTACAATAATCTTTCTTAGTTTTTTATATCTCTAAGGAGTTTGCTCATGGTGAAAGGTTTTCTGTTGCCCCAAAAATCGTCAGAAGGAGATAGTGTAAAGTTGTTAAGGGGTGTAACTTTCATCCTACACCTGATGCGGCTAAACCGATTGTTCCAACACATCCGGATGGGTACATTTAAGCTAGGCATGGTCCTTTTTTGCACCCAAACATGTCGAAACAGTCTGAGCTACATTGTACCGGTGATATCCCTAAAGAGTCCAAAGTGCAAAAAGGCAGCAATCTTTGACAAACTGTTACTCAGAAACTATACTACGTAGAAACATTCCATCTAAGGCAACACGATCACATAGGGTCCCTCTATAAGAACCTCTCTCAGTTTTTTATATCTCTGAGGCGTTTGCCCGTGGTGAAAGGTTTTTTGTTGCCCAAAAAATCATCAGAAGGAGATAGTGTAAAGTTGCAAAGGGGTGTAACTTTTGTCGTGCTCCTGATGTGGCCAAAACAACTATTCCAACATATCTGGATAGGTAGGTTTAGGCTAGGCATGGTCCTATTTTACACCCAAACATGCCGAAATAGTCCGAGCTACATTGTATTGGCGATATCCCTAAAGAGTCCAAATTGCAAAAAGGAAGCAATCTTTGACAAGCTATTACTTGGAAACCATGTCACTTAGAGACATTCTGTTTGAGGCAACATGATCACGTAGGGTCCCTCTATAATAACCTCTCTCAATTTTTTATATCTCTGAGGCGTTTGCTCGTGGTGAAAGGTTTTCTACTGCCCCAAAAATTGTCAGAAGGAGGCAGTGTAAAGTTGCAAAGGGGTGTAACTTTTGTTCTTCTCTTCGTGCGGCCAAACCAACAGTTCCAACACGTCTGGAAGGGTATGTTTAGGCTAGGCATGGTCCTGTTTCTCACCCAAACATGCCAAAACAGTCCTAGCTACAAACACTAACTAGTCTTTAATCTTCAAACACTACAAATACCATGATATCCTGCATAAAGCTATCTTTTAGCCTTTTATAAAGGCATGCCCATCAAATTCAACCACATAGAAATGACCGTTTGTATTCCAAATGCCTTTTAAATACTAACCTTCCAATCTTTTTTCTTGCCCTCTAATCAAATAAATATGACCTTTGATTATGATTTGGCGCTCGGGCTTATGAGAGTTTACCAGAGAGGCCGGTTGAGTTAGGTTGAAGGGCTGGTGAACCAATGACTTAAAGACCCTTTAGTAGGTTGACTTAAGTGATAATAACCTGTGATTATAAGTCAATATTAAATTAAAACAAAAGTGCACTTTACACACGACAGGCAATTGAGGGTTTTAAAGTCTTAAGAAAAGTATATTCTTTTTAGGGTTTAATGCCCAATATGCAAACCCTAACTATCAATAAGAAAGACTTAAACATTCTAACTTTCATCAAGAGATATCTAGGACATTTCAGAGACCTCAGGGACATCAGAAGAAAGACATTAGAGTATGACACTTATCATAGGCTTAGGGTTCTAAGACATGAACAACTTCACATTCGAATCAAACTCATGACTCCCCTTGATAAATATAACTCTCCTTGATGATGACATTGGAGTATGATTATCAAAGTGTGTGTCTTCTCTGACTTCTTATTGCATGAACAAAACCACATCCACCATGAACATGAACCTTGCATCATATCAACCTTCCAAGATAGACCTTATCATAAAAACCATATTCACAACAAAACCTTGCATGAACAAAACCACATCCACCATGAACATGAACCTTGCATCATATGAACCATGTTTGTCTTGTGCAGCATCAACATGAACTGAGAGACCTTATCATGAAAACCATATTCACAACATCATGCACCTCATGACCATCACCTACCTTGAATCACTATATCACCTTATCAACATCATGGCATCAACCTTGACATCAATGACAAACAATTTGCAAATTGCTTTATGGAATTAGAGTCAAATTGGTAAATGTGATGACATTATACATATTAACATGGTGAGATGCAAAGTATACATTTATAATATTAACCACATTCTCAAAGAGATTGTTGATGACTTATGGAATCCTATAGCCCCAATGTTATGTTGCATACTCAAATTAGGTAAGACTCAATGTACTCTCATAACCTCACCTTATATGCAAGAGGAATTATATTTAATAACCACAATGGTCATCAGATGCTTATAAGCATATAATTTTGACTATCTTATTCAAAACAACAAACATAATCTTTGCATCCCAATATGGTATAATAACAAGAAATTAAGAAATATTTTCAATTGACCAACTCATAAAGAATATGGATCAGCATACTCATTTGAATATTTTCAATTGAGCAACTCATAAAGAATATGAATATTTTCTATTCAACATGATGATTCATTTTTATTTTAAATACAACTTTTATCTTTTAGTTCCAGAATGAGGTTTAGGTGATACTTGAATAAAAATAGCTGGCTTATTTGATCAACAAACATCCTATGTAATACAATTGGACTTTAAATATTTAAAGTAACCATCTACAAATATCCATTGAAACGTGGATTTATAATGCAAATATGGACGCCATCAATAAAAAAGATTTGTATTAACCAAATATCCATATAGGCATACATCAATATCTGTCGATATAAGTATAACATATATACAAAATAGTCATATAGGCTTACAAAAATGTCATATAGGAATACAATGTCTCCTATATGCAATACAAAATATATGTCCACAAATGCCATATAGGCATACAACAAAGGACCCCAATGAGCATTCATTCCCCTCTATTCGGTGAAGGGAATAGATCACGAGCAACCTTTGATCTTCGGAAGGATGGAGACGTGTATGAGGGTGGTCTACTATGAACCTGAGGGCTGCTCCTCCTATTTAGTTCTTCGTGGATCTGTAGCTGTTACAATAAAAAGTATAGACATTAATATATAGAAATTGCATGTTATAAAAAATGAAACATTTAACAAAATAATCACTTACCGCTACCATATAATCTGTCTCCTCATTTGCCTTAGTAGCAGGATTAGGCTGTGGTGATGTCATGTCCTATAGAAACCATCCAGATAGAAATTATACTTCAAATCAATAATCATTTAATTTTTCAAAAATAAACAACTATAACAATGAACGTAATTTGAAATTTACTAATCTGCCTCATACCCCCGTCAATGGCATGGAGCTATGAATTGTAGTGGACACACCATGCTCCATTGCCCTATGAACTTCGGGAGGTGTCTTCGCAGCTTGCATCATCTGAAAATAAAACAACATTATTCAATTACAAAACTAGAATAGTGTTGCAAGTCATGGCTCCTAACATACACACACGTTCACCTAAACATGGAAGTACACACAATAAAGCACACTATGATATTCATTGTCACCAATGCATCACTATGATACAACTAGACACATAATACACATAATCACAGTGAAGATTTTGATCTCTTGGTGATATACTATAGCTCTTTCTTATGCTTCCTCAAGTCTCCATTGTTGTTCTGCTCTTTTGGTACATGTTTATGTGAGTTCTTGGAGGATTTTGTGCTCTCTTTCATCTCAAAGAATATAGTAGTATTAAATGAAGGGTACTCGTTAGACTTAGGTGGGTTATATGTAGGATCAAATGTAGGGATGGAAGAAATTGAGCCAATAGGATTGACATAAGTTTGTAGGGGAAAGGGTTAGTGTAGATTTGAATATTTTGGTTAGGGGTGACTTGTTGCCTCCATAATTAATACCTAAAACCTAGATGATGTTTGAGTCAATCATATGCTATATAAGATGCCATAGGCTGATGCCCCTCTCTGGTGTCATGTCTTGGGGTCTAATTGGTGGTAATTGGATGAGATTATTAGAGAGAATTTGTCGAAGAATAGTGTGGAGGGGATCAACAAGCTTTGGTAGACATGTATGGAAAATGTGGTAGCATAGACAAGGCAGTGAGCTATTTGAAAAGATGCTTCAAAGAAAAGTGGTCTCATGGTGATGTTCTTGTCTGTGCATCTGCTTCTCATGGCATTCCATGAGAGCACATGTCTTTGAGGCATTTTTTCAAATTTAACTATATTGTAATTGAAATTTTGTCATCTATCAACATCTAGCTATTAGTTATGCAATGTCTAATAATGCTTTGAGTTTGAAAGATGTGCAATGCAATGTAATCAATGATATGAATATGCAATACAAAAATCTAGTAAGTACAATTCATTAGTTAAACTGTTTATTTTATTACCTCAATGAAGCTTTGAACTACACCACCATTGGCAGGTGTTGCCGTGAAATCTCCAAGATTAACCTATTCAACATCCAAAATCAGATATTAGAATACCATTCATATAACAATGCTATTCACATGTAATATTTATAATTGTTTACTAGTTACATACCTTGGCAGTAGATGTCGTAGTGTAAAATGCAGGTGGAGTACTGCTGAGAACTGCATCAATGCTATGACCCTGAAATTTTATCAAAATCATCAAACTAAATTAGTTAATCTTGCATTTCAAAAATAAAATTTAATAAATTAAATTCAATGAACATGCTAACATTTACCTGAGTATCAAGGCTGAGAGTCTCACTCAGGAGGGTATCTATTATCACCATCTACTCAGCTGCAAATGTAGCCTGCGCACCTGCGTCCTGACTATCCATGGGATCATAACCACAGGGTGACCCACAAGTCTAAAAAGTATGAGGTGGAACCCTACTCCTCGTACTCTCCCCCGACCAATGTTGTGTTGCAGGACTGGCATGCTCTATGATGCTCTGGGTCAAGGCACTAATGAACTGAAGTGTCTCGACCTTAACACTCTCCTTCACAATGGAAGGGATAGACACATGCTCATGGGCTGGTCTTGTGACTACTAGTCTCACTAGCCATTGTGGGTCAACATGTGCCCCTGGTCTATCTTGTGCTGACCCCCCACCTCTATCCTGAAACTCCTGCATATCAAAATAGTTTGGCACTTTAATATTGAAGACAAACTCGCAGTAGAGTTTCCTCAAAAAGTATTGCGAGACCTCATTATTATTGCATGGAGGATGGTCAAAAACCATCCACCACCTCTGCCCAAAATTGTCCTTTATCGCTTGGTTGTTGCACCAATGGATAGGGAACCTCTTGCATGTAATGGGTGGAGGTTGATTTGTTCGTGGGTTTGTGAAAATGGAACACAAGTCCAAATTTGTAATTTATAACTTTTTTACTTCTTCATACGATAGCTTGTCTGCATAATACTCTCTAAATTCTCTCCTCTTTTCCAACCAACTAGATATTTGCTTGCTAATTGAATCTACATTTGATAACATAGATTCAAGAGATTGAGCAAGCGTGGATCTATGCAAGGTTGAAGTTGAAGGATCTTTCAACCTTGCAATTATGTCTTCAATTTCTTTTTTATTGTTTTCAATTTACCCCATTAGATTTTCTTGTGTTCCAGGGGTATGTCGAGGAATGGATGGAGGAGTTTGTTGTTCAGGTTATTCTTCGACAGGTATTTCCTATTCAAGTGATTCATGATTTTGTAGATTTTCAGGAGGAGGAGGAGGTACATTAACATTTCCTATCAATTAAGGAAATTTACATCAAAAATCAACTTAAACCTACCTATTTAGAAACAAATTCACACAAAAAAACAAATAAAACTCACTCCTTTGGCTTGCTCGACGTCGTGGCGGCATTTTGGTGATGAATCGGCAAGATTTTGGTGTTGAATTTGGTCTTCAAAAATGTGAGCGCACTCCTTAGGGTTTGCAGGCCAGGGGTGCAGAGAAAACAAAATGAATGAATGAGCAGAAATGCACTTTTTTTTATATATATAGTTTAACATAACGCGCTCGCGTTATAATGTGAGCTCGTTATGGCTTGGTTTTGCTGAGCCTTAGGCTCGTCACCACCAAACCATAACGCGAGTGCATTATAACGTGCTCACATTATGGCTTAAATTTTTTTGAAAAAAAGTTGGCCACTTTTTGGCCCCCCAACTTTTTGCACCCACCCTTCTCATAGATGGCATTGTTCACCTACTAATTATATCCTTTTATTTTTGGAATCTTACATTTTTCTTGTGCTCTTTACTAGTCTATTATCTTAATTCTAAAGTTCTTTGTTGTCACTCTATGGAATGGGCAATGGTTATAGTGTTCACAAGATGAAGCAATCTAAATGGACTAGGACAGTTGGGTAGAGCTACTATTAATGTGGATAATTCCATCAATTCATATTTATCTGGACAATCATTCTTTAATCTACTTAAGAGACATATATTCTTTGTATTAAAATTAATCATGTATACATGTCAATAGATTGTCAAAGATCTTCATAGTTGTATTCATTAAATTTGACTCTGCAAACACCATAGCTTATGAATGGTTGTGTGCTCAACATATAACATTCAAAGTGTATCATGTCCTAGGACTTAGATTTCCCCTTACAACATTTACACATCTCTTCAAATTATGTGCATCTCATATTTGTATCTGATACAATCTCTGCACTTTTATGGATGTGTAATCAACTTCTTTATTTTACATAGTACCATTTGCTTGTGATTAACTCCTACATTTATTTGTGTGTCAGAAAGAGAGAGAGATGAAGAGAGATAGAGAGAGTTGACAATTGATATTTCTTGCTTCCAGGGGCATCATGACTACTAGGTTTCCATGTTTGTGTTAGCAATGGAGGAGAGAGGCAGCTCCCATAATGGTATTTTAAGAAAGGCATGTATCTCTTCTTTTATTTCAATTTTGAATAGAGTTTATAGGTGCTTCTTTGGGAAGTAAAAACCATTTGTTTGGTGGAAAACTTTTTCGTCCCATTATCTATTGTGTAACCTGACACGAGTTGAGTGTCTAAATGCAATATGATCAATCATATACCTAAACCATCTATTTATGAGATCAATCATGTACTTGCAACATATTTCTACTATCTAGATTTTAAGATCACATCGCTGATATGTAAATTCTGGCACTGCAAGCATACAATTGATTCTTAGTACCAAGGTGGTGAAAGTTGATCTCTCCACCAAAACTCTTACCGATGTAGAAGGGAAAACTTTCAAATACAAAGTCTTGATTAATGCTATCGGTTACCTCAATATAAAAGTAGCATATTTTTAAAATTGAAATAATTCATGTGAACATGTAAAAAGGAGTGAAATGGCCAAGGATTTTGCCTACACATTTTTTTCTTCTCAATATTTTGAAATTTCTTGATCAAGTCTTTCCATGTAGACCGCCATGACTTGTATCTACATGGTAAACATGTATGTGAATTTTGAATTTTCTTTGAAAAAGTGGTTCACTTCTTTGAATTTCCATGTAGCCCTATCATAGAGTGAAGGGTATTGATGAATGTTAGAGCTGGTGCATTATCACTATGATTTACTTTACCATTGTAGGATTATATAGCTCCCCAACTTGTCTAGATTTCCTTAGATATCCCTAGCTAGATATCTTCACAATGGACTCAATGACATGTGTAGGGAAAGTATTTCAATTGTGTTATCTATATTGTGTTGTGACAAGCTTTTAGATATGCATCATTGCATCACACCAGATTACACAATCCTTAATTTCCATGGCCTAGCTATCTTGTCGATTGAAATCCATCTCAATAGGATAATTATAGATATAGATTCCCTAAATACTATGCACTTTGAAAAGAATTTTATTGATTGCTATAGCTCATTTATTTTCCACTTATTTGTCAAATCTAATCTTGGTGTTTAATAAAAAAAAAAAAATTGATTAGGAAGGGGTTAAAAGCTCCTTATAAATTCCTTAAGATCCCATGCTCTTCTATAACCCAAAAGGTGGACAATTGGTCATGGCCATTCCTTATGGTTTGGATCACGTGTCTCTTGTACATTGTACAACATTTAAAGCAATTCATCTTGGCCTCCATTTAAGAAATCAGATCATAGCCATAGTTACGATTGCACCTCCTCTAGAATCACCCACAAATATGAGGAAATCCCTATATTTGTTGGCCATGTATTGCTCTTCTGTACAAATCCATATGTTCAAACAAATACAAACTACTCTCTTCATATTGGCCTCTAATTCTTTGGGTGGGGGTAGGGCTTGGGACACTCCTTGCCCATTTTGAATTTTATTTCTACTAGGAATTGTTAAGCAATGAACTTTTGCATTACCCATTTTTGTATTCAAAATTTTAATCCAATTTCCTTACGAACTTTTCAAATGCAGTTTTGGATTTATGGCCCACAGAACAACACAACAGTTAAATTAACTATATATAGTTGTTTATATTAGCATTTGTTGTTCTATTTTTGCTTATGTGCTTTACTAGACTACATATTTGCAATATGCAAAATGCAAGTGCAACTCTAAACTCCAACCAATTGCACTTTAGACTTCAAAGTTTGACTACATATTTGTAAAATACAAAATGCAACACAAGATTCCAACTCTAACAAACTTGCATTTTAGACTATAGGCTCTTATTTGCATCTTGCAACATGCAAACTTCAAAACAAATTTTGGACCCAAATTGATGCAAAATATTGATAGAACTATAAAATTTATTCATGTAAATTTTACTTTTACATCTTTTATTCTTTACCACCTTAAAGCTGCCCACGCCCTTCCAACATTTGGCAGGGATTGTTGCTACATTTCAGCTCTTGTTATTATATTTTTTGAAGGGACGTTGGGATTCTTGAAAACCAAAACGATAGTTTTTAGTTCCTCTGTATGAGATATCATATGACCATTTGAGGCATTGGCTTTAGCATAAATTAATGGTTATTGAAAACATCGACTTAGCAATTTCAAAATAAATGATAAAAGATAAAATTCCATATCATATTTTTAAGGCTCCATGTAATTGAAGGCACTTTTCATTGCTTTAGCTTAATTTTTATTATTACTTTGTGTGGGATTTTGATTTTAGTAAGTGTTGGTATTTTATCTTCAAACTTTTTTTAAAAGCTTTAAGATCATGTAGTGCTTTATATGTCATTCTTATTTCATAAGTTTTACAATATGTACTTTTTTTCTTTTTTTAAATAGATGTCATAAAATTATTACTAAATATCTCATCTCTTTTATTTTAATTTAATTTTGAAATAATTTAAATATTTTTAATGATAAAATTTATATATTTATGTTATTTTCTATGTAATTTTGTGTTTATTTTAAAGAAATGTCTTCGTACATGTATATATTGACAAATGACATAATCTTGTGTGAAATTGGGCTCATTCCCCTAGCCTTTTACTCATACATTTACACACATATACCCAAAAAATTTAGCCCTAATCTATCTTTACACACACATACTTCTATACATTTACTCTATTCACCATTTATCACACTTAGTCATACATGTACCCCCACATAGCAATTAGCCATATGGATGTGACCATTTTCTCACCTTAGGACATTCCTATAGTTGGAGGGGTGACCCCACAATCATGGACTTGTCCCCTTTTTAAAATTCAAATACTAATTTTGGTTGACTAGATCCTATAATACCCAACGTTTCCTAAAATTTGTAAATTCCTAATGACTAGATAAATTTTGAGGACCTTGTAATTGAATATCATGGACTATATTTAAGTTGTCTTGTGAATTGATAAAAAAATTAATAATCTTGGTATTTGTAGACATGTTGATAATGTAATGTTTTATGAATGTTAAACTAGTTTATGAATCATGAATGATTTGAATAACATGTTTCCAACACTCAGTTTAAGGTTCTCAAATTTATGATTTTAATTCCATGACTAAGGTTTCCTAAATTAGCACCATACAGATTATTTATATAAGTACTTGATGACCTAACAACATCATTTGAGTGTACATGAAGCACTTACAAGGACTCAAAGTAATTGATCCTAGAATAAGTCTTTCATATTCATGTTTATTCAAGAAATATACATACATACATATGTATGTATGTATATTTTCTTAGACTTTTCATGGAACATGATACCTTGATTGATTTTTTGACTGTGTAGGTGTTTAAGGACATAGATGGGTCAAACCAAGTTGAAGGGGGGTGCTTTATTTCATGGGAATTCATTTGTGTCAGGTGATGATGCTTAGGCAAGACTAAAAAAATAAATGAAGAGGCTATATGTCTACTAAAAACACCAACAAAATGTGTAACACACCCCATAAAGTGGCTAGAATTTTTTTACTTAATTTAACTATAATACATACATATCCCATGATAAGAATCAACAAGTACATCTCATTACTATGAAAGTCTCACAAGTACCTATCTAGTACTAATAATTAAGCTATTATCATTACATAATCAAAATATACAAGGGGTCAAGTACTACAACCCTCATCAATGGTAATGAATACAATAGGCCATGTAGCCAACTGCCACATATACAAAGCGGTTATATACAATGTACATCATAAATATATCTGAAGTAATCCAAGCTCAACTCCACAAGATAGTCCCTCCAAGATTATGTTTCCAATTAGGGAAGGTATTGAACCCACCATTCGAGGATGTTCTTATCCTCCCCAACCATCAGCGTGACAATGAAGTACCCAACTGATAATCCAAAAGTGTGGAATTATAAACAACACTAGTTATTATATTTTAGTCCATTCCTTTATTTTTCACATATACAAACCATTTTCACACACACATGTTCACAATATCAATCACACAACGACAAAACAGACCAATTCACTCAAAACATTCCAACACTTCACAATGCATCATTCAAACACTCAAATACACATAGAATACATGCACATCATATAAGCAAGATCACAACAAACAATGACACCCATAGAAACAACATCAAAAAATGATTCCATAATTATGACACACACTCAATATCCCCATAACCCATTAAGACACATCTCCCAACCATGTAGTGTGCCCAAGTGTACTACTACCTCACATAGGATAAAAAGTTTAACTATACCAACCAAAGAGAACCCTACCAACATGCATGCCAATATAACATGCCACATGGCTTAATCAACAAGGATCTCCTAGCTACTAGTGATGGAAGGTAGTTAATAAGTGTACAATAGCTCATGGAACTTTTTCCAATGAGAGCACTAGAGCTTAAATTTGATGGTGTGCCTATAGTGAGAAGAAAAAACTTGAATTATCAGCCAACTTACTAAAGGGGTCGATGTATTCAATATGTTTGGACCGAAGTAGAGAAGATGATGCCAAGATTTATCCATCCAAGACAAGGACATCTAACCTCTCCTACTCCTACAATTCTATCACTTCCAACATAAGTCAATATATTGACCCATCCTCGCCCATAGGACAATCAGGTGTTAAGAAGCATAGGCCAACTCCCATCAACCGCTTTCTCACATGACTACCTTGCAACCAAATAGGTTCAATTCCCTAAGGAGACAATACTATACCAACCCAAGCTTGATTTACATGAATATAATCAAGATAATGTTATCTACACAAATAGTTAAAGAAAGCATTGCATATCATAATCTATAGAATCCAAACTATTCATATAGGCAAAATACAATCATACAAACATTCTAGACCGATGGAGTAGGAATTGGTCAAGGGAATCTATTGGCCAACCTTTTCTTTGAAGAAATGAAGAGACGATTTCACCATTCTATTGTTTAGTGTTCCATAAATCCATCATAGTCATCTCATGTTCAACATTGTATAAGAAATGTTTTACTAACCTTTTTGCTAAATCAGGGAGGTTTGTGATAGATCTCTTAAGAAGATGTAGGAACCGTTCTAGGGCTTGACCTCCTAAGCTTCAAGGGAACAATATGATTAGATAGTTGTCACTATAAGCTACTTCTTGGCATGCCATAAAGAATTCCTTCACATGCTCCATAGGATCACCTTTTCCTTTGTATTTGTCAAATTTGGGTGGCTCAAAATAGGGGAAAAATTATCTATAACATTGCTATATCTAAGGGACAAGGGCACAACTCCTCAAATTTATGTCTTGTTACAACTCCCCACTTGTAGGCCTTGTCTAGTGTCCTTCATAGCTTGCCACTCCTAAGTGAACGATGTACCATGAAGTGGTGAGGATGGGAGGATAAAGTTTGATTGTTGATTGTTGATGGGATCATTGACGATGTGAAGGTTTAGGTAATTAAGTCCCTACATTTGAAGTTAAATTCATTAGTTGTTTGGTTAAAATGACAATTGACCAATCATAAGTTTATTTTGATTTTGACAATCAAGTTGTGCAATCTTTCCATTGTTGGTAGAAGGAATGTTTAGGTTGTCTTTTGGCTCTTCATTTTGGTCAAGATTGTTGTTGTTAGAGACATGCTCTTTCTTTGGAGGTTCTTGATTAATGATGTGGTTTAAATTGTCCATATTGTAGTTTGTAGGGAGTTTGGCCCTAATTCTATGAGATGCATGAGGATTTCATCTTTATTTCAAGCTAGGAAATGCTCTACTTGGATACAACTTTGTTGAGTGTTAAAAAGTCATTGAGGACATGAGGATATTTACTTTGATTCATGAGACTATCGTTCTCATTGAGCTCAAATGGGTTTTTAAGGAAAGGATGAGAGGATGCTTTGGTATAGAAAGAATTTTGTATGCATGGGGCTTCTTGGAGGAAGGGACTTTCTTCATTGAAGGTTGTTTTAAGCTTATCTTATTGTATTGTCATAATTTCCATACATCTTATCTTAATTTTGACTTTTGACTTTAGGTATTGTACAAGTTTTACACAAAAGATAAGGCAAAGAAGACACAATAACAAGCTACGGTAGTCAAGAATATTGGTGCATCACAAGTGATAAACTATTGATGGCATCCTATGCTAGGCTTAGATAAGGCTTACTAAGGGATTCCTTGATATATCTAAAGGTACATGAGGCCCAAATCTATGAAAAGAGAGTATTGTCTAGGATGTGTGAGGATGAGGTCAAATCCCTTCTCACTTGACTTCATTCCTTTTTACTAGAGCTTCACCAAAAATGACAATTCCAACTCAAAGGAGTATTGTCTAAGGCCGAAGTGTTAGTGGGATGAAACCACCTCTCTTCATGGTGTTGGTAAAATAGGTCACCACTTAACTAATAATGACAATTCCAACCTCAAATTTGTATACCCCATCGGAAAGCAAGGTTTGTCCAATGCTTGGTGACGAAATCCAGTTGCTAAACCCCTAAAAAAAGTAGAAAAGAAAAGGAATAGTCATTTTTTATCATCACAATCCCATGAAACACAAGAGGAGAGCATACATGAACTACCCTTGGGATATGCAAGTGAAAAGGTCACTTTTGATCCTCAAGATTGCACTGAGGCGCAAGAGGAGAGAATACACAATTAAATCACAAAAACACACACAAACAAGGAAAGTAAGCAAGCTATTTTTTATCCTCAAGATCACCCTAAGGCACAAGAGAAGAGCGTACACAACTAACTTACAAAAAAAGCACGACAAACAAGATTGATTTATTCCTTAAGATTAAACAATTATGTTTGGTTTTAAATTAAATCTTGGACATACAAGCCTACACAACAAATGTTAATAATTTTCAAGATCTAGGTCTTGGATAAACGAATCTATACAAATGGGATCAACAAACTAAACAATTAGAAGTATGAACCATGCAAGATAATTGTTACAAAATGAAAATGAATGATTTAATCAAGATGACAAAACTACAAAAGAATATACATTGAAGCACAATCAAATACACTAAAGAACAACCAAATAAATCAAAATAGAGATCAGATACATCAAAAACCACAAAAAACAAGAAAAGAGGAAATACACCAATACACAATCAAATGCACCAAAATGGAACTAGAAACCAAAATGTGCAAAAAAATATCATTGCCGATGAACTAAAATGGGTTTTCAAGTAGAGGATGAGAGGATTCTTCAATATAGAAATAATTTTGTATGTATGGGGCTTCTTGGAGGAAGGGGTTTTCTTCATTGAAGGTCATGTACTTAAGCTTAGCTTGTTGTCTTGTCATAAGTGCCATAGGTCTTATCTTGATTTTGACTTTTGACTTTAGGTTTTGTACAAGTTTTACACAAAAGAGAAGACAAGGAAGACATGATAACAACCTAGGCTAGTCAAGTGGGAGTGCTTTTCTGGTGAGCCCACCCATGTACCAAAGGTACACAATGAGTAACTTCCTAAGGCTAACTGCATACCAGTGCATCACAAGTGACAAATGCTTGATGAATTCCTATGCTAGGCTTAAAAAAGGCTTAACTAAGGGAGTCCTTGATATACATGAAGGTATGTAAGGCCCAAAACTGTGAAAATAGAGTATTGTATAAGGTGTGTGAGGATGAGGTCAAATTCACTCACTTCATTCCATGCCCTTTGATTGGAGCTTCACTAAAAATGATAACTCCAACTCAAAGGAGTATTATCTAAGGCTTGGGTATTGGTGGGATGAAACCACTTCACTTCACGATGTCAATAAAATAGGTCACCACTTTGCCAATAATGATAGTTCCAACCTCAAATTTGTATACCCCACAATAACATGATGTTTTTCCAATGCTTGGTGATGAAATCCAAGTCACTAGACCCCTAAAAAATATATAAGAGAAAAGGAATAGTCTTTTTTTATCCTTAAGATCACGCAAAGTACAAGAGGAGATCATATACAAACTATCCTTAGAATATGAAAATGAAAAGGCCGCTTTTGATCCTCAAGATCACATTAAGGCACAAGAGGAGAGCATACATAGTCAAATCATGACAACACACACGAACAAGGAAAGAAAGCAAGTTGTTTTTATCCTCAAGATCACCCTAAGGTGCAAGAGGAGAGCATGCACAACTAATTTACAAAAAAATAGCAAACAAGATTGATTTATTCATTAAGACTAAACAATTAGGTTTGGTATTAAATCAAATCTTGGACATATGAACCTACACAACAATTGTTAGTAATTTGCAAGATCTAGGTCTTAGACAAACAAACCTACACAAATAGAGTCAGCAAACTCAAAAATCATGAGTATGAACCCTGCAAGACAAACATTAGAAATAAAAATGAATCAAATCAAGATAAAAAAACTATAGAAGCATATACGTTAAAACATAGTCAAATATGCTAAAGAACAACCATATACATCAAATACAGGTCAAATACATCAAAACTCACATAAAACAAGAGCTTCACAGCAGCAGAAGTCCTTGCCAAATGCTGCCAGCACAGAGTATGAGAAGAAAATGGGGGGAAAACAGATGTGCAAAATTTAAGTGGATTTGGAAAATGGAAGCAATTGTACGAAAAAGCAGGTTGTGAAGGAAATGATATAGTTTTAAAATCTAGTTGCTTGCATTTGTTTTTGAGATTATGTGTAACTGAATAATAACACTGAAATTATCATTTGTTTTAAGCTTCTGTTGACCATACTGAGTGGACTATATGAGAGATAAGGAAATGCATGGAGGAGGTCTAGCAGTACTAAAGGACGAATCAAGAATGGAGAGTAATATCCAAACACAATTTGCAGTTATGTAAATTTTGAATATTAATGTTCACAAATCAAATGACAATTGAATTATAGTTGCGTGAATATGAAATTGATGAAAAATGGATTCTAGAATCAACACTGGTTAATGATTATTAACACCATGATGCTAGTTTTACAGACTTACCCTTATCACTACAAAGATATTAACAACAACTCTTATTAAATGTATCATATGCATATGACAAGAAATTTGTTCTCAATGCATGAGTCATGCCCTTATACTTAACTTCCCCTGTCATCAAAAGGGCCTGCGCATATAGGACCTGCAATCCCTGCCAAAAACCCTTGATATCATGGATTGCCATGGCTGAAGTGTCCGTCTGTCAGCTTCGTGCTTTTTCCACAGAACAACATCAAAAGCATTCTTGGCAGTGAAGAGTGATGTTTGATTAATTCCATTTCTCATAACGGTTGGTGCTGCACTAGCCCAGAGGCCAAACAAACCTTCCTCAGGCACAATGCTAGTTGCACAATGAACAGGGCCTTTATACTTCAGCAGTTCCGGAGCTAGACCTCTCTGTTGTTGTAACCTAATCTTTACCACCTGCAATTTTTCGGGTAAAAACATAGAAAAACTGAGAATGGATTAAGGACAACTAAAGTTGAAGACATGATGCTAATGAGATTAAGGAAGCCAAACAGACTTAACATTTAGTCAAAATCCAGAAGGTGTTAAGCATATTGTTTTAGTTTTATACTTTTCATTGTTCAAAGAATCTCAAGTTCCGGTCATTCAATTATCTACAATTGTCGCATCATTTTTGGGCAAAAATCAAAGCAACACTACATTACAGCTATGGCGATCTACATCTTCAAAAAAGAAAGTTAGAAAGTGGATATTAGTATAGTTGAAACTAATTAGCAAAGATGGCAAATCTTATGAAACCCAACTAACAAGTTGTAGGAATTGAAGATGAGGTCAAGACACAAGCCCTAAAAGAAATTACAGGACCCATCAAAATGATCTCAAGTAATCAACACGAGGCTAAAATCGACAAAGGCTATTATGTAAAACCTATCAAAGAATTCAAAAAAAAAGGCAGACAAGCAAAATTCCCAGAACCTAGAACTAGGAGTGTGTAAGTGATGGAAATTTGAAAACTCACATATCTCAGTGTTTTCAAGAATCTCAACAGAAACATTTTTAATGTACATGTGGAGGACAAACAGAAACAAAAGCACTTAAAACATCCAAGACAAGTTTTTGACTGGAAGACATGTGAACTTACCTGATATTTTAGTATGGGTTCTTGGCGTTTCTCTTCTAATTGCCACCTCAACATTTGCACACACTCTGACTTCTTTTGAGCCCTTCCTGCATATATCACCTTAGAGGCTAACCTCAGAATGGATGTGAGGAGTCAGAATTTGCTATAGGCAACTGTTTGAAGGAATACAATAAAATGAATGCTCTGAAAGAAAATATAACATTAACAAATATTAGCTAGAGACTTACCCCATTTTCATCCTTCATGATAACTACTTTACTAATGGTGCCAAAGGTTAAGAGCTTCTCAGACAGGAGTTCCTCTGTCAATTTTTTTCCCAGATTCTTAATCTACAAATTGGTAAGCTTCTGAACAGTGAAATTTCAAGCAAGAAAGAAAGGTTGTGGTATCTTGATTTCCCATAGTTTTAATAATTTCTCCCTTGCCTTAAGACAGAAATGGAATTTCATTTTTTTATTGTTACTAAAGTCTATTACAAAATAGATTGTAGATCTTTGTGTTCAACTTATAGACTCTAAATCCATTAATCATATTATCAAGTATAGGTTTTCATTGCCAATGATGGATAATCTTGTGGATTATTTGAGTGGAAAAAAATATTTTAGCAAGATAGATTTGAAAAGTGGATACCATCATATTAGAATAAGAGGAGATGAGTAGAAATCTACATTCAAGACAAAGGAAAGTTTGTATAAGTGGTTGGCTATGCCATTTAGATTGATTAATGTACTTAGCACTTTTATGAGTTTAATGAACGACGCTTTGAAAATATATCTTGGTAAACTTATTGTTGAATATCTGGGTAACATTTTGATTTTTATTAAGAGTAGGACAATTAGAGCATATGAAGTTAATATTGCAGATGTTAAGACAAGAAAACTTGTTGATGAATGTGAGGAAATGTAGTTTCATGAAAGTGGATTTAGTATAGTTAGGTTTTGTTATTTCTACTAATGGACTAAAGATGGATCTAGAAAAGGTGGAAGCTATTGTATGTATCTGACATTATTTTTCGCACTTGTTATCACATTAGGGACAAATAGGTCAAACTGCATTCAAAATGAAAGCCAAAAGTGCTAAGTATGCAATTATGAGAATGCATGTCCAATTTAAAATGCATGCAACCAATAGAAAGTAAATATTTAGACACATACAAAGGATATAGATATGGAAGTAGACATCATTTCAGTACACATTTCCTTGTGATGTGTGCCCAGGCTAGAAAGATACAAGCATAGCAATAAATGTATATACATAGAATCCATCAAGCATTTAACATAAGCATAAACACAACTACTAACTATTTGGCTAAAAAGAAAATTGTATTGCCTGTGGGTAGCTAGATTTTACTCTTGACAACTAGATAATGCATTTAACAACTAAGATGGTACTACACTTGAGAACTTAATACTAAATAAACATGTGTTAGTCCCTATAACCTTATCAAAGAAAGAAACGTTAGCAACCATGTATCCCCCTACTGCAATTAGTTGCAAATATGATGAACTTAACATTATTGAAGAAAATATATTTCCTCACTCAAGGAACAAGGTTTTGATCTTACTTGGATAAAAACTATGTTTACTCTAGTATGCTTTTCAAGCTAGTTCGCTGTCAAGGAATGACCATCTTAGGGAATGAGCATAAAGTCCAATTGGGTGGTCCAAATCCTCTTCCAATTATGCATAAGTGAAACTATTGTGCCTTTACTATTTGCAGAGCTGGGGTAAGTCCTCTGGAAAGAAAGCTCAATCTCCTTATGATTTGGGTGTTTGTCTAGACTCTCTGCCCCTTGGTGGGCAATTGCTCTACAGACGAGTTCTGAAATCAAACATTCTAATACATATAGATTAGCATTTGAGCCCTGAGCTGCACCAGCTCAAAAGCAATAAATGAAGAAGCGGTGCATACAAGTTGAAATTACAATAATTAATATTGTTCGGTCTATCAGACCTATTGTGAAACAATCAACCTTGTCTCAATAAAACATTTTCCTGTATCTAGGAATCGATATAATGGAATTTGCCTCCAAAAAACCAGTTCTCAAATTGCCTGATAGTTTTTAATATGTAATTAATTTGTAGGGATTGGAATAATGAGGAAATTTGAAGAGACGTGATGTAAATCCCAAATTCTCTAACCCCATAACTTTAATCCCTTAAAAAACTAGCATATGTTCTCTAGACAACCACCCCATTAAGAACATTGATTTGTCTGAAACAACAACAAATCTGCAACTTCAGGACCCTTTTCTTCTCTTTGTTCAGCTTCCCCACCACATTGTTCATCCTTCGCCATTGTTTGTAACCCTTAAACTCTGAAATTACAACAACCCACATCAATTTCATTACTTTTTTGTAATAGACTAAAATTTTGGTTTTATGCAGAGCGCAGGAATCGGTTACAGAGCTCACCTTGCAAGTGTTATAAAATCTGGGTTTCAATTGCTGGTAGAAAACAATCAAACGAAACAAATTTAGGAATCAATATGAGACAAAATCTTAATAATCTATGCAGGAAAACAGGAAAGTAGTATGTGCATATGATACGTGCAGTAGCAAACATCCACTGCTTTGAAGGCTTAACTGATGCTTTCACAAGCTACAACTATTTTGTCTTGATAAGCAAACAATTTACTAAAGTGGATTAATTCCTTAGGCATTGATGCCAGATTGGGGGAATCAAAGAGATCAGGGGAATCGATGCAAGATTTATCAGATATGTGTGGTTTTGCATGGACTCATGGCGCCACCTATTGGGGAGCTGTAAAGCAACTCCTTAGATGTTAAACCTATTCAAAAACATTGGTTGATATTGTATACTAGCAATGGACGAGTTTTTTTTTTCTATTTTCAAAATGAAAAAACAAAAAACCCCCAAGGGAAAACTGCAGCAAGCAATAAAAGAATAGAAAAGTAGTTCAAGCCTGGAAACAAACATAATGAACTACAAATGCAAACACATTGTACCAACACATCTACCTTTTCAATCAGCACATTACATGAGCAAAATCCCTTCTTCCAACATAAAGGAATCTAGCCATACCACAAACAACTTGCTGCCTACACATAAATAAAATATGCACATTGGTGGACACAACCAAAACCGATAGGCAACTACAACACAATGCACAACGTTACTCACCTAGTTTGCCAAAAGCCTCTTTGAGCAATAACCTTGAGCAATAGCCACCTCTCTGATCATTACAGTTGAGCAACATACATCATGTACCTCAGAATTTGCTCTGGTGTGCCTGCATGCAAGGAAATGTTAAGCTAGCTAGAATTACAAAAAAATGGACTATAATGATGTAAGGTTCTGGAATGTAATTAATTCCATGATGGAAAGTGGAGGGAAGGTCTAACATAAATGCATGTTTTCCACGGTTAAAGTTTTATTTCTAGTTAGAATCATTAAATGCTTTACAAGATTCGAATAGATAGAAAAGCGAATGAGATTGTCTTACCACTAGCTGTACGATAGGCCCTGAATCAAGTTGCCCAGTTACAAAATGAGTCACCGCAGCAGTCACCAATAGTGTTGTATGAAATGCTTAACCAATATTACAAATGTGTATTGTGTCACTGCAGTAAATCAATATTGATTTGAGAAATTAGTCACAGTAGATAGATAAAGACATGGGCTGGCTGTTGCAGGTGCAATGTGGCTTTGTATTGAGTACTCAAATGCATATTTCTGTGTTTACTTTGCATAGGCAAACAAAATCAAGCAGTGCAATAATCTGATCAATCTGAAAGAAACCTAGAAGCATGAAACAATGAGTCAAATAATATAGTATAGATCTGTTGTATAAAAACGTGTGTTGTGTTTACATGGAATAATGTGTTGTGTTGCAGAGTTGTTAGAAGCAGGTGTTTGCAGTTTGTGAATGTGTGTTTTGGGAAAAATGGCGGGGAAAAGTATTTTCCCACAATGGGGCTGGGAATAGATTTTACATAGCTATTGTTGTTGGGTGTAGAAGATTTGGGCAAGTTTTTTCCCTATTCTCATGTCTTCCATACATTTTAACTGTTTTGTTCTTTCTAGAGATGTTGAGTGTGGAACTTTTAGTGGCTTGCAGGTGTCGATGGTTGTGAGCTTGGATTTTTTCATTTCTCTATATTGGTTGTTAGTGTCTAAATTTGAGTGGATTGGGGAAAACAACTCGTGTCTATGAGGAAGTCGTAGATTTTATTGGGAATTTTTGCCTGACTAAGTGGCGGTGAGGGTATTTGAGCAATCCAAGGGGGAGAAAATTTATCGATTCAACACAGAGGCTCTAAATTAGAGTTGTCATCATCGTATTTCTTTTATCATAGGTAAAAAACAATGGTAAAAAGGACTAGGGTTTGATGGAAAAATGTCCATACGCACAACATTTAATGAAGACCCCATTTAATTTCATATTACAAGAGCAAACCCTGCTCAGCAAGGTCACAAAGGGAAAATCATTCCAAGGGCCTAGTGGAAATCTCACAGCTCTCGTAGCTTTTACAGTACAAGGCCTTGCAAAACAAATGAGCTACGACCTAGAAGATAAAGAGGTTATGAATCCAATTTTCCCAAAACTAAAACCTTTAAAAATTGGCATAAAGGGATTAAATGTCAACCAAAGTCCAAAAACAAAAAACAACTCAGATTTATGCACTGCAATTGCGATACCCATAATTGCTAGATAAGCGAAACCTGCCAAAAAATTTATGCAAGGGGAAAAAACATTTAAAAAACTCACCAAAATTCTCTCCACGCAATAGCAATAGTCACATAAAATTATATCCAGGACCAACCCTGTAAAAATACTTTTTACCTCCTTTTTTTGAAAGGCGACCACCCAGAAGCTGTGAACACCTATTTCCAAAACCTCTACAACCCAACACATATTTCTCATGAAACACCACACCTGTTCTTCTCTAGGCCACATGCCATTGCATGAACCCTCCATTGCGATACAGAATAAGAAAATGGCAAACAATTAGCGAAAACACAATAAAATAGTTGAAGCATCAAATAGGGAAGATTAAAATACAAGGGGTATAATAAAGCCCCAATGGGAAAATGGCATCCGGCAGGGCAATTTTTTTTTAGAAAACCTAACCTTAGCTTAGCCAACAATATTTCCCAATTTGCACACAGCCTCAAGCAAACTAATGTGCTTTTTGTTAATCTACAACAAGTTTTGGGAAGAACACAAATGTAAACTTTGTCAGTGATCTTTAATGCGTGTATTGAATATAAGTTGTGTGGATTCAAGAGGAATGCATTTGAGTCAAAGCAATTCTCACTAAACATGGATTTCTTGGAACTGACACTTGAAAGTTTTGTAAGGAGTATTTCTGGGGAGAACAAAAGTTTTAACAGCCAAAACCTAGGTGCAAACGGGCCAAAAAAATGCATGTAAGAGACAAATACAAGAAAATAAAGTCATCAAAATCTATTGTTTTTACTCAACAGAAAGAGCATTAGTTTCTTGTTGGTGTGTTATTTTACCCCGTGGATTTTATTCTGCACTCTACTCCATTGTCAGAGTGCAATGAAATTTGTGCGTTTAATTGTGTGCATGAAGTTATGCGTGCTATTAGTTTTGTGAACACATGTTTTTAAAACCTAACTCAACACGTATTTCCCAACAAACACAAGACCTGTTCATCTCCAGGCCACATAATGTTGTGTGAACCCTGCATTGCCATGCAATACAAGAAAACGTCAACAATCAGAGGCAACAAAATAAAATATTTGAACCATCAAATAGGGAAGGATAAAATACCAGGGGTATAATAAAGCCACGATGGGAAAATGGCATTTGTCAGCCAAAAAAAAAATAAAAAATCTAGGCTTTAGCTTTGCACCTAATTTTTCCCAAATCGAACGGAGCCCAAAGCAAACTAATGCGTTTTTTGTTAAGCCAAAATAATATTCATCCAGTGCAAGATAAGAGCAATGTCTCAATAAGTATCAAATGTGCAGATAAAGAATCAAATGCAATGATATTTAGCAACGGTCTTGTTTGTTGCAAAATAGAGACAGAAACATGGCATTGCTTAAACACAAGAGAAAAGTTAATTGCACAAGCAAGGGTTAGATCAAGTCTTTACCTGTAAGCGGGGCTTCTTGAGGCATCCAGCTTGATTGGTCCAGTCTTTGTTTGTAGTTGTAGTTATTTCATTCTTGTTTTTCAGGAGCACCGTATTTGTTTGAGGGAGATGCAAGAGTAAACAAGAATTTGTGAGAAACATACAATAAATAAGGTATAAAATAACTTTGATAAGATAATGCTTTAGCTGCTTATCATGACCAGAATGGCATATAAAATCAAGTAGCTTTGCAACACTTAAATAGTGGCATGTCAGACTTGCATTAAAGTTCATTTGTATGTAAAGACCGAGGCAAAAAATATTATCTTACCTTTTGCTATATGATGAGCCCAGAATCCAGGCTTGCAGTTACAAAATTAGTAGTTGTAGTGGACATTTTCAGAGTTGAATCAGATCCTTGAGCAATATTGTAGCTGTGTATTGTGTCACTACAGGAAATCAATTTTGAGATGGGAAATCAGCCACAGTAGACTGGTAAATATATGCCCTGGCCCTTGTATGTGCAATGTGGCCTTGTGTTTCCTAGGCAAATGCATATTGCTGTCTTTACTTTGCATAGACAAATTAATAGGAAAACAGTGAAAAAAATGTGATACACCATAGTCCATAGCCTTTTTAATACTATAAGCTAGAACAGGCCAATGTTTTTTTAAATTGTAAAATAAATTTTAAACCTTTCTTACTTTTATCTAGATAATTAAAGAACATTAACAAAACTGAGTGTTTTGTTTGATGATATAGTAAATCTTTGCAGAAAATAAGTAGTTGTTTTGAAAGGAAAAGGGCAGGCTAAAACTTGAAGGGTAGTGGAGTAATAGAAAATACAATGTGTACATCGATACAAAGGTAATATTGTTTGTTTTGAACTGATTTGAAGTCCTAAAAGTGGTTTTTTAGTTTAGACGGTTGGAAGAAACAAAAGACTAAATCCTCTCCGCTGAACAACAATAGCTATGTAAAATCTTTTCCCATGACCATTTTTAGAAGAAAAAAAAACATTTTCCCTCCATTTTTTGGAAGACGCCCACTCACAAACTGCAAACAACTATTTTGCATGGGGTCAAGATGTGGTGTCAAGTATTTTGCCTAAAAAAAAGCGCTTTAGTTTTCTTGGGGCTTCGTGCAATTTGGCAAATACGGTGCGCTAAGTTAAGCTCTGGTTTTTTCTTTGTCCTGACGGATGCCATTTTTCCATTGTGGTTTTATTATACCCTTGGTATTTTAATCTTCCCTGTTTGATGGTTCAAACATTTTATTGTGTTGTCGCTGATTGTTGGCATTTTCTTGCTCTGCATGGCAATGGAGGGTTCATGCACTGGCATGTGGCCTGGAGAAGAGCAGGTGCAGTGTTTCATGGGAAATACGTGCTGGGTTGCAATGGATTTGGAAATAGGTGTACACAACTTCTGAGTGGGCGTCTCTGAAAAAGAGGCAGGAAAAAAGTATTTTTACAGGATGGGTCCTGGAAAGAATTTGACATGGCTATTGCTATTGTGTGGAAAAAATTTGGGTGAGCTTTTTGAACGTTTTTTTTCCATGCATACATTTTTGGCAGCTTTCTCTTATCTAGGAATGGCGGGTGTCGCAGTTGCAGTGCATAAATCTGAGTTGTTTTGGGTTTTTGGGTTCTGGTCGACATTTAATCCCTTTATGCCAATTTTTTTAAGTTTTTTGTTTTGGGAAAATAGGTTTAATAACCTCTTTATCTTCTAGGGTGCAGGTCACTTCTGTTGCAAGGCCTTGTATTGTAAAATCAAAGGGAGTTGCGAGATTTCCACTAGGGCCTTGGAATGATTTTCCCTTTGTGTCCTTGCTGAGCAGGCTTTGTTCTTGTAATATGAAATTAAATGGGGTATTTAAATGTTGTGCATATGAAGCTCATAAGAGACCCCTAATGGCAATAGGCAGCTACGTTGTTCATCTCCGCACTTCTTCGTTAAATTTTCAATGTTTTCCAAACTTGCACGCCATATCAACTGTTGTGGTTTTTAATATCTCTATGCTTCTGCACATAGGCGACCATTATGGCAATTATAAGTATAGCAAAGTATGTTTTAGACGTTAAAATTCCCGTGAAGTGTGAATGTTTACAATATACGGTATATTTAGTTACTTAGTGTGTCAACAAAGGGTGGATTTTTTAATGGGATGTGTTCTATTGGTGCAATTTTAGTAGATGATAATTGTTGCGTATTTTTAGAGGTTGAATGGTCCATTTGTTATTGCACAACAATAATGGCAATGATGTTGCAGGCGCTGCTGGCTATGTATTGCATGCACAAAAGAAGTGTTGGTTTTAGGTTTTGTGAATTCCAAACTGTGAACACCTTGTTTGGATATCTGAGCAACCTTGCACATTTTTCCCACCAAGGACAGTAGCCGATCTTTTGCAGGCCACATGCCATTGCATGAGCCCTGCAATTTAATGCAAAGCAAGGAAATTCCAACAACCAGGAGCATTGAAATCAAATATTTGACACATAAAATAGTTTTGAATAAAATATCGGGGGTTGAATAAAGGCTGAATGAAAAAATATCAACTGCTGGGCCGCAAAAATTAAAAAAACCAGCGCTTATCTTTGCGGTCAGTATTTTGTAATTTGTACAGAATGAAAAGCAAAGTAATGTGTGGAGGGTAAAGTAGGAGGGGGAGAGTAGTGCCCCAATGGGAAAATGGTAAGCGTCAGGTGGGAAAGGGGAAAAAATTTTAGAACTTAGGCTTGGGTTAAATATTTGCCATATAGCAGGGAAATCAAAGCAAACTAAAGTTGTTTTGTCGAGGAGAAACAATAGTCCTCTGCTAAGGCAGGGGATCCTCACCAAGGATGATATAGTACTTTGTTTATTTGTTGACAATTGTTTTGGAACAAGATCGAGAGTTACACCTGCATCTGAAATGCGGTGTGCCAAGGGGTGGATTGCAATTACGTTAATTTGCACTTGCATGGAAAGCCAGAAAAACGGTTGCAGAGAACATTTTTTACTAAGAAAATCAATGTGATATTCATAACTGCTCTTTAAAATGACCTTTTTTTGTGGTATCATCAATACCAAATTGTTCTGCAATGTGTAGTCTATATTATATTTTTTGAGTCAACTTGCAACTAGCTATTTAGTTAATTGAAACCGTTGGCCTGTTGCAAGAGTTTTCTGATTCAGTTACAATGCTGAATCTGACACATGAGGTTGGTTGTGTGCTTGATTTAGTATCCCATATACGAGTTCGTGGTTTGCCGCACAGTCGTTGATGGAGCAGGATTTAGAATTTTCTACACTTGAATTTTTAGGAAATAGGATTGACACAGCTGGATTATTATTGGCACACTGTTATTTAAGCTTTTTTTTCCTCTCAAGATTAAAAATCTGTAAAAAGGATAAAGATTGAGTGTTTGTCATAGTCTACATTTTGTTCCACGGCAAGCGTTTACTTGACTCCCAGTCAGTTCAAAATAGATTGTAGTTCCTTTGTATCAATGTACACATTGCAAAGATGGTTTTTTGAAATATTTCTAGCCAGTTGTAGACAAGTTGGTCTTCCTTTGTCGTAATACATACATAGCTTTAACGTTTATATTGGTTAATCATGGCAAAAGCTGGGAACAATGTTCATAGCACTAAATCATTTGTCGCAAAGTAGAGACAGCATCATGCCATCGCCAAAACATAAGAGGAATGTTAATTGCATAAACAAGAACCAGAGCATGTCTTTAGCTATGATCAAGGTTTTTTTAGGCGATCCGGCTTGAGTGTTGAAATATGTGTTTGCAATTGATGTTTGTTGCCGGCTCACATGAATGACTAGTTTCCATCTGTATCAAGAACAACCAAATCAGATTTAAATGGCAGCAAATCGATAGCATCCACACTAGAATATAACAGTGATTTGCATCAACTCTATACGCAATAAATAAGAAACTGACAGGATTCAATTCCTTACAGAAGATGGAAAATTCCTTGTTCAAATTTGCCCTTTGGTGGTTCAGTTGGATAATGCTGACTCAAATGCATTGCTTGTGGGAAGTATTCATTGTCCAAGGCTGCAAAAGAAAAACCAAATAGCTACATTCACAGCAATGACTTGTTGCCATCTCTATCAAGCACAATAAAGCTAGAGTTAAATTGCAACAAATTTAAAGCATCGGGTTCAGAATATAAAAGTAAGTTGCATCAGTGTTATACGAGTTAAATAAGAAATTGAAAGGATTCAACTACTTACAGAAGTTGTAAAATCACTTGTCTGTGTTTGCACTTTGGTGTTTCATTTGGATAATGCTGGTTGAAATGTATTGTCAATGGAAAGCATTCGCTATTCCAGGCAGTCTAGATATACCCAAAAGCTTTACAAACATGAGTGCTGCGAATAGCTATGACACTAAAAGCGAAAGCTAACAAGCCAACATAAATAAGTTTATAAGATAGAAACCAGGGACAGATTAATAATCTTTTATGGAAGAAAGCACCAGGGAAACTTGAATATAATAGAAGTAGAAAAAAACAACTGTAAAGTTCAGTGGTTGCCTGCTCCGAGTTGAAGTTCACCTGGTAGATAGAATATTTTGTTCCATGCGTTTAGGTTATTGGTTGTAGGCTCTTTAAGTTGTTGGAGTTCATTTCTATCTTTTCCTTGCTATTATATGCCACTGTCCTTTCAATTTCCATTGATCTATTGCAGTCAACTATGGACAATAATTAACAATAAATTCCAAAAAATGTCAATACTCTTGCCTGGGTGCGAGGTAGAAGCCTAATAACAGAGGCATTCTTTTTCATTTGTTCAAGCTCCGTCTTGATGTCTTTTTTAGCAGCTTCAGTTTTATATTTATTTGCATACTTGGTGAGGGCCTTCTACTTGGCCCTGTACCACCTCTTGTAAAATCAACTCCTTAGTTTTAGAATATTAGGAGGTATTAGCCAAAGACTTACCTAATTGTGCATACATGTCGACTAGAGCAGTTGCAACTATGCTAAAGAGCTCAGGTGCCTTGTGCATGCTTATACAAAGGTTATGGAATTTGGCTTTACACTTGCCAATTGCATTTGCTTGTTAAGTTTCTAAAAACTTTTCAACAAATCCATTTTGTGCATATCCTACAATTATTTCAGTCCATGAGACTGTATTTCTATGAGGCATCTTGGCAAACAATTTGCTCATCTTCATTATGCTAAACCATCAAAACCTATTGCGCAGAAGAGAAGACATTCATGTGTTAAGGATTAAAGTTGAAATGATTCATGTAGCTAGGACATTCAAGGGCTGGTGCATAGTGGCTGATTGGAAAAAGCACAACTTTAGTTTAGCCGCTGTCTAATGAGAAGTTGACGTGTGCCTATGCTTGGTCTATCAATTTAGTCATGGGCGATGGGTTTCAGATGTGCTTATCTAGCTACGATATGTCTAACTGGCAATAGTTCATTGGATTGACCTGCAATATAGGAACATCATCCCTTTATTGATGTGCAAGTATGTGAATGATCCACCTATTATCATGTGTCACATGTATAGGGCGTCAATGTTTTAATTGCCTATCATAGGTAACCTCCACTAACTACCAACATGTTTGGTCACTTGACAATGTTAAGCACTAACTTAAGTTCTTTATGCCTGACAATACGCAGTCAATGGGGCTTCAAAGCAAAAGTTGTAACTGTTCACATAAAGACCTCACAATTTCTAAAACAATCAATGGACTGCACGATGGAGGTTACAGATCTAATGATCTGTATAGGATGCTCAATTTGAAAATGTTAGAATTGTTTTTTTGTTTCTGATTTTGAGCTTGAAAGCCTCAGAGGTAGAATGCAAATTGCCTAACGAGTTTTTATAAAGAATGGCTACCATATAGTGGAATTGCTTTTAGTTCTCTTGAGCTGGTGAAGCGCAGGGTGAAAATACAAATCTTCTAGCATGAAATGTAGAGAACATATATAGTTTACTCTTATATACAAAATCATAAATAATTAGTACAAGAGCAACATAAATCAGAACTTCTGTCTAAAATCTATATGCAGCATCGAGACATCATATATAATTAGTAGTAGTACAACATAAAGAAGAATTTCTGTCTTAAATCTATATTCAGAACATAGTTTGAACTTTGAAATGTATGGTCATTTGCATCCTATCTTTGAAATGACTTCTTCATTTTTTATTGAGGCAACCCAATTCTAGATGTATTTATCAATCAATATGTTAATTATCGCCTTTTATCTTCTGCACGTGGCTACTGTGTCAATCTAAATAAAAGGTTTGCATAAAGAAATATGCACTTTCAAGAAGTGTAGTATTAATAGGTTAGGTACATATATGAAGGAGAAATCTCCTTATGGATAGGTGCTATTAGAGCTGCAAGCTTAAGTGTAAATGCCCAAAACCTGCTAGTAACAAATATTAAGTATGCAGATATTAGAATTTAAAACAAAAGCTGTAACTGTTCACATAAAAACCTCATAATTTCTAAAACAATCAATGGACTGCACGATGGAGGTTGCAGATCTAATGATCTGTGCAGGATGCTCAATTTGAAAATGTTAGAATTGTTTTTTTGTTTATGATTTTGAGCTTGTAAGCCTCAGAGGTAGAATGCAAATTGCCTGACGATTTTTTACAAAGAATGGCTACCATATAGTGGAATTGTTTTTAGTTTTCTTGAGCTGCTGAAGCCCAGGGTGAAAATGCAAATCTTCTAGCATAAAATGTAGAGAATATATATAGTTTACTCTTATATACACAATCATAAATAATTAGTAGAAGAGCAACATAAATCAGAACTTCTGTCTAAAATCTATATGCAGCATCGAGATGTCATATATAATGAGTAGTAGTACAACATAAAGTAGAATTTTTGTCTTAAATCTATATGCAGAACATAGTTTGAACTTTGAAATGTATGGTCATTTGCATCCTATCTTCAAAATGGCTTCATCATTTTTTATTGAGGCAACCCGATTCTAGATGTATTTATCAATCAATATGTTAATTATCCCCTTTTATCTTCTGCACGTGGCTACTGTGTCAATCTAAACAAATGGTTTGCATAAAGAAATATGCACTTTCAAGAAGTGAAGTATTAATAGAACATATAAAACTATAATGGCATTTAATTTGAATACAAGATGCCCAATGCATCAAACTGCAAAACATTATTTGGGGTCGCCAAATCTGCCTAGCTCTATAGCCAAAACTTATATCTCTATAGACAATGTGCAATTGAAACATATTTATCTTGCGTAGAATACATAGGTACAATATACAAGCCACCATTGGAAAAGGATAAATCTGCAACACAAGTAACCAAACTAAAAAGGCATAATATCATATTCAATCATTTAACATAGATCAAGCATGCTTATTGTTGATGTGTTTTTTATACACATGCAAACTTAGAATAAAATACTAAGTATTCTATCCTCTCTTGAACAAAGTCTCTCAAAGGCTAAGCAATGTGATCCAATGAGACAACTCCAAGGTTCATGATATGTTAGGTCTTGACCTGCAATGGATAGACTCAGTAGTTGATGTGATTTGCTAAAAACTCACTGAATAGGAAGAAGTAACATATTTGAGTGAGTTCCATTTCTGAAAACTGAATATATTAGGTCTTGACTTGCAATGGATAGACTCCTTAGACTCAGTAGTTGATGGATAGACTTACGCTGAATATGCTCCTTATTCCACTCAAATATGTTACTTCTTCCTTACGAAATGGAACTCACTCAAAATTACTATGAAAAGAAAATGCAAAAGAGAAGGGTTAAGAAATCTATTCTAAGGACAATGAGATAATGAAACATGCTAGGATAGACAAATTCCTCACTAAACCAAAACTTCGCTTCGCTATGAGAACCAACAACTACACGAAGCTTGTGCAATCTTCTAAGGAAATTCAATGATTTTTCATATTGTAAACCTCCATCCAAACACCCACAACTGGAACAACTTGAACGGGCATTCACAATTGACCTAAAGCAAATATGGTTTAGGCTAACTTTGCAAAATGACTTATCATCAACAAGCCATAAAAAGTATGAACCGAGAAGGAATTCATCAAATATCTTTGTATAAACTCATTACATCAATGAACTTCTAATCTAATTATTCTACTTGAAAACATCTTTCCATCATATTCGAGAATTTGAAAACATGCTAACATTCCATCACCACACAAATCACCATGAGAACCAACAAAGAGCTTGTATTGATTTTGGAAATGTATTTTTTACAACAATTTCATATGTCTCTTCAATGACTTCAAAGAGTCTCCTCTAATCTACTTCTACTTTAACAGCATCTACTCCTACTCTTGATTGATCTCTCCCTGATACAAATGAGAGAAATGGGTCTTTTATAGACTCCAAAATTACATGAATGACTAGGATTAATTTGAGAATCAATGACCTAGATTTTGACAAGGCAGTTAGTCACAAAAAAATACTATTTTTAGAACATTGAATGCGAATGGATGATGTGGCAGACTGTGATTGGCTTGATGGTGTGCACATGCCACCTTAGCATTGCGCGAACCGGTTTGATTTTCTTTGTGTTCACATTGTTCAGAATATCTTCCCAACTTTTGTCATCTTTTGGAGTAGTCTTCGAATCTGGATTTTCACCTCTGGAACTTGGCTGCTTTGAACTTGAAACTTGGGAAATTTTGATACTTCTTGTTGTCTTGATGTAACTTATGGATTGTGATGTACATGCTAATTTCTCCTATCATCTTCATGTATTCTTGCAAGATGTTGTTGTGCAGGATGCTGCAAGATTCTGGCTCTGGATGATTGTGTATGAATTTTGGAGTAGATTGGTGTGTGATGGATGTCTTTCTTTGTCTAGCAAATGGAATGGATAACTTCTGGAATTTGAATGTGGAATGAACCTTCGGATGATGACTTCCTCTCATGCATGGTGAAATGGTGCTCTTCCTCTGGAAGTGATGTTGTCTTCTTGCTTCATACAAATGATGATCTTGATGATGAACTCTTGATGAAGTGCAATGCTCGGAACTTGATCACCTGCGAAACCTTCATCCATCCTTTAAACTTTCTCATGCGCTAGCTCTTAGCATTTTCTTTCCATTACCTACACAAGAGAAACATCTATCAATGCAAAGACATTTGACCTTCAATCCACACTTAATCTCTTAACATTTGATTCAACCATCCTGCAAGATTTCAAGTGTTGATCTTAGGTGAGCTTGTGCAGTGAAGAAAGTTTTGTTTTCAGCTGACTGAAATCATCCTCAAATCAGGCGCACCTTTTGTGACAGTATGCATTGAATGCATATTGTAATGGTGGGGTAAATAGATGCCTATGAGGATGAGTGCAGATTTTCTACATGCATGTATAATGTGTTCTATGCGAAGGTAAGCCAAAAGTGCGCCTAGAATGTTACCTTCAATCCTCCATGAAGCGACCAAATGACGAAGCATTTCAATATGTTGGATTTGATGCTTCATAAATGAACAAGAGGATGACAATTTCCATAACCTAGTGAATGTGGGATAAACATTATAATGTAAACTTCCAATAATCCCACCTTAGGAGAACGAAGAAAATCAAGTTCGTGAAATATAATAGAATCTGTAAATACTTGATTTGATCCCTTACTTGTAATTTTCTGCTCTCATTCACTGCAAGTCTGCTATTTCCTCTCTGATTTTTAGCTTTGGAATGAATGTTTTTTTGAAATGACAATGATCCTTCATATATATACATTCACCATATCATCCTCTATGCCGACTTGTATGGCATTTTGCAAGTTTTTAGATGTTTAAAATTGATTTTTAGTCTCTTCTCTGGCCGACCTGCTTATCCACTTATGACTGGAGGACATTTTGAAGGCGCATGTATAATGTATGTTATACATAGTAGGGTGAAAATTGCGCCTAAGAACAGGCGCACATTTTGGGCATGTTTGCATTGAATGTTTTATGCAAGCCTTCATCAAAAGTGCACCTAAGGTGAAATGACAGACTTGTTGTGCATATATGTATAAAATTTGTATTGCATGATTAAGGTAAAAGTGCGCCAAGATGGAATGAGCGCAAGTTTTGGTGTAGTGTGTATGAATTGTCTTATGCAAGGTGGTATGGAATGTGCGCCAAAAGGTCCAAGCGGACTTTTTTAGTGCTTGTGTATGATGTTTTTTTACATGATGCAAAGACCATCAATAAGTGCACTTGGGCGGACTTTTTGCCTGAGCATGTATGATGTCCATTTTTCACAATGCAAAGACCCCCAAAAAGTGTGCTTTTCCAGACTTAGGCAATTTTTAGTACTCGAAATCAAGTATTTTCAAAATATATTTAAGTATATTCCTATACTTTAAATATTTTGAAATATACTTTCTAGGATGTTTGATATAGGTCTCAGATCCATGAGATTTAACATGCAGATTCTAGATTTTTGAGGATCCACCAGATTTCAGACTTAGTTTTTCAAGATTTCAGGATATCAGGATTCCAAACTTAGTCAATTTCAAGGCTTCAAGATAGGCATCAGGATGAGAGGATATGGACTCCTTAGCAAGAGTATGGCGAGACTTGAGCAAAAACACACTACCAAACCTACAAGCTCAAAGAAAGCCTAAACCTAAAGCAAAACGAAGACAAACGCAAGAAAAAAGGTGGGTCCCCATTTGCAATGGGGCGATGTATGATTAGGTCACAACACTTACCTCACTATTTTTTATCAAGATCTTGGTTTTCTTTCCCTATGCAAATGGTGTTCTAGAATGAAACTAGTATGTTATTTACATGTGACATTATCAAAATTTTAATAGTTACCCACTACGACACCTATATATAATAGTGTCAATGCCTGAAAATAAAATAAAATTAAAATTAAAATTCCAACGCATTTATAATAGAGATACTCCAGACTAAAGCATTTCAAGGAGAGCAGCATTGCTAGAAAAGGGCAGGAGGAATTGTCAACCATAGGCCATTGCTATTGCAAGAATTTTCTTTTGAAACTCTAGTAGAACAATTTGTAAAACCAAAAGGCTTGAAACTTTGGCATCCATTTAACCAAGGTGAATATTGATCTATCAACTAGATATAACTTGCAATGAAGAAAGAGAAGAACCTCCAATGTAATAACCACTATAAAAATAGATTTGCACAATAAATATTTGGCCAATCTGTCAATAATATTAAGTGAGAACACTTAACCTACTTAACCTTTAAAGAAAGCATCAAATTCTAGTGAGAAATGAAGTCAAACTACTTGGGACTAAGCTAGGAAGATCAATACATGCAGTGCCATAGAATACAGTTGGTTGACCCTACAGTAAAAGTGTAACTGTTCCAAAGAGAATTGAACTACACTAAATACAATATTTAATTACCATAAGCTGCATTGGACCTAGTCTATCTTTAAGTTGGTATAGATATTTGTAGATGCATGCTATTCGGGTCATCATAAACAATAGAGATGATTTATTCCTCTCTAAACCAAATCAGCTTGCCAAGTGTTAGGAGTTCTTCAGCCAACTACCAAGTGTATAATTGTTCTGATTTTCTTAGTGCTTATTAGATTCTATTTTCCAGTGAAGAGCAAGCTAGAAGCATGACTAGGTTATTGCAAGCTATTTTGTGAAAGTACAATAAGTCTATAGGTAAAGCAATGGCCAGGAAAACCAAAAAAAAAAGCCTTTTAAAGGGCACTGAATATATTTAGAAAATCCTTGGAACATAATGGAAACTTCCCAATGGCCCTCTCAAATTGCAGAGGCCTTTCTGCAATGCTATTTCATCTTGACATAGATTTATAAATTTTAAGCACCTTCAAAAGCATATAAAAAAATATAGTTTATATTGTAAATACTAGAGCCTCCATCTATTAAAGTTTTATGACTACAGTATCGAAATAAGTTTTTTGTTAAAGATAGGCACACAGCCGAAAAATGTCGTGGTTCCTAACTACGGTATTGTGAATCTAAATGTCAAGGCTGAACATTGTTTGTTTCTTTGACAACTTCAATAAAGCAATTGTCCATTGCAAGGGTGAAGGTGCCCTGCATTTGGAATCTTTGTAGAAGGAACACAATCCTGGAAATATCCTGCCTATACCGGTCAAAGGGGATTGCAGCAAGTTCAGGGAAATTTTGTTGCAGGAGCTCCTTCTGTAAATATCAGTCAACAACACCGTATGTCTTTTGAACAACACATTGCAAGAGATGTTGGTATGTGAACTTGGTAGTTGTTCCATAGGTTGTACAATGAGCAGAATTTTCCCTGGGATTCTCTCCCAACAAAACTGCTTGCTGACATACACTATAGAAGGGCTGGTATGGTACAAGATGGACATTCTTTGGTTTCAATATTCCGGTCACCTGCCATCAAAGAACAATGAACATCAATGCCATGGTAGATGTTTTACAGATCATTTCATTTCAATATTGAAATCTATTTCAAGGAAGGATTGGTTTGAGGGCTTACCTGGAGATTCGAGCATGCAAGCATTTTTAAAAAATCTTTAGTGCATTCGTCATTTAATTCATCTATGAAAGTTGATGATGTTGAGCACATAACAAGTGTGCCTGTTGTTCCGCTGCGAACAACATTTTTGAAAAGAAGTAATGGTGTTCTTGCAGATGTAAGCATTTGTTGAAGCGCATTATATAGCTTTGTATGGATGCTTGGAATTACAACCTATAAAATAATGACAATGTATTTGTTTTGATTGTTAGTGCAATGTATATAATAATAGTTATTAAATGTTTTTTGGAATTTACATAAAGATACTTACAGTAGCCACATAGTTTTGCAAGTCACTGTCTTTAACATACAACTCATATTGGTTTGCTGTCTAGTGGTGAGCAGTGACAACAGCGCCAAAAGTTCCAACTGGGTAGATGTTGTTTGATTGAACAAGCTGTGAAATGGTTGTGTCAGGTGTTAACCTGCGTTGTTTGCAAACCTTTTCAATGCTCTCAACAGAGCTTTTAGAAGTCAATGCTAGACAACAATCAACATCACCCCTTTCATATTGTGTCTTGTTTTTTATCAAAAAGTTTGTGATTCGTACACTTGCACCAGGGAAAAACTGGGGCAAGAAACTGTTAACCTGTTTGTTGTTCAAATTTGCAATTATTGTCATCTGTCCATAGCTATCTACAAGATCAGCACGAGAAATCTCTACTTTTGTTTGAATTGAGCTATTTTTATTACAAGCGGGCCCATAAACGACAAGAATTCCCCTTCAAAAGCAACCCCCTGCCTTTTTGTGCAAAGTTGAAGTATGCTTGATACAACACAAGTCTCCAGCTTCAATCTATAGCCATGACATGTAAAAGCCAAGGATACAGTCAATGCAACCAAGAATTTGCAGTGTTTTGTCACAAGGCATTAGGCTGGACAGAACAATGGGCTAAAGTAACATAAAGTTTGCATATTTGTACATATATATGTTTAGCTGGTGTAGAGGAATGAGCATTACACTGTTTAATGTTTAAAGGTTTGGTAGCAGATATGACTTGGAGGGAAACAAGGTGTTTGAAATAATAAAGCTAGAATAGATCAGAACAACAATTGCTTGCCAGTGAATGGGAGCAAGTTCATTGACAAGAACTCAAATGAAATGCTTTCAAGGGGCACTTTCTTTTTAGGATATTGTCATAGCCTAGGAAGCTGTTTTAGGGACATTGGCTCAGACAATGGTGACAGTTAATGAGCGTAAAATAAAATGAAGGAAAAACAACCCTAGGCTGTAGTTTGGAATGTCTGATATATGACACAACACTTACCTTTTTTGTTGTTGCTGGCTGGTTGAGGCCCGATCTTGGTTTACAAGTGTGGCTGCAACCCTGTAGAACAAGTATTATGAACTATTGAATTCTAATAATCAGGGAAAAGCAAAGTGTAGCTTTCAGTAACTGTTCTGTATGCAAAGTTAATTGTGATTAGAAAAAGCAGGGAAAGAAATGAGCTGATACAGAGATGTAGATGGCTAACCATTTTTGCATGTCCTGGCTTGTCGAGGGTTGTTGCAAAGGAGCAACAATCTGCTTGCTGTTACAAAGCCAAGTATTCAAAGTTGGATAAGCTCATTAGAATTTTGTTCTACAATGTCTAATATCTTACATGATGCTCTTATCTTAAATAATGCTCACCTTGTTGTGACTTAATCACAACTCGCCCCATTGCAAATGGGTGTTGGATTTAGGACAGACAACTAAGAGGGGGGGTGAATCAGTTGTCACCAAAATTCGATTCCTTGTTCACTTAAAACCTTCTTATATTTCAACAGCTTATCAATGATTTAATTGTAATGTCCCCTTCTAGCAAGCCAAAATTTTAGCAACCTTGCAAACAATTTCAACTTGTAAAAGAGCACATTAGTATACAAATCATTTTATCATGTTTACATAAAGTGCTTAACAATAATAAACTCTGTCTATTTCATATCCTTTCTAGTCATATATCCATGTTCATGATCTATCTTATATCATTAATCACACGAGTCATGGACACACCTCGGGGAGGACGTTCGTAATCCTACCCATTAATCAGACCACTCACCTAATATGAGAGGGTGGATTAAGGATTCCAAGACCCACGGCCGTAGGCCCAAGGCTTCACCTCACACTCGGAGGTACTTCACTCTTGGCTTGGAGGGGCTTATAGCTAGCTCGAGGTTCACCTACCATTAGGCCATTAATATTATCTAGGTCCTACGCAACCATAAGGTCAAGAACTTCATGCTACACCCGGCAATACTTCGTTCTTACCCTAGGTCTAAGAGCTTCATGCTACACTCGGCAATACTTTGCTCTTAGCTCTGAGGGGCAATGACTTGCCAGCTCGAGTGCTAGACACTAGATTCCTTCTGACCACCAGTCTCATACTAATAAGGTGTGAAGGTGGATTAAGGGAAAGGCTACTAATCCTAGCCCGGTACTCCATGGTCATGTTGATTGCTTCTTAAAGATGATTTCATAATCAATCTCTTTGTAGAACATACTTATTACTCTAGGCATCATGCCTTCTATTTAAAAATTCACTTTCTTGGATATTCAATAATTACTAGTATATTGATATTTCCCCTTGAATGCATATTTCATTAGATGTTTACTCTACTATTATTAACTTTTCCTAATATGAGATTATTAGAGCTTCCTAGCATTCAATGGATTATTCACAACATTCATAACCTTATTATTTATATCTTACAAGTTATAAATTGAGCAAGTAAATATAACTTCTTACAAATCATAAATTGAATAAGTAAATATAATTACTTACTTACCTGTTGTAGATTTACGTGGGATTCCTTACCTATGCCGCCGTAATATAATTTTTATTGCATTGTTGTTGCTGGTTTATATTTTATAATATATATTTCCCACCTTTTTACTGCTGATGTACATATCTCTATTTATTAATTTATGATAAGTTATATTTTCTTCCGAAGATCTTTTCCTTCTATCTCACAACCTTTATTTATTTCCCTTTCAAGGGATATGTTCGAAGAGACACATCTCTTATTATGCTTGGTGGTAAAAGACATACTTACCCTCTTATAATTTATATTAATTCCCTTTTGTGGTAAAACTAGTTCTAACCATACGTAACTCCCTTATCATAAAAGGATAGGTTAAAAGATGTTTATTTATATTATTTGTATTTATATTATATTATTATAATAAATGATATATTATTTATTATATCATTTATATCATAATAAATGATATATGATTTATTTTGTATTATTTATATTTATATTACAATATAAGATAATAATAATAATATTTGTATTTACATTATTAGATATATTTATAATATATTATTTATTAATGTGATCGCTGGTGTCAACCAACTTAATCGCTGCACTTATAAATATCCTCCTTAGGCATCCCCTTAATCTTTTTTAGTATAAATAAATACATTTGTTATTAAGTATGGGAGCTCTTTTATCTTGTTTTATTCATATAAATATTATATTAAAATATTTATATATATAATATATCTAGTTAATTAAATATTTATATTTCATATATTTTATAATATTTAAATTATATTAAATTAATAATATTATTTATTAAATAATACATATTAATAATGTATTTTAAATAAATATATTATATATTTAGTTTATATAAGGCTAACATATTATTTAAATAAATGATTCAATTATAAATCATTATAGGGACATGACATTAATCATGGAAGCATAATGCAGTAATTCAAGATCAAAAACTAATTCAACACATACAACACCAAGATTTTAACGTGGAAAACCCGGTTAAGGGAAAAACCATGGGGTGACTAACCCAATATTGTATTCTCTGTTAAAAGAATAAGAAGAATAAAATGGCACTTGCCAATTAGGGCTCACTACCCGAGCACACTACTCACAAGAAGCCCACTGCCTACAAGAGACACACTGTCTATAGAAGAATATGAATATTACATACTTGAACTGGAGATTAGCATCTTCACTATGCTTGAGTCAGTTCCATTTAAGCTCAATACCTCTGCTCTGCTTTTCGCTCCTCTTCACTACCACCTTCTCATCATGACCACCAGGATACATTTGAACAACTTCGCAACTCTTATTTATACATGAAATCGACTTTGGAATGATCATCAAAGTCGGCACAACATACACTTATTTTATTACAGAGCAATTACAAAAATACAACTTGACTTATTACAAAAACTTCATGCGCATCACTACACTGTCGGCCACACATAGTTGGGACTTCAATAATCTTCAAGGAACATGCCATGCTTCGCAAAGCATCTTCAAGATCATCTGCAACATGCGCAAATCATCCGGTCGGCCAAAATTGGGAAGAACACTAACACCCGAAGGTAAATATTCAATCACGAGCTCAATTTTCAATGCGGACAGCCAACATGAATTGGACACAATCTAGAGACCACCACAAGCTTGCTTGAATCACCAAGAACATCCGCACCACTTCTGCTTATTGTAATCAATTGCATCTCACCTGCAACCTCAGGAACACAGTCGGCCATCACTGTCACAATAGAAGGATTGCTTGCAGACCTCCAAACCACGAACCAATCGAGTTGTCAATGCACATTAGCCTCCCAAACATGCCACTAGATCTGCAAAACATGATATTGCATTTTCGGATCTCACCAGACCTACTCTGTCGCCTCTGAACAGCTGTCAGAACCAGTTTTACTCACATGGACATAACTTCTCCAAATCTTCATGCGGACCTCTGAAATCTTGACTGGAGCATCTTCAGACACATATCTACAAATCCTTTGATGCGCATACTCTGATCTTCATCTGGCTGGGATCTTTACTTCATAGAACTTCACTGTCTTCACTGTTCTTCTCTATTTCTAATAGGGCTAATTTTCTCAATATCCTCAACACACAACTCATCCAATCCTTGACATCAAAGCAACAGGAGTATGTTGACATCAATGACAACACCGGTTAGGCCCATACTTGCAACAATGGGGACCCCCAAATTTTCGCTTTCGGTTTTGGTAGTCCAGCGAGTTTTGATCATGAAACTAGTCCAATCTTCACACAAATGAAAGTCATCTATCAAACAAGCTTTACTAGTGAATTTCAAGGTCAAACTTGTCAAAGTCTGTGACCGAAGAAGTGAGAAACCCTTTGAAATTGACTAAGGTAAAGAAGGAAATTCCACTCACATGAGGAAATCCCGCCCATTGGAGGTTTGCAATAAAATAAAAGGTCTACCTTCTCGCTTGAAATCCATGCAAATGAAAACTCATATTTTAAACAAGGTACAATTGAGCATACGGAGATCAATTCTACATGAAAATACCTTGTCAAAGTCAGAAACGGAGAAGTGAAAGATCAAAAGGGTTGAAAAATGGCTAAGTGTCAAAAGGTGGAAAATCCATGTTCTCATGGAATATCTGCCCTAGCTTTGGGGAAAATCCACAGTCTCATGGAAAATCTGCCCTGCATTGGAGAAGTAGTTTTATGAAGATTTCATGACTAAAACTCAAAATTTCACTAAGGAATGAGCAAATGATCAAGGGAATGATGACAAAATGTTGAAATGGAAAAGGTGGACAATCCTCACACCCATGGAATATCCGCCTAGGGAAATGGAGGAAAATCCATACTAGTGTGGAATATGCACCCATCTCAAGGAGAGTGTTCACGCGAGGAGAAAATGTTCACTTGTAAGATTGTAATAATTTGATGACAATTTGATGTGGAAGATCCACCAATGAAGTTAAAACGTTCGGAGAAGTGAGAAGAGCTGAAAGCTTGATCATGAAACACCCAAGTATCAAAACATGGAAAATCCTTGTCTCCATGGATTATGCGCCCTAAGGAGATGAGGGAAAATCCACACTCACATGGAAAAAGTGCCCTCCCTTAGTGCATTCAAGTTAACTATCCCGGCAAGAATGGATGATTCTATGAAATTTTGACACTTAATATATGTGATGATTTGCCGAAGGGAAGTGAAAATGTGAAGTGAAATGAGCAATCCCCAAATCAAAAGGTGGAAAATCCTCACCAAGAGGGAGAATGCGCCCTAGGAGGAGAATTCACTGACTTAATAATTGAAGTTGCATTCCTAATTGCGTGAGATAAATCCTTAAGACACTTCAAACCTATGAAGAATGCATTAGAACAACTTGACAAGTGTTTGTCAAATGTGGAGATGAAATGAAGAATCCAAGAGTGGGAGCGCGAAATCCTTCTACAGAGGAAAAATCTGCCCTAAAATCCAAGTGTTTATTTTTAGCAAGAATCACTGCAAAATTCATAACGATCAATGTGCAATCTTTTGGAAATTTTGAGATTGGCTAAAAGAAATGAAAGTTTGAAGGAGAGAAGTAAGAAATGCCAAGTTCCAGAAATGAAGGAAAATCCTCATGAACATGCATAATGCACTCATCATGGTTTGGTGATTGGGAGATAGAAACAATGGAATGTTTTTCCTCATTGCTTGAGAAAGTTGAGACAAATGAGAGGTTTGAAATGCCTAAGTATGGAGAGTGGAAAATCCTCACTAGCAAGGAGAATGTGCTCAAACTTGAAAGATGATTTCAATGGAGATCTAAAGGAAAGATGAAGAATCTGGGCAAGTAAAAGTTTAAGAAATCAGAAACAAAGTAAAGATGCCTCAAGCTAGAGCGCAGAATCCTCATAAGCATGGAGAATGCGCCATTCCTTAGTGCACCCAAATCAACAACATTTGCAAGGAGATGAGATTTTATGAAGATTCAAGGCTTGAGACTTGAAAATTTCACCAAGGCATGAGTAAAAGCTTAAGGAATGAAATCAGAAATTAATGTCAAAAAAACAAAAATGAAGGAAAATCCTCACCCATGAGGAATTTGCGCCTAAGGAAGTCACTCATATAAGACATGATTGTAGAGAGAAATCATGAAGAGGGCATGAGGAATGCGAACTGAGTTTTGGTTTTTTTAGAAGGAAATTTGTGGAAGAGGATAAAAGAAACCATGCCAAGAATGAAAAGAAGTTAAAGTGCAAGGATTTCAAGTTGAGCGCAAATTCCTCACTAAGAGAGAAAATGTGCCATGTCCCAAGTCCCCATTTTTCAACAAATACCATAAACTTTGAAGGAGATGTTCACTTGATCACAATCCAATGCAGCTTTAAATTCCATCCGCCAAGATGAAGAAGTGTGGGAAGTTTTAATAAAAAGTTCAAGGGCAAGAAAATTGAGGAAAATCCACATACTCAAGGAAAATCTGCCCAAGGAGGGTGCAAAATCCCTAGCCTCATGGAAAATCCACCCATTCTAAGGAAGAGGTCGGCCTTGGCAAACAATTTTATAAAAGGAAAAAAATGTCATGATTAATGCTGGCTGACCTGCCTAGAAGAAGAGGGTGAGTGGGTATATAAGGAAGTGTACAACTTCATTTTTAACATCCACTCCAAAACAAAAAAGTAGAGATAAAGTGCAGAGCAGCAGCAAGGAAGAGCAGAATTTTATCAAGGAGAATAAAGATTTCATCAAATAAGTCAAGTTAGTTCATAAGGCAAGAGGTGGGTGAGTGAATGCTTCAAAGGAGAAACTAGCTTCTTCATTCCACATCAAAATTTAAAGCTGAAAAATCAGAAAACTCAGACTTACAACAGTAGACCTAAGATATTTTTTTTTTTTTTGAAATTAGTAAAAGTAATTAAGGTTTGCATGCTCTTCTTTGTATCAAATTTGAAAAATTTAGGATAAATATGTGAGAATTGTTTTTAAAATCATGATTTATTTATCCCACATTCATTAGGAGAGTGAAATTAGGTGATTAAATCCCCTTTAGATCCAATATCACTTTAATATTCTAACTTAGGCAATTTCGTTCTTGTCAGTAGATGATGATTTTGAAGGATCACCAAGCAATGTTCAAGAACGATATGAAAGGAGCATTGCTCGAAACCAAGATTACATCAAGATGGAGGAACCTGAGTGACACCAACTTGGGACACGTCAATATGGATGAGATCAAGAAGGAGTTGCACAAGCCCACCCGTTCCAAGGTTATCCATGAGATGCTTAAGAACGGATTCGTCCAAGCAGCATGCTTTCCGCCCGCGTTGTTGAGTGCCGAGTTGATGTTGGAATGTGCTCGTCATTATGACCGACAAAACAGATGCATTGTGACAAATGATGGGAAAGTGTTGGCCTATTTGAGGAAGGAAGCTATTGCGGACATGTTCAACATTCCAAAGTACAAGAAGACTACACTTTGCACTAAGGAGCATGCGCAACAAGTGTATGATGTTGGATCAAAGGATTTCTTGTAAGAGATCAATAGCAATTGGATGGTACAATCAAGACCTCATCATAGCAAGATGCCAAAGAAGCTTCATAAGTCAAATTTTCTTCCCGAATATGGATATATGGTGATATTTTTGAGTAGAATCAAGGTTGTCCGCAATCATCAACATTTGAAACATGGATGTTCTACTACACGAATGAGATCGTGAAAAGCCAAAAGATGATTGATTGGGCGGAGATGATAAGTAACAATATCCATGATCAGCTGACGAGGTTGGAAGAAACAAAGTCATTCTACATGAGCTCATATGTCGTCTACCTATTGGCAAGGTGTGAAAAATACACTGGATTGACTTGTAAAGGTAATATTGGATATGGCACCGAACAATTTCCCCTGTATGATTGCTATCCGCAGTTGCAACTGAAAGCCATTGCCCATTACAGAAGAGTTAATGATGCCTTCTTCATGTTCATCGTGTGGAAATTGCAAGGAATAATTCATAAAAGGTTATCCAAGGAGGCTATGAATTTAGTGAAGAAATATGGAAGATGGTACATTCAATTTCCGAAGTTCACCTACCTGAGGATTCAAGGATTTACATCTTATCCCTACCGCTTGCCAAGATATCCCACTGACAAGATGGTATTGCTAGAGGTAACAAGGCAATTGGTGGCATACGACAAGATTCAAAAGAGCAAGAAGAAAGCTGGAATCCACTTCCCAATTGGAGTTGGAAGGCTAGAAACTTGTTCATCACTACAAGCTGCACTGAATTCAGAAGTCGAGTTGCAAGCATACAACATGGTACTTCATGATTTGAAAAGAGATAACTTTGATCCATTCAACATCATTTGGAAGGCATTTGGAAGGAGGTATAAGCACAAAGAGCATCTCAAAGACCATTGGGCTGATGCAGTAGATGAAGAGGATGTGAAAACTAGAAGATGTTCAAGGTTGACATGGAATTTGGTGAGAACTTACAATGTATTTAGCATTCTTGATCAATCGAAGGAAACTGATAGAGTTATGTCACAAAGTTTATATGATGCTGAGAGGCCATTCACCCTCAATTGGGCCGAAAGGGAAATTACACATGATTGTTGGATGCAAACAATCATAGAATTTACTAGAAAGTACGCAGATCGACAAATATAGAGGCTTATTCAGAAAGGTCACAACTTAACTTACAATTTGATGGGAGATACAGATTCGCAACAGTCTTAGGAAGCTAGTGATAATGAGTCCAGCAGCGAGCATAATAGTGAATCCAGTGGGTACATCGATAGTTCAAGAGAAGAAGCCTAACCAAGGAAAAGAAAACAAACAACTAGCTCACAAGGTGAATGTAGTAGGAAAAAGAGAAAATCAGGTTCAACTCATGAAGCTAGCATTTCTTCCAGACAAGGAAAAGGCCTTTCAAGATCAGCTAACATGACATCTACTGTGGAGGATCAAGAAAGAGACGAAGTTCCCATAGCTCCAAATGTGCAAGATCAAGGAAATGTACATGAATCTTCGAAGTCAGATTTGCGTCAGAATCAATTTGAGGAACATCATCCTAGTCCGCAAGAAGGTCATGAGGAAGTCATGGGTGAAGGTGATGAAGAAAATCAGAAAATGCAAGTACCCCAGGATGACTTTGATGAAGAAGCATTGCCATTAACACCAGGAAATGGGATTCAAGAAGACGATAGTAAAGATCTGTCTACTTTACCAGAATGGTTGAGAGAACAAGTGAAAGAGACTACCATTGTTGAGAGAGAAACATAACTCACTGTAGAAGAATTGCTAAACAAGGTAGGAAATGACAATGGAAAGAAGAAAGTAACTAGGCTCTCCAAAATCACAAGGGACAGTTCAGGTTCGAGGACATTGCACATTGCAGTGCCAAGAGTTGATAAGACAGTTAATGACATAGTTCCAGAAGATTATGATGTGACCACTTTTGATTTGGGTCCGACAACAGAAGAACAAGATGTGGAAGAGTTAGAAGATTCCGTCATAGCTGTCAAGGAGAGGTTAAGGCAAGAGAAAGAAAAGAGGAATCAGTTAGAGCAAGAAAACTTGGCATTCAAAAGGTATATTTAGCAGTTGATGAATCCACTTCGTCAGCATGAGGGAACATCTACAGCACCAGCAATGCTTTCACAAGAGTCCATTGAGCAATTAGAAGGAATGAGATCATCATCCCTAGTGGTGAAAGGATGGGTAGACAAAATGAAAAATAAGATTGATGGATTCATTGAAGAAATTGCTCAACAATTTGAGAGAGTTTCAAAACTCTTGGATAGAATTCAAGTCATTTCAGATACATGTTCTGGGTTTGAAACAGTCAAGCAAAAAATCATGCCACAATTGAAAGATGTGATAGATTGTCCAAGGACAACTTTGGTAGACGGGAATGTAATTGAACAAAATTCATCATGTGATCTTTCCTTTTGGTATTATAATTTGCATATAAGGGAGCAAGTTTTGGAAAAAGTGGAAAGTGAAAGTGTTCGCATAAGAAGTGCACTGCAAAGAGTTTGAAGCAAGATACTTAGTTCAATCAATGATATGTGTGATCTTTCGGGATTGATATTGAAGATTTGGGGAATCACATACATGCATCTTACTTCGATAATATTCACAACATCACTGGAGGGCAGATGGACAACATTTCCTCACTTTCTAGATTCATGGGTGCACATCAGGCTTGGATGATAGAATGGGAGAAGACACTTGTCACATACACAGCAGACTTGACAGACGCAAAGAAAACCATTCAATATGCGCCAAGTGTACCAATTGAAGACATTTCTGGTATTGTGTCCAAGTTCGTTGCATTTAGAAGAAGAGATAAGCATAAAGGAGATGTGCCACGTGGACAATCTTCATAGCCTCAAACATGTCATCACCTTGGAAAATGTGCCTTTGTTCCTTCTTTTGTGTCTAAAAATAGCAAGTTGTTGTAACAAACTCATTATGTGGCGTAATCTTGGCCATTGGTTTGAAAATCAATCTGGGCCCTTCATTGTATTTTGAAGGCTATAAAAGGGCCTCACTCCTTCATTTGATATATATGAGAGAAGTCTTGGAGAAATTGTTGCAAAAACTTTGTTGAGATTAATACAAATTCATTGTTGAGTTCTTCATGGTGATATTGTATTGTTCTGCAAAGTTGCATGGTTTCTAAGTGATTACTCGAATAAGAAAAGAAAAAAAAAATAGTTTAGTTTAGTTAAGTTTATTAAGTTTGTTTCAAGTTCATGGAAGTTATTGTTGTTGATTCATAAGTGAAATCCTTTGTATGTTCATACCATTTACGATTTGTCGTAGACAAGTTGTAGTGCATGGTTAGTTTAAACTCATCTAAGCTTCACTTTGATTGATTTGTGTTCATCTATTCTCACGTTCGTGGAGGTTCATGTGCATAAGTGATTTGAAAACCTTGCAGCTTTCCTTAGAAGATTGCATCACCTTTGCGTAGTTGTTGTCTTTTGGCGAAGCAAAGTGTGGTTGGATTTCATAGAATTGATGATAATGACTTGCATTTAGATTAGAATCCCTAAACCCATCTCTTTTGCCCTTTTTTCATAAACATTGTTAGAAATAAGTTTCAAGAGCTTTCATTGTTATATCATAAGTTGATCAAGTCGTGTGACCTTTGAATGAGAGCTACTTCTTGTGTGAGTGAAAACAATATTTTCCTATTGTTGAACACCAAAGTGTAAGTCCCTTTGTATGAAACAGCAAATCACATCTTTGCCAATAGGTTATCCCACGTCCATAATTGAAGATAAGGAACCTTGGAATCTACTCATTTGATCACGAAGTTTAGCATTTGAGTGATTTTGTTCAAGAGAGGATAAAATACGTGAGTATTTTATACTGCATTGTCTATGCAAGGAAAACACATCAACACACCTTTCAAGTTGTTGCTGTGTATTTGAGGACTGCAGCTGATCAAGAGGTTTAGTTGCAGAACTGGAAAAACAAGGGTCAGTGAAGATTGTATTTTTGGCAATGGACAGTGCAAAACCAATCTATGACTAGATGGCTTTGTATATAAAGATAATAAAACTTGGAAAAGCGAAGAAAGAAATAAGATGATATGCAGGGCATGGAAGCGTTACTGTTTTTGCACTCCTTGTTGTGTTGAGGGTTGTCCTTGGGAAGAAACAAGCCTGCAATAAGAAATCAACAAATCCAATATTAGCATTGCATGCATAGGCAATAATATTATGTATGTTACATGTGTAAAAGGTAAGCAATGTAAATGTTTAATGTAAGCACCTTAGCTGGTCTATCATTCATTGCCTCATAAATTGTTGGGTATTTTCAGAGGTTGAACGGTCCATTTGTTATTGCACAACAATAATGGCAATGATGTTGCAAGCACTGCTACCTATGCAAAGCATACACAAAAAGAAGTGTTAGTTTTAGGTTTTGCAAATTCCAAAAGCAAATAAAATGTAGCTTTGTTTGTGTAATTGCACTGTGAACAATTCTAAGCATGTTTGTCGTGTTATTCAAGTTAATTTTTGTTTGAGCTACACACCTGCAAGTGGCTATAGTGGCTGTTAACAAATGAGCAATATCCAAAATGCAGAAAATGGCATGGAGCAAATGGGACTAGTATCTGCTATAGAGGAAAGCTAACAAAAATTGCAAAGTGGTCTGACCAATACGCATCCATGATTGTGAAATTTAGAAGATCAACTTCAATGCCACGTATCAAAAAATGGTCTAGTAAAGTGCCTGAATGTGTTGTTGGCTTGTCAACTACCAAGGATAACTTGTGCTGGTGCATAAACTCAAGCAGCGTTGTCTGTGTTTTCCGTGATTGTCGTGTAATGCCCCTCCATTCTCATCTTGGATGTGCAGATGGATTGGCTAAAGAGCATGAAGATGAAGGTAAAATAATAGGAATATTTATGGTATGTTAGACAGTTGATGTTGTACATTATATGATGTTGGTAGATGCTACATTCATGTTGATGACATTCCTGATTATGCTCATGTGTGGTTTCATATGATAGTATGTTTTACTGATAATCTTTGTTGCGACACTGATAATTCACATGCTCTGACATTGTCTTGCATTCAGGTGATTATGATGTTGATTTTATTATGATTGTCATATGTTAGAATTGAGTTTTATGCGACTGATTCTGTATCATAGGAGGTTATGATGTTTTGTGTGGATCAATTGCATTATGAGTATCATGCGACTATCTAATGATGGTTCTTACTTAGTCGTTTAGTAATTGATTGCTATGTGTGTGGTGATTACATGTTTGATGTGTGGGTGAAAGAAACAGTGTCGTATTACTCATGCATGACTACCCTGCTACACTGTGACTTCCTTTCACTGTGTGTATGACTACATGATTGCATATATATACATGTTCGACCGTGTTGTTTGTCGTAGGCTGCAAGTACCAGACATCGACTCCACCTGAATTAACAGGTCTGAGCGTGCCTTAACCAATGGAACTATTGAATGGAGATAACATATGGTCCCCTAGCTTAGCCATCATCCTTGAAGAGGATGAGTATCCGGTTGTGCACCCTGTCAGTGTTGTCAGTTTGGTTATGATAGTCAGTCATTGTTGTGGTGGTCTTGTTTTCCGATCTTGCATAGTAGTCAGGTATGGTTTGGCAATTGGGTTATTTTGTTAGTATTGTTTTGGTTATTGTTGCCTTAAAATAAAATAATTAGTTATGAAGCATTTTTCTTAAATAAATAAATATATAAATGTCCTTATGTAAATTTAGTTTATGAAAAATATATTATTCTAGAAGTTAATAAATAATAATAATAATAGTAATAAATATAATTCCAACTAGAGATAAATAAATAAATTAATATAATTTAATGTTGCGTTAATGGCAATAAAATAGATAATATTTGCAAGTTGTCATATATATATATATATATACCAAAGTAGATAAAATCATAAAGGAATCTTGTCAAGTTGTAAATGAAATAAATAGCAAATTCCAAAATAAATAAAATCAGAAAGAAATTGTTTGGTTAAAAATAGCAAATTGTAAGAAAGTAATAAAGCAGAATCTTTTGGAATAAATTATGGGGGTGGTTATGCATGCTTAATTTTATTTTAAAATCCCAAGACATAATTTGGGGAAGAGCGTGCATTTCAAATAGAGAATATGTTTTATGTTTTGGGGATCTCTCTTTCTCAGGAAGTTTTCATTTTTCTTTTGGCACCATAAACCATAGTTTCTAGAAGAAAAGACTTGGGGGAGAAATGGATGCGAGCTGGGAATTTTGTGAAGATGTGATAGAAGTAATATTTCAGGTATGGACTGAGATATGAATCTAATTTATTGTTGCATTAGATTTAGTAAAATATTCTATGAATCCTCTTTTACATTTTCTGAACCCAGTCTGTTGCACTAGCCATAACTTTATTTTTACAAATTGGGTTTCTCTAATTTTCTTATATATGGAGTACGCCCTGGATATCTAAATCATATCCAAAAATCAGCCATACCGAGTTTGTTATTTTTGAAATATGAATATTTTGTGATTGTCTACCTCTCACCCATTTTGTCTCTGTTTTAGCAGTCTGTTGCGTTAGCCATAACTTTAATTTTACGAACTGGGTTTCTCTAATTTTTTTATATATGGTGTACAACCTACATATCTAAGTCATATCCGAAACTCAGCCTTATCCAGTTTGTCATTTTGGAGATATGAATATTTTGTGACAGTCTACCTCTCACCCGTTTCGTCTCTGTTAAAATAGTTAGTTGCGTCACCAATAACTCTATATTTTTGAACTGAGTTTCTCTGAAATTTTTCAACAAATTCGTGTTGTGCATATCCTATGATCATTGCTTTCCATCATATGACTCTCTTTGAGGTATTCTAGCAATCAGTTTGCATGCCCTGTCTATGCTTTCACACTTTGCATTGTTGATAGCTTCTAAAGCCTTCTCAACAAATTCATTTTTGTGTTGATCATGCAATCGCTGATATCCATGAGATGCCGTCCCTTTGAGGCGTTTGTAAAAAAAAACATTACCTATGCAGTTCCAACAATTATATCTTCTTATCTATGCTACCATAGGTGAATATGCTTTCAATTATAAATAACTTTACTTATTTTGGTTGTTTGTTAGGTTATAAGAAGGCTATTTAATCTATATAGAATAGAAGTAGAAGAATTCAATTTGGATAGAGTGATTGTATAGTAATGTTGATAAATTTAATTTAAATTGATATTGATTTTATTATGATTTATTAGTAGAAATATGATAAGTAGGTTTGGAATTAGGTTTGTAAACAATGTATTTAAGAGTTGATTTATAAGGCTCAAAAATTATTAGTTAAAATATTGATACTCATGGATACTTATATCTTATGATATTATTGTAACTGCTACTGGTGATTAGAAAGTTACAGTTCTGTATTATTGAGATAGATTCACTTTATAATTGTTAGATGATTGATCATGCTTGGATTAATGTTACATTCCTTAAAAATATTGTTGAAAGGTATTAGTTTATGATGTGCTTTGAGAGTGAATGTAATGTGAAACCATTGTGTTTTTAATGGTGTCAAGTGTTGTGTCATTTGGAGAAGTTATTTCCAGAGGCCTAGGAGAGTGTGATTGTGTGGGGGTTGGCTATGTGTGCATCATGTGAGTTGAATGAAATGCATTCTTGAAATATTGTCTCCTATTCATATTAGTATGATACATATGCAAGATGGATAATGCCTTGCTCAGTGTACCTATTCATGTGGTTATGATGACTATGCAAGATGGATAATGCCTTGCTCAGTGTAGCTATTCATGTGGTTATGATGACTATGCAAGATGGATAATGCCTTGCTCTGTGTGATGTGAAATGATGTGTATTCTGTGTTGTAAATGCAACATGATGAGAATGTGGTAGTTCATGCTTGGTTTATGTTTTGGGACAAGAATTGGTTCTTGTGATTATGATTTGTATGCAAGAAGGTAAATTCCTTGCATTGTATATGTTACTTGTCATTGTGATGGTGATTGTCTCACTTGATGGATAGGGTCTTCTAGATGCAGGTAGGGGAGTGGCTTTCAATGCGGGGCTGGTGCCCAAAGTGGCTGCCAGGATAACCCATTGGAAGTTTTTAATCCAGTGATAACTTAATAATAAATTTAGAGGGTTGGGTAGTTTCCACACTAAATAAGATAATTGGATGCCTCACCCATGCCTGTAGTGCTTGTTCAGGCTAAGGATGGGATGAGAAGGCCGTGGTTGGCAAGATCAACTTCCTTGTCCTCACGAAAGGAATGTTGGTTACGTATGTGTCACCCTATGGGGCCGGCGTCTAGTGAGAGACTACCAGCATAACCATAGATGGGGGCCGGCGTTTGGACTGCCAGGATAACCCATGGATGGGGGCTGGCATTCGGTGAGAGACTGCCAGGGTAACCCATGTTAGGACCATGCGATGACACTCTTCTCTACTGCAACTTAGCACTCCCTAATGTGTTTTTTTCCGTTTCATTGTGTGATTGCCTCTGGAAGTGTTGTTTGATTTACTTGTGATGTTCTTTTCGACCCATGTTGTATTGAAGTCTTGTGTAGTCCTTGCACCTGTTAGTCTACTGTCTTTTTTGATTGTTTTCTTAGTGGGACCTTATTGTTATCTCCTAGCACGAGCGCTGGACCTTAGGGTTCCACATGGTCGGGTGGTTGTGCATTTATCTCCATTGGTTTCCCTTGCTGTTGTTCGTGTGTGAGAAGGATGTACCTTGTATGGCAAATTTTTTATCTTGCTCTAGCTTGAGGAGCCAGATACTTATGATCATGTTTCAATCTTGTATGTTAGTTGAATCACGTATTGTTATCTTGATATATGTATTCAATGTAATCTGAATAGCGATATTGTAAACAATGTAATGTTGTACTCTCTTGTAAAGGAACTTGTCTATGTACTCATGATCCTATGTGCAGGATCCTGATGTTACTTATCTGATGATATAATATGGAATTGTATGTGTTTATTTATCTGATGCAATTAGACTTAGAATGAACTGTCTTTGTTAGTTAATTCATAATGTTGGTTAGATCTTGTTTTAGTTCGTTAGTAATGCAACCATGGAACCCTAGAGGATAAAGCTTAATTTAAATGTTATGAATAAATATATGATTGTTGTTATTTCTTTTGTTTAAAAAAAAATATATTTGACCTTTTTGTAAGTTTAGTTGTGTTATCCTCTGGGTTCCTTGGCGGGGCGTTACATGTAGCATGCCAATGTTGAAGTCACCAGCAACAATCAGTTTGCTATTAGGCGGCAATGTGTGGACAACATTGTCTATGATATTAAACAGGTCAGCAAGGGGTGCAACAGGGGTCAAATACAGATTTGTGATGCGCAAAGCATTGTCAAGGTGCAAAAGGTTAATTGTTATTGATTCTATATGCTTAGTTGCAAAGGTCTCTATTTTTTGCAATGCTAGGTCTTTTCTGAAACATGTTAGCAAACCATGGATATACAATGCATATTGACAATTGAATTCGGCATTGAACAATTCTATGTGGTCAAGCGCATTGCCTCTAGTTTCTTGAAAGTAAAGCACAGTTGCTTGACGCAAATCATAGTCATTAGCTATGTCAGTTGTATGCAATGCAAAGCTGCGTGTGTTCAAAGAGCATATACAAAAGTGATTAGAAGGCATTAAAGCAAGGTTGTATTGAGGTTTCCATTGGGCTGAGGCTTCGAGCTGCTCCATTTCATTTTGCACTTTGCTCGAGACTTTGAAGTTTCGTTGCTATAATTTGTTTAACAAATGGAGTGATTCGATGCTTTTCACTCATGCAAGAGTAGTATAAACAAGACCATGTTGATAGACTTTTGTAGGGTCAAAGGCAAGGCCATCCATTGTTAAACCTTGTGACCTGTGAATGGTTCGTGCACATGCCACTTTCAAAGGAAATTGACTTCGGGTGACTAATTTTGTGCCTAAATTTAGTTTTTTGACAATCCTTGTGATAGGAGTCCAGCAAGACAAGATCTGGTTTGTGTAGAGTATTTGCATTTTCTTTCAGCGCAGCCTTCCGACCATGGGATCATTGAATTGAACCCAAACAATATCTTTTCCGTCAGTTGTATGCAATCTAAAAATGCCATCTGCACCATTGACCAGGCCGTCTTGTGTATCAATATTGCCAACAATTAACTCAACCAAAATGTCTTGCTTCAAGGAAATTATGCTCGCCAATGAAGAGTTTTCACCTTGGTAGCGTATATAATCAGTGGATGTTTCTTGTTTATCTATTGCTTCAAGAACAATAGATTTTCCAGGCAGGCTGTCAAGTGTCTTTTGGTTGCACTGATCAACTACCAAATTCCTATGAAACAAGTATGGGAAACCTGGATCATTGGGAGGAGGCTTGCAACAAATGGCATTCAGAAAGGAGATGTCTTGGTTGGTTTGTTGAGAGATTGTAGTACGATTAAGTATGGAAATGAAATCCTGATTCGTTTGTCTAACAACAGTATGCAACTGGAAGCATTTCACATTGTCAACCCGAAATGTATATGGCATTTTTGCACCATATATGATTGGTTCTTCAAATATCCAACTATCGGATACATGCTGTGCTTGGTACAAGTCACCACAGAATATGATATCAAGATTTCCAAATGGTTTTGTTGGTGTGTGTTTGATTTGGCATAGTCTTCTATAAATGTTGTACAGGGTTAGAAAGCCTATTAGTGATACCTCATCAAGGAGCAAAAGTTCTAGCTGGTCAAACTTCTTGCTCAAGCTATCAAGTGTGTTTGAATCCAAAGGTAGCATTTTTGAAGAGTTGCATGGTAGATGAAATACGGAATGTGCAGTGGCCCCTCCTGCATTGTATGCAGCTTTACCTGTGGAAGCAACTATGAGACCTTTAGGCTTGAGTGGATCGCTATCAAGTTGCTTATCATTGAAGTGAACCAATGCTTCATAGATTGCTCTGGCAGTGAAAGTTTTGCCTGTGCCAGCTCCACCTATCAAGAACAGATATAGTGGTTTTTGGGGTGCAAGTGTTTTGCTCATTACTATGTCTTTTAGTATTGATTGTTGCTCCATGTTCAATTGTCTCCGTAGATTGAAGTACTCTGCTTTGCCAAGCAAGAATGGATGGAGGCTCTCCAAGAATGCAGATTTGGAATCAGCATGCACAGGCTTTTCTTTTTTTGTATGCTTTAGGTCGGTGTCAATGTCATATTTCTCTATTCCAATCCGTTCTCTATCTCTGTCAATTTGATCGTCAAGATCTATTGCTGGGTGCTTGTCCATGTCAGCTTTTGTAGCAGCAACATCAATGTCACCCCATCTAGTGTCGATTTGTGCAGTGAAAATGCTTTTCTATGCTTGTAATTCATTTTCTGTGTGCATTGAATGCTGCACTCCATGTTTGATATCCAGCTAGCAAGCTTTGTTCACTAGATCTAAAAGGCACAAACAACATCATTTTCTCTCTACAGTAATTTTCAAGATCTATATGTTGATTGTATCTTACATAGCGTATGATTTGTGGCCTGACTCTTTTTTTATTTTGCTTGAATCACTTGAATAAAATGCCGCGTATTCAGCCAACAACAATTTATCCAAGGCTTCTAGTCGTTCTGTGTATTTCTCCACCATAGATGGGTACATAATGTTTTCAGAATCATCTTGTTCTTTTGCCAACAATTTTGGACTTTTCAACATAAAAACTCTTTTCTCAAATGGGAAAGTATTAATAAAAATAGTTTTCCTGGAACTTTGATGCAACCGCAACGACAGAACAATGTGTACAGCTTGGCGGCTAGACATTTGTTGATAGTTAAGCAAGGCATTCCCAAGTTTCCGTATGAACTGCATCTTTCCATCATATGCATGAGTGCATTGATCATGCACTTGACGAAATGTAAGGGACAATGAGCGATCTTGTTTTGTCATGTATGAACAGCAATAGGAGGTAGCAGGATATGCATCTAGAATGAACTGTGTGTCTGTATTTGCATACCATAGGTGTGGGACCTGCTTTGCAAAAGCATTTATCCAAATGTCAGATGGATCTCGTTTTAACATGATAACAATGCGTGTCAATGTCGATTGCAGCATTGTAATGTAATCTGTTTCAGCCATTTGAAATTCATGCAAGAAAGTTTGAAACGATACTTCTTTTCCGTAGCTCTTGTTTTTTAACCGGCCAAAAAACGTTCTTGCTTTGTCTTTCATGTCATTATCAAGTATAGGCAATGGATCCAGTATAGTTGTTTTCCTCATAGGCGGCAATGGAAAACTAAATCTGGAGTTCGAGCTTTTATATTTTTTGCAAGTTTTTGTATGGTGGTGTGTTTGCATTTTCACAAGGTTTGCATCAAGCAATGAAGAGTTAGATGAAATATATCTATCCACGAAGTCCTCAATCTGCATGTTTGAGCAATTCCCATATACAGGGGCATCTTTTATCCAGAGCATGAAATGTACATGTTCGTTACCCCGGTTCTGGAACTCGGTAACAAAAAAGTAGTCCAAAACCTGCCCAAACAATTCATGGTTTTTAAGCATCATTTTCTGAAATGCATTAACTCTGTGATTAAAGTAGCGACTGCAAAGGACCGGGTTTTTCCTTAGTTCAAAGTCCAGGTTCTTATCCTCAATAGTTTCATTGCACTTACATGATTTATCATTCAATGTTGGTTGCAATGCTTGACACAATGGTTCCCAAAAATGTTCAGCGCTTGTCAACGTGACAAAGAAAGTGGGAGGTCCCAATTGTCTTATCATTGCAAATATATTTTTCCTTGCATTCTCTAAATAATCCAAAGAAGTTCGAATAGTTTTCAAGGATCTATAGCCCAATGGAGATTTCAATATTTTTTCGAGATTTGTTGGATTGCGGACATCTTTGGCAAGCAATTTTGCACCTTTCAATTCAGCTTTTCTTATGCACACCCATGCCAATGAAGATACTTGTTGAATAATGATTTTTATGGCTTTGAAAAAAATATTTGTAAGGTGAGTTGCAAAGTCTTTGTCTTTATGCATAAGCTCCCATTTTGCTATTATCTGGTAAAGAAAATTTTTAGTCACATCATATGGCCGAGCAACACCATAAAACAGAGTACGAAGTTCATCTCTTCAGAGAATTTATCCTGGAAAATACCAAGAGGTTTGAAGCCCTCAGAAGGTACAATTTCAATAATAGTATTATCCAAGTCCTTGATAGAATGTGGCTCATTAAACCAATGCACAACTGATTCAACTATGGGCTCATCATCATCAACAGCAGCAGCAGAATGAGTGTCAGTTCTTGGGTCAATTTCAAAGTCTCTTTGCATCTGTTTTAGTTTTTTTGCAAATAGAGTTTCCCAATCTTTGTTGATAACAAGATTTTCTTTTTGATACAACGGCATTTTTGATAGGCTTGTTAGAGCATTGATTATATATGCGGGTCTCACATTGCCTTGGACATATGCATTTTGATATTCCAGCTTGCGTTTTAATTTAACTGCAACTGTTGAAGATTCGTCCAGCTCTCTAGGCAATGCTTGTTGCACCTTATCAAAGTCCACAAGAACATTGATAATTGTGCCAAGCAAGCCATATTGTGCTCTTTTATAGCCTAGCCGTCTAATTTGTGCAAACACAATTCGCAAAGATACAAGCCTTTCTTCTAGAGAAGTCAATGGATGGACAACATATATTCATGTATTACGTCTTATCCTAGCTGGAGCAGCGAAAGCAGGGACCTTGCCATTCAAAGTGTCTTTTATACATGGCCTACATATGGGCTGGTCTATGGCTATTGTTTTTCCTTGAAATTCGTCAGCAAACAAAGAGAAAGCACTGACAAGTACATAGTTGGCCAGGACAACATTCTTATGGAAATGAAGCCTTTCACAAAGAATACATGGTTGAGTGGGTGTGTCTTTGATAGTTACTAAATATGTGTCAATAGATTTTTGAATTCCAATGTTTTCGACAAATGCCTGTTTCCTTTTTTTTTGGGGGTGTGTGGATCTTGTCTTCGAAGATAGAAAAGAGTCGCATAGCCTAGATTTAAGATTTGAACTATGTGGAATGGCGGGAGAATGAGGGAAAAAAGTTCTATTTTGTTTTGTTGGTGGGTGTTTGTGCAGATTTCGAATTTTGGCTTTTAGACAACGCAACAACAATGTAGTTTTTTCTTTTTTATGTGTTGTCTTGGGAACCTGAAATATCACAAGCTATTCCATCAATTGGCATTTCCGATTGTTACTTCTGCATGTGATGGGTTTGTGTTTTTGAATCATGTAACGTCTGATGGTGTGTCAATTTCGTGTCTTGTTTCTTTGTACGGTTGTTCCAGGATTCGCTACAAATGTTTGAGTTCACCATGCCCAATAGCAGTGACAAGTTTTTGTTTTTTTGCCTCAGTGAACTTGGCACAAAGCTAATATGGTTGTATTGAAGTGGTTCATAGTGACAATGGCCTGAGCTGGGGACAAAACAAATCAAGTGAAAATCCTTTTGTGGTTTTTGCAATTGCAATACACATCGGCTTTGGGCTGGCCAAGGATTTTCCAAACGTGTATCTTTGCATGGAATATATGTGACAACCATAGTAAACAAAACTTTCAACCCTCAAGGCCACTATGTTCATGTGGCATCCCAAGCCTAGAAACAAATGATTGCATTTGTAACAGATAGTTGTTCTCAGTTAAATCAAGATGTCTGAATGCCTCCAAGCATGCCAATGCAAATTTATTCTGGGCTGTCAACGCATTGGCAAAGGACTGAGCCACAAATAAGCGGAGGGCAATTGCATCAAATTGTTGGCCACTTAGATAGGCTATAGAGCTGAACATGCTTTCCCCACAAGCAGTGGCAAATGTAGGAGGCCTATAAAGGCCAAGTCCATGCAGGGCATTTCCAATTTTGTTCCAAGCATCATCTAGATCACAGGACAACGTCGGCAAGCATGGTTGCACATGTTGAATGCAACTGTATGTGTTAATCCTTGAGAACATAGGTTCATAGTGTCCACAAGTTGGATTTGCATCATGGAAAAGAATTGATATCCTAGGATTGCATGAGTGTTTGTTAAAATGCAAGTAGATCTTTTTTCGTGTCAAAGACCAAAGGCATATGGGTATGTTCAACCATCGCGCCAGCCATTGTATACATAATGTGTCACCCCATAGACCTTTTTCATTGTAGCCATTGAGTTCTGTGGCTGAAATTCTCATTCTACGGAGGTATGTGCTTTTGTCATGTATATTGTGCAACTCATAGAGTACTGTTGGATGCAGGTCATGCTCAAAAGAAGATAGAGCTGTAGCACAACCATTGTTAAGGCATTGCAAAAAGTAATCGACGAGTCCATTGCGAAGCTCATTTGATGTGTAACGACAATGGAGCAATACTTGTACAATGACAAACAAGCAATCGCCCACCTTGTAGTTGAACGACTCAATTCAAAAACAATGCATTTGCTCCAAAGCCTCGTCTATTGATAATAGTTGTTTCCTCTTGTGGCCTGTACATTTCCACTATCACGGGTTGCTGCGGAAGTTTTCCTTTCAAAGGAGGATCCCTGGGATCATGTTGGCCATCCCTTTAGAATGTAAATTCCAGACAAGGAAATTGCATATAAAATCTGTTTTCCAACCATGCAATTATTTGTCACAAATTGATGGCGTTGCTAAGCAAATGGCCCAAAACATGTACCAACCAATTAAAATAACAGCAAATAAAATATCTAAGTCTAGAGTTAAGTATTGCATCAATCATAACAATTAGTTTCCACATAAAGATTATATACAAATATAGATTTGAACATAGAAATTTATAGGTATGTTTGTTCTTCTTATACCATTTACGATAGTGTCTGGAGCTATCAACACTGTTTATTGGTTCAGTCCAGACTGCAGCAATCTAAGCATGGAGGGAAATAATTACACAAAAGAATTAATATGAATAAGATTAGGAACTGTTTCATATTTTTGGAATCCCAGTACTAGCCATTGCCAAAGCTGGAAATGTGAAGGAAATGGAGAATGGAATCAGTTGTTGCAGCAGATTCTGTTGTTTGGTTCAGCTAACTATGCTTTTATCCAATTCTTAAACCGTCTAGATACGTATTCAATATGATCTCAGCAGCAAGCCATATATTTTATCATGGCATCTGCTTCTTGCAACCCAGGGTAATTGTGGATTTTTTCAGTGGCCAAGTTTGGTTGGCAAAAGGTCAAAGTATAGTATGAGGAGTTATACCTGTGACAGCAATGGCATATCTATGGTGACAATTTAACAAGCAAAGGATATGAATTGCAATTGTCGATTTTAAATATGTTTCTAGTTTGCTACCAACATGTAGCATGCACTATAAACCAGAAAACGGAATACATTTGAAAAGCAATGTACTGAACATCAACAATTGTATATGGAGAAGGAAAGAAAATAGATAAAAAAGATAAGTTTCACTTAATAAAACAAATGTGCTGCAAATTTTAATTCTACATTTTACTGTATTGTCGCTAAAACAATTTCAGATTCGTAAAGCAATTTAATTTTGAATTCAAAAAAACACAGGGGAAAAAAACTATTTTGAGCACATATGTGGTCCAGAACAGAACAATGAAATCGAAATATTCAATGCAATTTACAAGATAGATTGTTAAACAAGACGATTTAAAAACCATGCAAGAGATTTTGAATGTACCGACAAGCCCAGGTTTTCTAAACCTTCATTATGACGTGTAACATGGCCAATAGATCACACATTGTTATGTCAAAAAACAAGCCTTTTGCATCGCTATATAGTAAAGTTCAATGATTATCCATAAGACGAAATAGCTGCCATATATAAACATAGAGGCATCAAAAAATGCCATGCTGGATTGCTCTACATTGGCAGAAGAGGAATCACTTATAAAAGCAACAAAAACAAGGATTGCCAAAAAAAGTTGTTTTCTATAAACATTCATTTTTAGGCTTCACCACACCATAGAAGCTATGAGCACCCCCTTAAATTTCTTTTAGAACAACTCTTGAAAACAAAGATGCCATATGAAGGCTCCTTCACACCCCAGTCAAAAACCTCTCGCAACAGTCTCCCGTGAATGAAGAAAACGATTCTGTTTTAGAAGTGTCTACAAACTGAGGGCATTGTAGAGTATATATAAAATTCGAAGCGTCTCAAAAACATAGGAAATTTTGCTTGCGAGGAGAGCTGGTATGCTTATATATTTCTTCTTTATTTTTGACGAAGCAGCCTTTTTTTATACATTATATTTCTCCTTTTCTCTAGACGAAGCAACATTTTTTATACCTCATTTCTTTGTGAGGATCTTTTTCAACAAACAGTTCAGTATAATCCAAGATGACTATTTATTGTCAGTGAGTTACATAGTTGCTGCACCATATCATCAAGCATAATGTCTTTAAATGACGAGCCAAAGTAACGTGCATAAGTACAACAAAGCTCAACTACTGGGTAGCACTCAGGCCAATATAGCAAGACAAGGTGCACAAGCCCGATCTCAGAATCAAATGCGCTACACATGGCAATCTACACTTCAATTCTAATGGTCAACATCACACTGTTTATTGTAGTAGTTGATAGTCCAACCATAGAACCATCCGTCCTTGTTTAAAGCTAGCAGCACTAGCTTTTGGCACGCAATGCTGGACTCTAAATAGGAGTTGATTTCTATCTCCCGCGTGTTGTGACCAAATCACACATCGCCCCATGGTAAATGGGGACCCCCTGTTTTTTTAAAAAACTCCAGTGCTTTGCTGAGTCTTGATGATGTCTTAGAAGCTCTTTTATGATGAGGTCAGTGGTGTTTGGGTCCTGTAGTCCCTTGATGACCTGATCCTGATGTTTGAGATCCTGAAACTGACTAGGTCTGGTATCCTGATCCTGAAGATCCTGAAAATTGGCTAAGTCTGAAATCTGGTGGGTCCTCAAAAATCTAGAATCTACATGTTAAATCTGGTGGATCTGGGACCTATCTCAAACATCCTGAAAGGTATATTGAAAAATATTTAAAGTATAAGAAACTCAACTTATACTTAAATATATTTTTCAATATACCTTACTCCTTGGACTTCCTTTTCTGGGCGCATTTCTCTACTCGCAATGACTCCAGATGGCGCCTGCAACTCAGGGCGCCTCCCATCATTCCAAACAAACTTCAAAATTGCGCCTTGACATGAGATGAACATACGAGTAAACAAAGATAGCGTCTTGATGGAAAAGTTGCCTAGAACCTTCATGATTTGAAAACCATTCGCGCCACCTTAGGAGATTGCACCAACTTCATGTAGTTGTAGACATCCTTGGCAAAGTGGAGTTAGGTTTATTTAGGAGTTTATCTATTCAATACCTCATCATTGCTTCATTGACCTTAGATTAGTTTCCTAAACCCTTGCCCTTTTACTTTTCTTTATCATTGAGACCTTGTATATAAATCATCCACATTGAAGGAGAGATGAGCTAAATGAAAGAAAAAGAATCTGCGTAAGTCCCTTTGTGATTATCAGCAAGATCACATGTAATCACTGAGTTAACCCATCATGCATTATAAAAAGGAACCTTGGAGTTACTTCACTGGATCACATAGTTCAGCCTTTGAAGAGCTTTATTCAAGAGAGAGTGGGATACTCTAGTGTTTTACTCTATTGTTGACTTGTCTAAAAACAAACATCAACACTTCGCTCTACAAAAAGAAAGCATTCTGCACAAAGTAACCAACATGTTTTAAGAAAACAATCATGGCGAAGAACATATGCCCTCCCCACACCATAGATATCATGCATAACCTATATCCATATACCCATGTACCCTAATTCTGAAAACGGTACTCCCATCTCTGCTACCATGCCCTCACCTGCAGCTCCTTGTGACCATTGCAAAAACAAAAGATGACAATTCAACTACAACTAACCAATGAATGCTGCTGAATATTACACACACCAAGAATTCACTTCATCTGCAGTCTAAACCTGTCCATTATCATCAGGACTGTCATGCCACTGATCGTTGGATTACCTCATCTCATACTCTGAACTTGGGCACCTAACAAGTGCCGACTAGCCTTTTCAGCACTAAGACTCAAAAGCTCAAAAACAGAAAAATCTTAATGACACCAAAATAACATGTGAGAAAAAAGAAACCTGGGGGGAATCAATAGAAAGGATACCTTATTTCAAAATCCATCATTAGTCCGAAGGGTTGTGATGAAATACTAAATGAGCACTTTCATGTGTAAGTTGTCCAGGTTCAAGTATGGACATTTAAGGTTTAGTATGGCTGCGTCGGTTTTATTGTCAAGGGCTCTCATAGGGTGGTTGTATACAGGCAAGGAGGATATACAATTAAGGCAAGAATAATAAGCTATGCACAAATGCCAATTCAAGATAGTGAATGTTCAAAAAAATTATAATACTTTAAATTATGAGTCCAAGTATGTAATAGCATCAATACAACTAAAATCCAAAAATAAACTCACATTAAACCTACAATGATATAACTTTACTCAATAATCAGTCCAAGTATGTTTTCTTCTATTTTCTGTGACAACTACAAGCAATGAGAATTGGCATAGGCAGATGAGAATTGTTTTGTTATTAAGTCCACACTTCAAGCACAACAAAAATTTAAATAATTGTGCAGTCATTAACTATGAAATTATCTACAAGCAATGGAATTTTTTATATGACAGTATATATCAAGTTTTTTAAAAAGTTCTGACTGCCAAAACACTTAGGAATACAATTTTGCTGCAAGGTTTAAATACTGTATCAAATTGCCCTTCAAAGAGCCATTAAGTACTACATAGTAAAAAATGTTTGAATATGGCATTTAAATGACTTTCTGAAATGCTCTTTTACAAATCGATAATAGCAAGCCATGAAGGAGGCCTCAAAATGAAGCTACATGCTACCAAACCCCCAAACTTGAAACATTATCCACAATAAAAACTATTTTGAAAGGAAATGTGATTGAACACAAAAACTTTGAAAGGAGGCTATACCATGGGGCATGTTTAACCAATTCAGAACTATCTGTCTTGCAATGGAGTTGGGTTTTTTGAGGGCTATGCTTGTATGCTCCACCTGCAGTGAGAAAATAAGCATAAAGCCAAACAATTGCAATAGCATTGATGACAACAAAGCACTCAAAAATAGGAATGGAGAATTACATCAACGGTGAGATGCTCAAGTCCGACGTCCCCAATCTGGAGATCAAATTCTTGTCTGAGGGAAGCCACTTTGTTCAAGAACAATTCCCTGAGGAGGTGAATAAGCTTCTAATTGGCTTCCTCAATCAGCAGTTGCAGTGCTAAAAGCAATACAAGATTTAACACATAGGAATAAAAGGACTCGAACTTTTATTGTCTTATGAATGGGAACCAGGGGAACTTCTGTTACAATACAAAAACGTTGATGTGGAGGTTGCCTTTTCTTTGGATCATAGTAATGATACCATATAGAATTTAAATGGGTATTTATTGTTAAATTTGAATTTCAAATCTTCTTTTTATCATACTAAGCAGGGCCTAAATTTGACAGTTGATTTTTTTTTAATGAGAATTATCTATTCAATGGTGCTTTTAAAATACTATGACATAGTAAATTACATAAAAACATATAAAAGGATAATCCTATAAATTTTAACAGTTTGCCCAAAATCTCTCCTTTCATATGATACAGTTTATTTAAAATTTTGATTGTATTTTACAAAAAAATGACTAAATACAGCTATACAACTGTCAAATTTAAGCCTTGATACTAAGGGTATCCTATAGAATTTAAATGGGTATTTATTGTTGCAATAAATTATTGAATTTTAAATAAATATTTTTATTTGACTAAACAGAATTCTATGGAGATTGATGCACTTGGCAGGCATGATATTCCTCGTCATGATGTGCAAAATGTATATTATCTTTCTCCCTTTCTTGTCAGATATGTATTTTGTTGACTAGAACCAATCTTTGCCAAAAAATTGTAGAAAAACCAATTAAGAAACAACTTATTGATCAATGCAGAATGGAGAGAGAGAATATGAACAAAGCCTTCATTAAATTAATATTTGCTAACCTCAAAAATCAATTGTGTTGTAACAAAAGCTTCTGTCAGCTAAAAAGATAAATGCTTTCAGCTCAAATGAATTTGTCAAGTTCTTTCAGCTTGTTGAAAACATCACATGCACGATGGAACAACTATTTGAGCAGTTAAAAATTGTAATGTGGCATTACAAAATTGGAATCATACTTATCTCCAATAGTAAAAGTCTTCTATCATCACAAACATACACAATGTTCTTGTATAAATCCATTGTGATAATATGTGACAGAAGTTATAAGCAAAGGTTTGTACGTTAGGGCTCGTCTATTTTTCAAAGCTTTTTAACACATCTAAACTTTATTCCAAGGAATCAAATCTACAAAAACAAAAGAGAGATTTAGAGCATACATCATCATCAAATAATTTGCATGTCTCACAAAAGTACTTCCCCATACAGACACCATAATTAATACAGTTTTGTTGAACCTACACCCATGGAAATTGTAGAATCAGTTATAACCCATAATACATGGATCAACAAAATTTAGCACAAAAATTAACATGAATGGAGAGTATCTATTCTTACGTCTTGTTCAGTACTACAAAGTGACAATATGACCTGCCAAAATAGAATAAATACAAATTAAAACTGCAGTGTACAAAATGTCAAAAACGTTAAAACTTGCAACATAAAAATCTTTCAATTCTTGCTTCTACTCAATACCACTATGCTATAGTGGTAAGAGCTTTGGATAAATACAGAAAATATTTGGCATGCCAAACAGAATTAAAATCACAGTAACAAATAATATCTAACAAGAATACATTTTGCACATCATGACGAGGAATATCATGCCTGTCAAGTGCATCGATCTCCATAGAATTCTGTTTAGGCACATCACAAGCCAGCACATATATGCTCAAGGATTAGAAGTTGATACATATAGATCTTCATCTAAATTGGAGAATAAATAAATAAAAATCAAAGATCATGACTAAATTTATTTAAAAAATGGAGACATACTTTAGCCTCATTATGGCAGTGCCTGAAGTCAAAAATTTCATCACAGCATGGAACCCTTATTTGGCATCTTCGACGGTAATGTGAACACCTGCCATAAATTATCATTATCAGTATATAAAAAAGTCAGCAAAATGGAAATCATTCTGGTACATCACACTTACTATGTTCTTCTGCATGCAATTGAATGTTTTGACTCAGAAAAAAAAGTAGACGTCATGCAAAAACAAACATATATTGATATTGAACAGCAACATAATATGTTCCATCTCAGCAAATGCCAAAAATTCCAATGAGGGAATGGAGCTGTGAACATACACTAATATTTTATTGTCATCATAATGTATGTATTCAAACTAATGCATAAAATGGGTCACTAGATGCAAAGATTCAAGTAGATATATTATCAAGACTCTATAGTATTGCAGGCGTAAGAATGCTTTTAGATTTAGATAATAACATGCAATAGTTAAACCTGAATGCATATTAAATAATAGCTGACAGGCTGACACTGATACCATGATAATATTTGAAAGTTGAAACTTCTTCTGCAGAGTTAGTTACCAACTACCACAAATTGTAAGGAGTTTTGATATAACTAGGTTTGGGTTAAAACACTCAATTAATTAAAACAAAATGCAAATAATTATTAATAATAATATCATGATAGAAATTAGAATTTTTAGTTAATGTAGTCTTATAAGAATAATGCATAACTTCTCCCAAACCTTTTTCTTCTCTGAAAAACATCAGAGGTTGAAAATTATCCAGGAAGATATGGCAGGTAGGACTATGTACAACACCAGATCAAGTGAGGTTGAAGTCTCTTTAGAAAGAAGAGCTGGACACAGCTGCAAATCAATCACAACCCACCTTCAGGGTGATGCAGGGTTCACTTTAACATTGCAGGGGACTTACAAGATTCCTTTTGGGAAATGATACTGATGCCTTACAATGGAAGGCATCTAAGTCCAGGTTATTTTTCTTGAGTTTTGAGGAGGACAAAGGTTTTAGTATCTGGAACCCAATAGAGTCAAAAAATTGCTGCTTAACACAAGCATGTTCTTGTGCCTTATCTAAAACAGATTGCATAGTTTTTTTTTTATTTTTGAGTTTTGAGGAGGACAAGGTTTTAGTATCTGGAAACCAATGTAGTCAAAAAATGGCTGGCTAACACAAGCACATTCTTGTGCCTTATCTAAAAAGGACTTCATATTTTCCAACTCATCTTAGAAAACAGGGCCACTTTGGCTGCTCATGATGATCTCTGCTTGAACCACAAGGAAGATAAATGGCATCTGCTTCTGTGCAATGAATGGGTGAAGTTCATCCACATCAAACAGTTTAGTTGAAATTTTATGGAGACTAGTTGAAATTTTATGTAGTCTTTTCAGCAGAAAAGAACAACAGGATATACAAAACTGCCTTCTATCTTTTAACATGGTTCTTTGGCATAAGAGAAACATACATCCCTTCAGAGATAAAAGCATGAATCTAGAAACCCTGTTAGGACAATGAGAAGCAACAGGTTTGAAACCATGAAAGCTCAAGCCAAGCATGATCCTTTTATTACTGATATGAGAAGGGTTCAAGCCTCAAGGTCACTTGTTACTTGTGCAAAACGTAATTTTAATAGGACTACCAAAGGCAATTCCAGATTTTTAGTAAAGGGGGATATCATATGTGATCCGGCTGGTAAGAAGATCTGCAGCTATGTAATTCATAATAATGGATCTACTAGTAATCAACACAAAATGATGAAAGCAAATCTGATAAGGCTGTTCTTAGTAGAGGTTTCAATAAAACAGTGATCAAATCCTGAAGATGATTCCCAGCTTGACATCCCAATCTAGGAGACGGGAATTTGTAGGTATCGACAACTCCTGTTTGAAGAGGCTTGTAACATGCACCCTTGGTATATGTTTGCTCTGTATATATTTTTGTGTTTTTCTTGCTGTTTGCTGTTTAGGGTTTTATGGGTTTTGCTTGCATGTGCATTTTTGCATGAAATACATATAATATGAACAATACACTGAAAACCCAGAAAACCTACAATGTATTTGCACAAACAGATAAAGACCCAGATCATAGAAAATGGTAAAACTAATTATAGAGACATATCCATATGAAAATCTTCAACTTAATTCATTGCCGAAAATGGTACCAGCATTACAATGTCATGTAGAATCACCAAGTAATGCATACAAATGGAGTTCACCACAAAATACAAAGTTGCAGCAATAAATATGAATTCCAATGCCAACAATGAGGATCTAAGTTGATGCAAAGGAAGTAGGAATAACACCCACAAAGCCCACGTCCTTCTGTAGATGGTACGGCCCTGCTGTGTTGAATAAGCTGCAAATAACAATATAAAAATCTCTGAAAATATCACTGAGTCTGCTGCATATCAATCACTCAGCCAATGCCATGAAGAAGACCCTCGAAATCAGAACAAAATGCATCCAAAGAACCCACAAAGAAGGTACGACCAGCCTTAGGGGAGTACGACCTGTGTAATAGAGCTGTAAACAGCAAAGAACTCAGCACAAATTACTCAATCTGCTCCTCCAATAAGCATTCACCAAAGACACCAAAGATCCGGCTGTGATAATGTCCCTCCGGCACCAATACTTCACCAAAATCACTCAAACAAAAGCTCAAATGAAGCCTCTAAAATGAAGCTCCTCCAAATTGAAATAAATCTATTCAAATAAGCCCAGCTGTGATTTCCGTAACGAAACCACCAAGAAATCCTCCAGATTGTGTCTTGCTACAACGTAGAGAATGTTGCCTGTAAGGGTTTCCGTCCTCACAAACCTGAAATGAAACCTGAGATGAACCAAGTTCAACCTCCAGAACCACAAGGGTTTTGATCAGAGAAATAGAATAATCTTCACATGTCAAATGAGCCCCTCAAATGCCTTTTTATACTTTTTTCCCCAAGCTCTCCAGAAGCTTCTATTTTAAAATTCACTTTTTAATTAAAACTCCATTTTGGCTCCGAAAAAGACCTTTTAATTAAAATAATGATAATTTGACACATAAGGTCCATGTTTAATGTATCCATAATTTAAAACATCTCATTCCAGTTCCGATGAGCTATAACACTGCAATGTTTTTAAAATATTTTAAATAATATTTAGCAACCTTAGTAAAATAATTAAATAGAGGCGTTAATGCACTCATTTTGCGGAACTTGCCGGCATGCGTCGGAATCGAAAACTAATTGCACTGGTGTGATCCCGATGAAGAATAAAGATACACGGAGCCCATCGGGCGACTTACTATAAATAGATGCCTTCTCCAACATTCCTGGAGAGCACACAAGAAGCTGAAAATCACCCCAAAAAGTGGCATACGAGTCCTCTAAACAATTTGAGCTCATTGGTAACATCAAATTACCCTTCTGATCAAGATGACACAGACCCAAGAGGTCAACGACAACTGCGCTTCTAGAGAACCCAAAATTGGGGACATTATAGTCCGCCCTCCCCAAAGATTGCTTGTCCTCAAGCAATGCCATAGCAACCTCACAATCATCAGACTGATCCAAACTGAACCCAAGAGTGATCATGGGGTCCCAAATCAATCTATAGAAATATCCATCATGATGTCGCTGCGCTACTTTGGTATAATCACTAGAAGTACCATATGAAATGTGGAATGACCCATCAACACTCCAATGAAGTGATATGCCGAACATATCTCCACCTGGATCCCACATCATCATATAACTACACCTGTCAATCATGGAGAAAGGAAGACATCTCAGAGTACTAACACCCATCCAACCTCCCAACACCCGTTGGCCTCCCATGAATGTGTAAAAATCTCAACTTAGGTGCAAGAAAATGTATATCGGCTCCTCCAAGGTGGCTGATGTAAATTAGTACAGCGATTTCACCCATAGGCCATCCTCTAGTGACGAAGAGGTGACCCAACTCTCCTCTTGACTTCAACACAACAGTTGTCCTCCATGTACTTCGTATGAGATTTATGCACCAGGAAGTAAAATAATCATCTCTCACCCATATGTGCAAAAGGTCCTCACGTACTAGGGCCAGCGTGTCAATAACATCATGCTCACCTCCAACTCTAATGTCAAAGCCCAATGGCGAAACAACCCCTAGTGTCTCAAAATAAAAAATGGAAACATCTGCATACCTTGGCCGGTGAGCCAACTGAATATCAGAAGGATGCTTCTCCAATGCAAGTGTCTTCGTATGATACTCCACCAAATTTGGATATAGGACAGCCTCTAGTACCATCAATGGGTCAATAGGATGATAGAGTTGTATCACATTGTCACCCAACTCCATGTCTTCTCCATGAATGATCAAACAGAAAATCAGACCTATGATCATCCCAAATTGCTCCTGCTACCAAAGAGTGACAAGGTCTCTTTATTATGTAATCTATAAGTGCTGTGGGAACAATCCCATGTTCACAAATTCATCCAAACAGCTGTGAATATGAATCCATAGACCGAGAATTTTATGGTCAGAAATGTAGAACAGCAGCTGAGTAATATGATGTGAGCTGAAAGCCAGTGCACCATGTCTGAAATTCCTCTCTTCACTTGCTGCCCTTGTTCATCCACATGAATAAGGTTGGACAGCCAATCAAACCATACATAATCTGAAAGCAACCTTATACTTTGTCCCTTAGGTGGATGTATCTCATGTAACCTCAAGAGACTCAGGATATCAAGTTCTTCATAAACCATATGATTTCCCAAAGTGTAATCAAGAAATTCATTGTGGAATGACACACCTTGTATGTAACGTGGTCTTTGAATCATCAGTCTATGCGTATCAACAAAATTAGGCCACTTACCAAATTCATCAACCAAGACCCTTTTTGTCACCCTGTGATTTGTGAAGTCGTATGAAGACAAAGGACTACTATTCACAATGATGAAGTCTGCTTTTGGCTGATACCTTGCAATGTTATCTTAATTATTTGATGTCCCAACTGGAGTATCATCCTGAAAGCCATCTGCATTACCTGTCATAGCATCTTTCCCAAGGCTGCCGGCTGCACCAAACAATGAATGGCTGTCTATACTCGGTAAATCAGGATCTTCTTCAAATGACTCCTGCTGTATCAGATCAGACCTTCCGTGGCTTGGATTCTCAACAAGGGTGTCATGTCTAACCTTCGAATCTTGGGTGCCATTATTGGAAGGCTTCATACCACTACCATCCTCATGTATTGGGACTGCCACCTCATGATCATGAAAAGGTAAGGGATTGCTGTTGCAAGTCAAAAAATCAGGTCTTACCTCCAGCCCTTGTGTAGTGTATTCAAGATCCTTAAGCACTTCTTCCTTCATTGCTACAAACGCTGATCTAGTAGAGGCATTCAACTGAAAATCAAAGGTATATTCTGTCACTTGGCTGCAATCGATAACTTCATCAAATTCTTCATTCATGGGGCCATTCTTCACCAACTTTGGGTTGATATGTTGTCCTTTGCATGTAGCTGTCATAGAAGACTGACCTTCTACTGTGTATGACAAAGAGTGTGCCCTCTCCCAACAAGGCTCATCCATCTCATCTTCCTTTCTTCTCAAGGCGTCCAAGTATATCTCACCAAGAGTGAGAAGATGATCTCTATCCGCAAGCAAGTGGAGGTAGTTGGACTTCACTACCACTAAGGCCTCCTTGAGCTCATGTAGGTTGGCAATATATAGGTCTTCTTCAAGGTCTTCATGCTTCCCTAAAGCCTTCAAACACATGCCTGCCATCATCTTATGAACATGATCAAAGAGAGTTAGAGCTGCCACAATCATACCTTCATTTACTTGTAGTTGACCCTCCAACGGATGTGACTTATGAGACCCAACATCTCCATGTGAAATTTCTGATTTGCTATCATGACCATGCTGCTCCAAATCAACTCCCTCCACGGCATTATTATACTCCTGTGTGAAGACTAAGTCATCATTGGGCTTAGGCAAGGGGTCTCCATCAAAGCAACGGTTAGAGTCCTCTTCATTATGGTCTTCCATAATGGGTGAAACAACTATGACCTCCTTATCCTCCAAGGGATCATTCAACTCTTGCCAATCCAAATCAACCTTAACAACATCCCTTTGTTCAACACATGGCAACATTTCTGAACCATCCTCAAATGTATGAACAATATCTATTTCACAAACATCCAAGCCATTACTATGTAAAGATGATGGAGCAATACTTGGAATTTCCAAAGAACCCATACCTTGATTTGACCTTGTGGGTTTGGCAATTTCTGTGCTAGCATGTCCTTCCTTTGTGTGATCATTATGAAGCCTTACGTATTCATTCTTTGAAAGGTGTGATACTTCTTCACTCAAACCGTCATAGTGACTTGTGTGATGCCAATTATCAACAAGTAAACCTTCCTCTTTCATGGCTGCCTCTTCTTTAATCTTATCTCCATAGGGCTGAAGTGCATTGTTGACTTTGTCTCCCTTATACATGGACTGATCTATGTTCTCCTCGTGATTATTTGTAAGCTGCAAATCTTCTTCCTTTTCTACCTTTTCTTCCACGGGCACTTCGGTTTTGTAACCCGCTTTGAATTTTTTAGCCTTTCTTCCATCATCATTATCCCTGTATCCATTCCTATCTCCATTGTTCCTGTCATTGTTGTTGTTATTATCGATACCAGGATTCCTAAGTAAATAATTGGTCATCATCTGTACCACTAGATTAGTAATTTGTTGTATCTCTCTCTATCTCCTATCCCAATTATTCAGCATCTCTTCCTGTTTCCTATACCAATTGTTCAACATTTCCTTGATACTAGGCTCTTCCCGGTCTTTATCACCCATTTCCTCTATCACTACTGTATCTATACCTACAAAGGGATCAATATAGGGAAATCGTATGTGTACCAAGCTGCATGTCTCAGTTCATCTTTTGCATGTCATGTTTAACCTCACAGGATGGCAAGATACACTGCTATGATACCATTGAAACATACACCCCTGGTATATGTTTGCTATGTGTATATTTTTGTGTTTTTCTTGTTGTTTGTTGTTTAGGGTTTGATGGGTTTTGCTTGCATGTGCATTTTTGCATGAAATACATATAATATGAACAATACACTGAAAACTCAGAAAATGTACAATTTATTTGCACAAATGGATAAAGACCCAGATCATAGAAAATGGTAAAACTAATTATAGAGACATATCCATAAGAAAATCTTCAACTTAAATCATTGCTGAAAATGGTACGAGCATTACAATGTCATGATTCACCAGGTAATGCATACAAATGGAGTTCACCACAAAATACAAAGTTGCAGCAATAAATGTGAATTCCAACGCCAAAAATGAGGATCTAAGTTGATGCAAAGGAAGTAGGAATAACACCCACAAAGTCCACATCCTTCTGTAGATGGTACGGCCCCGCTGTGTTGAATAAGCTGCAAATAACAATATAAAAATCTCTGAAAATGTCACTGTGTCTGCTGCATATCAATCACTCAGCCAACGCCATGAAGAAGACCCTCGAAATCAGACCAAAATGCATCCAAAGAACCCACAAAGAAGGTACGGACAGCATCAGCAAGGTACGGCCACCCTTAGGGGAGTACGGCCTGTGTAATAGAGCTGCAAACAGCAAAGAACTCAGCATAAATTACTCAATCTGCTCCTCCAATAAGCATTCACCAAAGACACCAAAGATCCGGCTGTGATAATGTCCCTCTGGCACCAATACTTCACCAAAATCACTCAAATGAAGCCTCTGAAATGAAGCTCTTCCAAACTAAAATAAATCTCTTCAAATAAGCCCAGCTGTGATTTCCGTAACGAAACCACCAAGAAATCCTCCAAATTGTGTCTTTCAACAACGTAGAGAATGTTCCTGTAAGGGTTTTCGTCCTCACAAACCTGAAATGAAATCTGAGATGAACCAAGTTCAACCTCCAGAACCACAAGGGTTTTGATCAGAGAAATAGAATAATCTTCATATGTCAAATGAGCCCCTCAAATGCCTTTTTATACATTTTTCCCCAAGCTTTCCAGAAGCTTCTATTTTAAAATTCACTTTTTAATTAAAACTCCATTTTGGCTCCGAAAAAGACCTTTTAATTAAAATAATGATAATTTGACACATAAGGTCCATGTCTAATGTATCCATAATTTAAAACATCTCATTCCGGTTGTGATGAACTATAACATTGAGGTGTTTTTAAAATATTTAAAATAATATTTAGCAACCTTAGTAAAATAATTAAATAAAGCCATTAAAGCACTCATTTTGCAGAACCTGCCGAAATGCGTCGGAATCGAAAACTAACTGCACTGGTGTGGCCCACCGGGCGACTTACTATAAATAGATGCCTTCTCCAAGATTCTTGGAGAGCACACCAGAAGCCGGAAATCACCCTGGAAAGTGGCATATGAGTCCTCTAAACCAATTGAGCTCATTGGTAACATCAAATTACCCTTCTGATCAAGATGACACAGACCCAAGAGGTCAACGACAACTACGCTACTAGAGAACCCAAAATTGGGGACATTATAGTCCGCCCTCCCCAAAGATTGCTTGTCCTCAAGCAATGCCATAGCAACCTCACAATCATCAGACTGATCCAAACTGAACCCAATAGTGATCCCGAGGTCCCAAATCAATCTATAGAAATATCCATCATGCTGTCGCTGCGCTACTCTGGTATAATCACTAGAAGTACCATATGAAATGTGGAATGACCCATCAACACTCCAATGAAGTGATATGCCAAACATATCTCCACCTGGATCCCACATCATCCTATCACTAAACCTGTCAATCCTGGACAAAGGAATACATCTCAAAGTACTAACACCCATCCAACCTCCAACACCCGTTGGCCTCCCATGAATGTGTAAAAATCTCAACTTAGGTGCAAGGAAATGTATATCGGCTCCTCCAAAGTGACTGATGTAAATTAGGACAGCGATTTCACCCATAGGCCATCCTCTAGTGATGAAGAGGTGACCCAACTCTCCTCTTGACTTCAACACAACAGTTGTCCTCCATGTACTTCGTATGAGATTTATGCACCAAGAAGTAAAATAATCATCTCTCACCCATATGTGCAAAAGGACCTCATGTACTAGGGTCGGCGTGTCAATAAAATCATGCTCACCTCCAACTCTAATGTCAAAGCCCAATGGTGACACAACCCCTAGTGTCTCAAAATCAGAAATGGAAACAACATCTCCATACCTTGGGCGGTGAGCCAACTGAATATCAGAAGGATGCTTCTCCAATACAAGTGCCTTGGTATGATACTCCACCAAATTTGGATATAGGGCAGACTCTAGTACCATAAATGGCTCAATACGATGATCGAGTTGTATCACATTGTCACCCAACTCCATGTCTTCTCCATGAATGATCAAACAGAAAATCAGACCTATGATCATCCCAGAATTGCTACTGCTGCCAAAGAATGACAAGGTCTCTTTATGATGTAATCTATAAGCGCTGTGGAAACAATCCCATGTTCCCAAATTCATCCAAACAACTGTGAATATGAATCCATAGACCGAGAATTTTGTGGTCGGAAATGTAGAACAGCAGCTGAGTAATATGATGTGAGCTGAAAGCCAGTGCACCATGTCTGAAATTCCTCTCTTCACTTGCTGCCCTTGTTCATCCACATGAATAAGGTTGGACAGCCAATCAAACCATACATAATCTGAAAGCAACCTTATACTTTGTCCCTTAGGTGGATGTATCTCATGTAACCTCAAGAGACTCACAATATCAAGTTCTTCACAAACCATATGATTTCCCAAAGTTTAATCAAGAAATTCATTGTGGAATGACACACCTTGTATGTAACTTGGTCTTTCAATCATCAGTCTATGCATATCAACAAAATTAGGCCACTTACCAAATTCATCCACCAAGACCCTTTTTGTCACCCTATGATTTGTGAAGTCGTATGAAGACAAAGGACTACTATTCACAATGATGAAGTCTGCTTTTGGCTCATACCTTTCAATGTTATCTTCATTATTTGATGTCCCAACTGGAGTATCATCCTGAAAGCCATCTGCATTACCTGTCATAGCATCTTTCCCAAGGCTGCCGGCTGCACCAAACAATGAATGGCTGTCTATACTCGGTAAATCAGGATCTTCTTCAAATGACTCCTGCTGTATCAGATCAGACCTTCTGTAGCTTGGATTCTCAACAAGGGTGTCATGTCTAACCTTCGAATCTTGGGTGCCATTATTGGAAGGCTTCATACCACTACCATCCTCATGTATTGGGACTGCCACCTCATGATCATGAAAAGGTAAGGGATTGCTGTTGCAAGTCGAAAAATCAGGTCTTACCTCCAGTCCTTGTGTAGTGTATTCAAGATCCTTATGCACTTCTTCCTTCATTGCTACAAACGCTGATCTAGTAGAGGCATTCAACTGAAAATCAAAGGTATCTTCTGTCACTTGGCTGCAATCGATAACTTCATCAAATTCTTCATTCATGGGGCCATTCTTCACCAACTTTGCGTTGACATGTTGTCCTTTGCATGTAGCTGTAATAGAAGACTGACCTTCTACTGTGTATGACAAAGAGTGTGCCCTCTCCCAACAAGGCTCATCCATCTCATCTTCCTTTCTTCTCAAGGCGTCCAAGTATATCTAACTAAGAGTGAGAAGATGATCTCTATCCGCAAGCAAGTGGAGGTAGTTGGACTTCACTACCACTAAGGCCTCCTCGAGCTCATGTAGGTCGGCAATATATAGGTCTTCTTCAAGGTCTTCATGCTTCCCTAAAGCCTTCAAAGACATGTCTGCCATCATCTTATGAACATGATCAAAGAGAGTTAGAGCTGCCACAATCATACCTTCATTTACCCATAGTTGACCCTCGAACGGATGTGACTTATGAGACCCAACATCTCCATGTGCAATTTCTGATTTGCTATCATGACCATGCTGCTCCAAATCAACTCCCTCCATGGCATTATTATACACGTGTGAAGACTAAGTCATCATTATGCTCGGGCAAGGGGTCTCCATCAAAGCAATGGTTAGAGTCCTCTTCATTATGGTCTTCCATAATGGGTGAAACAACTATGACCTCCTTATCCTCCAAGGGATCATTCAACTCTTGCCAATCCAAATCAACCTTAACAACATCTCTTTGTTCAACACATGGCAACATTTCTGAACCATCCTCAAATGTATGAACAATATCTATTTCACAAACATCCAAGCCAATACTATGTAAAGATGATGGAGCAATACTTGGAATTTCCAAAGAACCCATACCTTGATTTGACCTTGTGGGTTTGGCAATTTCTGTGCTAGCATGTCCTTCCTTTGTGTGATCATTATGAAGCCTTAGGTATTCATCCTTTGCAAGGTGTGATACTTCTTCGCTCAAACCATCATAGTGACTTGTGTGATGCCAATTATCGACAAGTAAACCTTCCTCTTTCATGGTTGCCTCTTCTTCAATCTTATCTCCATAGGGTTGAAGTGCATCATTGACTTTGTCTCCCTTATACATGGACTGATCTATGTTCTCCTCGTGATTATTTGTAAGTTGCAAATCTTCTTCGTTTTCTACCTTTTCTTCCACGGGCACTTTGGTTTTGTAACCCGCTTTGAATTTTTCAGCCTTTCTTCCATCATCATTATCCCTGTATCCATTCCTATCTCCGTTGTTATTATCGATACCAGGATTCCTAAGTAAATAATTGGTCATCATCTATACCGCTTGATTAGTAATTTGTTGTATCTCTCTCTGTCTCCTATCCCAATTATTCAACATCTCTTCCTGTTTCCTATACCAATTGTTCAACATTTCCTCGATACTAGGCTCTTCCCGGTTTTTATCACCCATTTCCTCTATCACTACTGTATCTGTACTTGCACAGGGATCAATATAGGGAACCCTTATGTGTACCAAGTTGCATGTCTCAGTTTATCTTCTGCATGTCATGTTTAACCTCATAGGATGGCAAGATACATTGCTCTGATACCACTATAACATACACCCCTGGTATATGTTTGCTCTATGTATATTTTTGTGTTTTTCTTGCTTTTTGTTGTTTAGGGTTTTATGGGTTTTGCTTGCATGTGCGTTTTTGCACGAAATACATGTAATATGAACAATACACTGAAAACCCATAAAATATACAATGTATTTGCACAAACGGATAAAGACCCGGATCATAGAAAATGGTAAAACTAATTATAGAGACATACCCTAATGAAAATCTTCAACTTAATTCATTGCCGAAAATGGTACCAGCATTACAATGTCATGTAGAATTACCAAGTAATGCATACAAATGGAGTTCACCACAAAATACAAAGTTGCAGCAATAAATATAAATTCCAATGCCAACAATGAGGATCTAAGTTAATGCAAAGGAAGTAGGAATAACACCCACAAAGCCCACGTCCTTCTGTAGATGGTACGGCCCTGTTGTGTTGAATAAGCTACAAGTAACAATATAAAATCTCTGAAAAATGTCACTGTCTTTGCTGCATATCAATCACTCTGCCAACGCCATGAAGAAGACCCTCGAAATCAGACCAAAATGCATCCAAAGAACCCGCAAAGAAGGTACGGCCAGCATCAGCAAGGTACGACCAGCCTTAGGGGAGTACAGCCTGTGTAATAGAGCTGTAAACAGCAAAGAACTCAGCATAAATTACTCAATCTGCTCCTCCAATAAGCATTCACCAAAGACACCAAAGATACGGCTGTGATAATGTCCCTCCGGCACCAATACTTCACCAAAATCACTTGAATGAAAGCTCAAATGTACCCTCTGAAATGAAGCTCCTCCAAACTGAAATAAATGTCTTCAAATAAGCCCAGCTGTGATTTCCGTAACGAAACCACCAAGAAATCCTCTAGATTGTGTCTTTCAACAACGTAGAGAATGTTGCCTGTAAGGGTTTTCATCCTCACAAACTTGAAATGAAACTTGAGATGAACCAAGTTCAACCTCCAGAACCAGAAGGGTTTAGATCAGAGAAATAGAATAATCTTCATATGTCAAATGAGCCCCTCAAATGCCTTTTTATACATTTTTCGCCAAGCTCTCCAAAAGCTTCTATTTTAAAATTCACTTTTTAATTAAAACTCCATTTTGGCTCCAAAAAAGACCTTTTAATTAAAATAATGATAATTTGACACATAAGGTCCATGTTTAATGTGCCCATAATTAACATCTCATTCCGGTTCCGATGAGTTATAACACAGGTGTTTTTAAAATATTTTAAATAATATTTAGAAGCGTTAGTAAAATAATTAAATAGAGCCATTAATGCACTCATTTTGCAGAACCTTCTGAAATGCGTTGGAATTGAAAACTAACTGCACTGGTGTGATCCCGATGAAGAATAAAGATAGACGGAGCCCACCGGACAACTTACTATAAATACACACCTTCTCCAAGATTCTTGGAGAGCACACCAGAAGCGGGAAATCACCCCAGAAAGTGGCATATGAGTCCTCTAAACCAATTGAGCTCATTGGTAACATCAAATTAACCTTTTGATCAAGATGACACAGACCCAAGAGGTCAACGACAATTGCACTGCTAGAGAACCCAAAATTGGGGCATTAAAAGGCTAAAGATCTTTGAACAGAACTCAAAGAAATTACATTTCAACACTGCTACAGAGACCATGGTGAAGCAGTTCACAGTTTTGTTTGCTGGCCATAGCTGTGGTCTTCAAATATGTCAATTTAATTTGATGTATATTTGTATCTATGGCAAATGTTTGGTTGCAATATAGCTTTCTTTGGCCTTTGTTGGCATGGGTGTCCATGTTTTGTTCTTGTTTGTATTCGGTTTGTTATGGGTGTGGAATTGACATATGTTTGGAAATAGGTGTGTCTGTGTGCGTCTCGAGTTGAATGGCAGGGTTAGGGTTGTAGGATGGTGGTCTTGTAAGCAGTGGTTGAAGTATAGGACAATATTATTTGAAATGATAATTGTACTCCCGTCTGGACATGAATCGGTTTTTTGCAGTCATGGGTCAAGAAGCAAAAAACAAGGGCTAGTCGAAAGCAAGGTGCTCAAGGTGTTGTGGAAAAAGATGCAGTTTCCATTGATAATGTTGGTTTGACTATGGAGATCAAAGCGACATCAGATTCGGACACCCTTGCAACAATCATGAAGCAGGTCAAATTGCAACGTGTCGAGCGCGGTGAGCCGTCATCCGTGGCAAGGTCTTTGAACAAGGGAGTGCAAGAAAACAACTACATTAGACAAAAACCTTCGGTTATTAGAGACTTCCCATTCGGATGTGGTCAAGATGTGCCGGTTTTGTCTAAGGACGTGATTGATGAATATAGGTGTGTTCATCCAAGCAAAGTTGTGTTGCAAAAAATCTCTGACAAGGATGAGCACCCAGAAGAGTTGTTGGAGATGTGAAGACAAAAAAAAAGGAAGCCCGGAAGGCTAGGGGGAAAATATGGTTTCGATCATGTGTTGCTTTGGGCTAGGGTTTTAGTTGAAACTTTTTGTAGTTTCTTTGGACATAGTGTTTTTGTGTGTAGTTGCCTTGTAACTGCCATACTCTCTTGTATTGGACATAATATTGTTGTGAATTGCGCCTAAAGATCAAGCTAGCTTTGATACTAGATAGCAATGTGGTGTATTTTCAAGGTCCAGTGTGATGTGATTTGGCTCAAATCCATCCTTATGACGATGTAATTGAGATTATGTATGGCATTGTATGGCATCTTATATCGGTTAATATTATGGATCGCTGAACAATTTTGGGTTTCGTTTACATACTTGGTACATCTCTAATGTTTTTGCCGAGTTTGAAACTATTTTGTTTTGTTGTGGAATAAGTTCAACGACATGAAAAGCAATAACACTATGTTTTTGCAACACCTGTTTTTTTGGGGTTCATTTAAAGGCATGTGATATTGGATTGTTGTTTGCAGGGAGTCACTTAATTGATCATCCAAGCAATGACTATGTTGTTGTGTGATAGCTAGGCACAATAACTTAATTGAGGATCCAGGAAATACTTGTTATGCTTACTTGCTAACCAAAGATATTCTACTTGAGATGAAACAAAATTGTATTTGTGTTGCAATGCCTGGTCACATGGAAAAACAGGCATTTTGCAAGTTCTATTATGCACGTTGTGGTTCTACTACATTTCAAGTGGTGGCTAATCAAGTATGCAATGGAAATAGTTGGTGATCGTGTATAGAATACTGGTCACTTGTCATGCCGTCCTTCGTCCTCGACAAGGCATCTATACCCTATATGTGTTATTTTGGGTGTTTAGCAGCTTTCGAGTAGATGTAGATTGATCGCTTCTCAAAATAGCATGGGTAGAGACAATGTTGCAATTTTAGCTTGGGGTGCAACGCTGTATGGGTGTTGCAAGCCGTTGTAAACTTTGTCTTGCAGCATGGTCTCCTCTTGGGTGGGATTGCACAAAAAAAAAACTGGTGTATTTCAAAACATTGAAGTTTGTGTTTAGTGTTTGCTTTAGTGGCATCGATGTTATGTGTCATTTGCTGCCCTTTGTAGAGATTGCAAATCCCTTTGAAACTTGTGTAAAGAAGTTGCACAGTACTGTGTTTCCTTGGTTTTTGTTTTTTTTGGTTGGTTATTTGCAAATAAGCATCTTCCTTTTGATGTTTGGTTTCCTCTTATGTTAATGTTCAAACTGTTTTAGAAATGGTTTTCAATTTTTGCAACTTAGTCCTTTAAGAAGGGTAGAATATGCTTATATGGCTGATAATGTGACATGAAATTTATCTTTTCCCTTTTTGCATGGTATATGCTTCATAGGTTATCAGGCTGTTGCATGCCTCCCGAATAAGGCGATTGGGGATGAAAACCCTGATTACACTCGGTGGAGAAACTGCAGTTTGCTTCAAAAGTCTCGAAAAAAAACTCAGCTCCTTGTTTTTTGGTAAGCCTTCTGCTATATGTTTGTAAGCAAGGCTGTGATTCTGTTACTGCTGAAAAGAGCTGCCTCTGATTGATTTAAGAAAAACAAGTTCTCTAAGACAGCTTCACATGGCAGAGAATATATTTTGTACTGAGTTTGGTGCAGGTTAGCAATAAATATATTTGTCAGATAACGTTCCATACATCTATCCAACAAATATTTAAGTATTGCAATACATAATAAACATATACTTCTCATATTCTATTTATGTATTTAATATAATATTTGTTTGATTCAATCTTACTCTTTATGGGATTTTGGAATCTCTTAACCATGATCATAAATGGCCCTTGGTGTTAATATTTAACTAATACAACCCACGGCTTAACCAAATTGGTTAACTCTGCCAATGCTTGAACTTGTATGATCATTTAAATGTTTGGACTAAACTTACAGCCACAGGTATATATAAAATTTGCATTCAACTTAACTCAATAATAAAAGTGTTTGGCTCTATGGGAGCCCCAAGCTCATTAACAGCATTTGTACATTTAAACATAGGTTTTCCTAACCATTGGTAGAGGTTGACGACCCTCGATTATGTTCTAGTCCATAAAAACAACATAATTAACATGCTAGCCTGATACCCACATATTGATAGTCCATTAGTTTAATATCTCTTGACAATAGATAGACTACAGTCAGCATGAACACAATCAAGATCACAATAGTTGTGATAGTACTTAAGATATAGAGATAGCAGTAGGAATCTCTTAATGGTCGGCAAATATTTAGTTCATTGCGTCCTCTATGCCACAATTGGCATTGAACATATCACGTATTTACATAATAGCATGGATAAGGATTACAATATCCTCTGTATCTTCTAGGCTTTGCTGTTAGATTTCAGACCTGTACATATGAATCGCCATGACCTATATGGCCATATGGCGATATCATTTTATGGTATATCATTTCTGATTCAAAACACATGGTTATCATTGAGGATAATACTGTGTATAGGAAGATAACAACTCAAGCATAAGCTCCAAGCCGTGGCCTTTACAAAAAAATAGAATTCTATTGAGAGAATAAATTCTATAGGCTAGAGCTAACATGGCTAAGATTTTATCGTTTATATAGTCAAATACAATAAGCCATTAATCACAAGGCAATACAATCGGCTATGTGATTATTGTATAAAAAGTTTATAATCAAAAAGTGTTACTATAGGGCCAAGCGAATAAGTGTTCAACCCTATAGGCTCTTTCCTACGAGATGTTGGTTCCTCTCATTGCACTCTATGTTTCGTCATAGAATTGTAAACTGGTCCAAGTGGTGCAAGATATGTGTTTCAAGCTAAATGGACACATCACAAGACTCTTTAGCCCAAATCATTATCAGATTCAATACTACACTCGTACAGATACCAACACTCCTATAGAGCATGATACATTTGTGACCAACTCATTAGTTTTCTAAGAAAATCCAGTTTCAAATGAATATCATATGTTTTAACCTACATAGAGATGAATTGGAAGAGTTCAAAAGCCCATATCCATAGAACAAGCTTTACCTCTACCATGTCTCAATTCACCTCCCACCCTAAAGATCTCAACTTAATCGCATAGGAAAGAAGCTGCATTGAACAAGTCCAAAATACTGTGGCAAAGATTTGTGTATCGAAGTAAATAAATACATCGCAAGATTCTTTGCACCATGTCATTATCAAAAGAAAAAACAGCGAACCACCAAACCTGAACCCAAGCTGCCATCATAGGATTCAAGAACCAATAAACCCGAAGACAACAAAATTATGCCTTATGTTGGCAAAATATAAGTTCATGGGAAAACTGCAAAAAAACAGTTACCAGACCTATTAAACACTCGAACAAAGGATGCCAGGATAAAATGTCAGGAAATAGTTTAACAATCAAAATGATGGATTGCAATTGTTTACCTAAGAACAATGCAATGGTAAGTAGTGTAGAATCTCCTGCTTAGTGCCTTAAACATTCACAACAGCTTCAGTAGACAGTAAAACAGCTCGAAAGAGAGCAGGAATAAAACAATTGGCAACATTTTAAGAGCAAGCCTCATCCTCATCTGACAAAAATACATAGGATAGATGCATCACCACTATGGCCCAGCAAAGCTTGCCTTCGAAATCCAACGGTTGTCCAATGCAAATGTTTGAGCACTAAGCACTACAAGACTTTATTAGGCAGCAAGGCAAATAATATAGATGCCTTACTTTGTGGAGATGGCATCAACAGAGCAATTGAAATCCACAGAACAAACCCTTGTAAGGCTTCCTAATTTTATTTTCATATTCTTTTAAAGGATAAATGCATATGGATTGCAGGGGACAATAACAATAGTCCTTGATAGCATTGCCTAATGCAACCATTAATTCTTGAAAAAGGTTCAAGAGAATATTATAAATAACAAATGTGGACATAAGTTTTAAAATTTAAACTATCAAATAAATAAGTTGTAAACAAATGTAACTATCAAATAAATATCAGCCATCAAAGTTGACACAATGACAAATCCAACAAAGCTGTTCTTGTACAAACACCAATGTAGGAAAATGTTATTTCTAAATATTGCTTTTGGAAAGTTCATCTCATGTTGAAATAATCAGCTCCCTTATAAAATCAGGCTAGATAAAACCCAACATGAGCTAATCACATCTACATAGAAACAGATAATGGGATGAATATGTGGGTAGATTTATAATAGCAAGCTAATGTGAAGCTGCAAGCACCAGGCTGTTTAGCCAACATGAGCCAATCACAATGCCAAGGTCAAGTTGTTTATGTCCTACTTTAACATCACTTTGAGTTGCTTGTGTCCCAAGACCTGATTTCATTTGGGCCTTATAAAACTCAGTTGTGTCAGAAAGACCCACTTTATTGTGAGTGTAACAAGTGGCCCTTTGCGAAGTAAAAATTAATGGGGCTGTAAAATTTATAATCTTCTGCTGAATTGACATAGTTGCAAATCTAATAGAGCTAACCTTGTGCATTCAGCAATGCAGGAAAAGGTCCTATCTAAAAGGACAAAAAAAGTCTCTATCACCTTGGGAGTTTTGGCTGTTGTTTAAGTAATGAGCTCCCTAATAATATCAAGATAGGTAAAACTGCAAGAGAGCGCATATTGCCAACATAAGCTAATTACATTTACATAGAAACATGCTAGGGGATGGATAAAGAGACCAGCCCATTTAGCTGGTATGAAGTTGCAAGGACCAACCCATTTAGCCAACATGAACCAATCACAATGACATACAAGGCACACAAGTGCCTCATAGTGATGCCACATAAGGATGCGAACACAACCCTGTCACCTCATTCCAATACCTGCTTCCATTTAGGGAAAACCCATTTGAGTAACAAAGGTTCATTATATCGCAAGCGCAAGTGGCCCCATACAATGTAAAAATCCTTAGAGACTGCAAAGTTCATAACGTCCTACTATCCTTGTGTTCACCAGTGCAGAAAGACATCCATCTAAAAAGACAGAAAAGGTCTCTATCACCTATAGGAGGTCCTGTTCAAGTTGAAATAGCAGGCTACCTAACAATCTCAGTCTAGGTAAGCCTGCAACATAGCCTATATCAACCAACATAAGCTACTCACCATTACATAGAAATTAGCAAAGGGTTTAGCTTAGTTCGAGGCTACAAGCCTGGCTTTGGCGTAAAGCATAGTCAAGCTCTTAACCAAGGCTTACTTTTGAAGAGAAATTCATGAAGAGTACATATTGTCTGAATGCCAATATTTATCTGCACATTGCCTGTACTCCAAACAAGCTGTCTAGATGCCAGATTGGTGTACATATACTGGAATTGGAAGGCATGATTACTTAAAGTCTACAAGTATTCACCTTATTAAAAATACACTGAAATTTTACAGAATCACCATTTAAAACATTCTTACCTTTGAATTTGACTATTACACTTTTTGGCCTTTCCCTGCCATAACCTATTCTTTGAACTGTATTTGAAACATTTAAGTTTATGATCAATAAGAATGGATTGAGTAAATCCAATAATTCAGTGTCCTGCAGACAGAAACTATTTGAATTGAATGATGTACAATCAATAGTTTTGGCATTTTCTTCCTCAGTTAAATGAAACATAAATTTATAATATTATTTTCCATGAATATTCAAGCAGCATTGAGAAGTAGATTGTAATTTATTGTCAGAAATATCATCTCAGAGTTAACTAGAATCTTACCTCAACTATGCAGCCAACCTCTCAGAGAAAACCTCTCTATTTATAACTGAAACCTTGGTCTTGATTGACACATAGTGATAGCTCCAAATCAATGAAATAGTCATCTTCAGTAGAGATGTGCTGCCTAAACTGACAAGAATTTTGGTTTTGGGGAAGTGTAGCTCTCTATTGGAAAAAATCTATACGATAGCATCCATTGAAATTGTTTTCCGACAACTTATGGATTCATATTTTCTTGTATCTCTTTAGAAATTTTTTTCCCAAACTCAGGTTTTCAGTTTCCAAAAAAAAATTGTTCAATAAAAATTCTGATTTGCATATTGTTTTCAAAAAGCTACAATTTTGAGACATGTCCTTTGGTATTTACTAAAATTTTTACCCCATTAAACTGTGTATTGCATGTACATAAATGTAACAATTTTTAGTCCTGCACTTGGCCATTGTCATAAATGACATAGAAGTCATTGTGTCTTGTTTGGAGAATTAGTAGGGTCATGCATATGCTGTCAAGTCAGACATATGATGGAATGCTTGAAATTAGAAGACTTTACAAATGTTAATTTCTATATTCGAGAGGTACAATAAAGCAATTTATTATTTACCATGATGACAAATTCGCAGTGTCCTTAGGAATAGATGTGATACTGTAATGGAACATGTTGGAAGAGAATAGCCTCTGAATGCACTATTCATGCACAAAGAGGTCAGTAAACCAGTTAGTTAATTATGTTGGATATTTTCACTAAGCAAAGGCCAGTAAAGCTTTGATATTTGAACTATATCCATCGAAAAACCTGGAGCTATTTATCAGCGAATTCTGCCTATTAATTTTTAGGATCAATTAGTGGGGGTTTTCTGTACGTGCCCCCATTTTAAGAGCAAAACTACTGCCCATAAAATTTTAAGAGCTGGTTATTACTGGCCAAGAGTTTTCAATGATGCTTTCACATATGTGGGGAAGTGTGAAGCATGTCAGAAGTTCTCAGGAAAGATGAAATATCAAGGAGCGCTGCCACTCAAGCCAATGCAAGTTGAGGCTCCTTTTTACCAATGGCGAATCGATTTTATTGGAGAGATATCAGAAAAGTCCAGTGGAGGTCATAAGTGGATATTGGTAGCAAATGATTACTTCACGAAATGGATAGAAGCCATCCCAAGTAAACAAGCCACTAGCAAGGTTGTAATTAATTTCTTGATGGATAACATCATTACAAGGTTTGGGACACCTGCCAGGATAATCACGGACAATGGAATGTGTTTCAGATCAGATGAATTCAGAAAATTTTGTGAATCATACGGTATTGTGATTTCATATGCCTCACCATACCATCCACAAGCGAATGGACAGGCCGAGTCAAGAAATAAGAGTATCCTCAAAATTATTAAAAGGATTTTGGACAGAAATAAGAAGGCATGGGATTCTAAATTAAGGATGGCAGTATGGACAGACAGAATCACTGTAAAGAAATCAACTGGTAAATCACCTTTTTAGCTAGTTTATGGAGCACAGGCTAGAATGCCCATCCAAAACCTGCTACCTATATACAAATTTATACTTCAAGAAGATCTGGATGTCTCTAAACCAATGGAAGAAAGAATGGAACAGTTGGCAGAATTAGATGAGATCAGAAGATTGGCCCAAGAACATAATACTAAGATGCAATCACAAATGAAGTATTTATTTAACAAAAGGGCAAAGGACAGAAAATTCAATGAAAATGATATGGTCCTACTGTGGAATGCAAGGTGCCAAGATAAAGGGAAACATGGAAAGTTTGAAGCTCTTTGGATTGGGCCTTTTGTTATTATTGGCAAAGGAGGAGAAGATTCATATTATCTGGAAAATATGTCAAGAGAAGATCAGGAATTGCCAGTGCATGGACAATTCTTGAAACACTTCTTTTCTTAAAAACTTCCATGCACAGTAGTCTAGAAAAAGGCTGAGAATTGCCAGTGCATGGACAATTCTTAAAGTTGCCTTTTTACAATATGTTTTCCATGCACAGTAGTATAGGATTTCAATCCACTTCCATTACTCATCCATACCAACTCCCACTTCAAATACATTCCAAGTTCCATACCATATGGTCTGCTTCCCAGAGATCTTTCTGAATTCTTGCAATGATCTCACGCTCATTCATCCCCAATCAGAGCCACTGTTAGAACTGGAAAAAGTTTCACATTTTCTATTAACCACCACTCATTTGTCCTCCACATTTGCCATACATTGATCTTATGATTAATACAGATTGATAAAATTTGTGTGACAAGATCCATATTGTAGCCCATGATGACTAATGATTCCATAAATATGACCTTTGAGATTAGCATTTCCCTGCTCATAGTTGTACAAAATGAGCAATTGATCCCTATCGGCAAGATCATATGCATGTCTTTCCGATCAAATAAGCCATAATCCTCTCATGGACATTTTCATTTATATCGGGAAGACCTAAATAGAGTTACACCGATCAAAGAACCCAAAAGTAACAACTGTGTAACAATCGGGAAGACTACATATTGTGTTGCCGATAAAAAGCTTATCGGCAAGAGAGATAAAGTTGGAGTGAAAATTTTAAACTACGCCGATCTCAGAAGTCATACCGATGGACATAAGTTTGGCAAGAGACATATGGACTCTCGCCAATGAGTTGATGCACTAGTTGTATCAACGTGACATATACCATCGGAATGGATTTTTTATATCTTCTCGACTATGCAAGTCACCCTGATGAGAAGGTATTACAAAGTTCGGCGAGAGTCCCACCAATGTTCCCTATGGACAAAAGATATAAGAAAACACTATCGGCGAGACTTAATGTATCGGAAGAACATTATGTTCTCTTAGCAATAGTGATTGTCAACCCGATGGCTACGAGATAACTACTGCTCGTTGGGAAAACACTCGCCGATGTCCAAAAGCAACTTTGACAGTCAGGACCACCTTGATGTCGAGGTGAAATCTATAATGTCTCCCTGAAATGTTGAGAACAGGAAAAAGCAAGAAATGGGGATCTAAGCAAAATCGATGAGAGTCTCCCCGACAAGATCAAAAAACTAAAAGAACACCTCCCATCAAAGTGACATTAAGATAGTCCTGGCGATCGATTGGGAATGTATAAACAAAAGATGGCGCCAAAATGAACATATAGATCGGCATGAGATTAAAATAGTCTTCCCAACACAATTCATTATATCGATTTGACATTTTCGGAGCCCGAGAAGCCTGGTGCATTCAATTCCAATGGCCAACATTAATGGCCGCTTGAGCATGATCTCATACAAACTACTCTGATTCATAATCAATTGAAATCAAAAGAAATCTCCGAGGGTTGCAATGGAAGAGTGGGGAATTCACCAAGAGACCAAGAAATTCACGACGTAGAACACATACAAGTAAGCATTGCAAACCTCCTGTTACTGATAGATTATAAGGTTAAATCCGGTGTCTAGCGTAGAGATAAAATGGAGGGTTCTTCGAAAACAAAAAGAAAGCAGCAAACTGAAACTAGCCAAACCAAAAGCAAAAAGCAAAAGGTCGAAACAGAGAAGGGAGAGAAAACACAGGAACGAACGCTTAATCAAGACCTTATAGGCCCTAAGGCTAGGAGAACTACACAATAAGGGTAGAAGTGGAAAAGCTGGAAGATAAATATAAACATGTAGGGAACATATGGACCCCTATCAGGGGATACGAACTGTTTATGCTTCACTACTATAGAAGGAATAGGTTGGAACCCGTCTGTAACCCGTGGAATCTTAACTTGGGCAAGCTAGTTGGCACAGATGTCTTTGTAAACATAGATCTTGTAAAACTCTTGGCCTATCATTATAACCCCGACCTAAAAGCCATCTGCAACTTGCAAGGGGAACCATTTATTCATGTGTCTAAAAATGCAGTATGTGAAGTTTTTGGCCTAGATGACACATGCAATACTCCCATAATATATGAGGATTTGGAAAGTGAGTATTTAAGAATGGATACCACTTATAAGGGGTGGAGATTGCCACTGCATAGACCCAGAGAAGAGGGAAATTTAGTGCCACTCGAGGAGGGTGATGGACCTCCTTTTCATGTTGATCTGTTTGAACCCTATATGAAATATACGTATTATTCAATAGGACAAGTATTGGGAACAGAGGTCCCTGAATTCATGTCCATAGCACCCATGATCATCTCTGTAGACATACAATGCCATCATGCCAAAACTTTTGATTATGCTTCACACCTCTTTAGGGGAATTGATTCAGGACTGAAGGCCATCAAAAATGGCTCTCCAACCATGAGTTTTAAGCATTATTCTTCTTTTATGCATATGGTGTTATATTATGGACAAGAATTAAGAATGTGGCCTGAACAATTGAGAATTACATAGTTTGATAAGGGGGGTCAGCCTCTACCTGTGTAATTATGGACTTCCATGTGGGATAGTAGGTTTGTGAATTCCAGTTATGTACATTTCGAAGAATTCTTTGTTAAAACACTATACAGATGTTATGGATATCCGTGTAGTTATTCTTTGTCAGATGAAATCAAAAAGTTTTTAAGGCCCAAGGATTTCGAAGGACCATTGACTGTGAACCACAACTGGGGTGATTGGTATTGTTTACTCGATTCGACCATAATCAGAGTGTATGGCTTTGAGGATACACCATTTTTGTTACCTAAAACTGTACCAGACAGAATCGCATACTTGGAGATTGTCAGGCAGATGGACTATTCAAATGTTATGAATTTGAGTGCTTATGATAAGCAATCTTTCATGCCAAGCACATTATGCTTTGGAGATTTTACTGTGTTGTCAAGAGAAGGTTATGACCCTATTCATGACAAATTGTTACATTTTAATTTGAGAAAAGCAATACCAAGAGAAGGGTTTGACCCTGAAGGATTTATTGACTTTGCAAGAAAGAAACAAAATCTGAGTGGATATATTCATGTTCCATTTCCACATGATGATGTTATTAGGAATTTGGAAGAAGCAGAGGCTGAATTTGCCATTGATGAGTATAATCAGGAAGTTGAAAAGACGAGGAAAGAGACGCAAGAGGTAGAGGTATTATCCTCTGATAGTGAAGGATCCCCTGACAAAAGATCCCAAGACCAGCCTGACATAATCCCCAAACTCAGAATTGAAGAATACAGGCCTCCTGACAGAGAGCTAGAGATTGAAGAGACATCTGATACTGATGCCAGGCAATTGGCTTACAAATCTTTTATTTCGGATGATCAGTTCATTCAGTCCCCAGAATTTAAATATTTCCTGTATAAGCATAAAGGCAAAGCAATTAGAGAATCAGTTCCAGATATCACACCGGATAATGAAAAACAGTTTTTGAAAACTTTGAAAATAGATGTTGAAAAGGAGATAAAAGACATGACTCCAGAAAAAGGGAGGAAACTCTTAGAAGAAGCTGGTGTGATGATTTTTCCTGGTATGGATTTGAAATCTTCTTTGATTTTTGATAGCTTTCTGCATAATGACAGTGCCAAACATAAACTCAGTTTAGAAGGTGTGACAGAGGTGTACACTGGATCACTATACAATCCTGATGAAGAATCTCTTATGATATGGGCCCTATACCCTCCACACCAGAAGCTTGCCATTATTGACACAGAGAAGGCATTTGGCCATGTGATGACACTGAAGGTGGGCAAGACCGATCCTATGGTTACTGCAGAAATTGTTATTAATGTGGCTAATTAAATAAAGCACATATTAAAATGCTGATCCGTGAAAGAGACATGTATAAATTGAACTGTGAGAATGCAAAAGGAAAATGATTTTTTGAAAGATGTAGTTCCTGCCAAACTGTTAACCCAAGGGGAAAGTTCCCAGACAATGGACAAAGGTGAAACATCACAGGTCAATACTCAAATAACCCAGACCAGATTCAATGCACTTTCCACAGTATTCAAAAGGAGACATACTAACATGATGACATGGATGAATAAATTCTGGAGTACTCATTTCAAAAATCAAACTGCTCTCCAAGAACACACAAGGTTGGCTGACGGACTCCAAGAGAAACTCCTAGAAATACAAAACAGAGACCCTCCTGATACTAAAGCCGTTAGCAATGTTGAGGACTTTATCAAGGCACATACAGGTTTTCATGAAGATCTTCAAGCAAAATCTAAGGAGTTCATTAATGCTTCTAAAGAAGGGTTGCCTGCATTATGCAATAATGATAAGAGTTTGAAAAGTCAGCAGGACTGGACGAAGGAATGCCAACTAATTCTACACGAAGCTCTGGAAGCAGTGAAGCGTGAAGATCTAGCATTGGAGGAGGCTTGTGCATGCATGTAGAAAATGGTTACAATGGAGTTTGCTGCAAAGTGTGCCGTGGAGTGCGCAGATACTCACTTAAGCCAAAAATACCTAGATCATATTATTAAAATCCATTTATGGCTTATTAGAGCCTAATGATGATTTGTTTGTTATTACTAAAATTCCAAAAGACACTTGTGAAGGGGTACATCCTCTTCAAAATATAGCTACATAAGTCAGGAGAGTAGGAATAAAATATCATCAATTACCATTTTCATTTTTAGGTAGGGCATTAGTAAGAAGATAGATTGCACCTATTCCACCCATCCACTGTCATATCTGAGAAACTTATGCAACTACTATATATTATCTGAAGAAATATAATGGAGCAGATTAATATTTCATGGTGATCCATTCTCAATGTTCAACTGTTGTGTTAATTTATTATGCACATATGTTATTCGGCTATCTCCAAAGTGGCTGTTTATGTTATTCAAATTGAGTGTGAAGATACATTTGATTTGTCAATACACATTTGTTGTAATTGTGTGGTGCTGCTGATTGGTTTCTGTGTGCAGAAGGATTAAAATTACCTTTTAAGAAATCTAGTTTGATTGGTTCCTGTGTGGATTAAAATCCTTTTAAATAAATTGTCTTAATTGGTTTCTCCTCACATTTGAATTAAAATCCTTTCAAAACTTCACAGTAGCATAAGGAGATATCACTGGGATTATTAAGAAGAGCTCAAATAACCCACATACTTGCACGTCTGTATAAGGTACAGACATCTGAAAGTGCCCAGCTGTTAGAGTTAAGCTGAGAACTAAATCTACCAATATCACACATCTGCCTCCATAATCATCATTTATCCAGAGACTCCATCCATCCAATAGATTAGGCACTAATCAATTTTAGAACTCTTTATATAAATTTAATTCATGTCCTTCATACTTCAAGCTTTTATTAGGAGTTAGTAAGTAAGCTCTGCAATTATCTCACAGTTGTGTGCTATAGTGAGTAAAATTGCCTAAATCAAAATCCACTTAGATTTTAAATTTGCCTTATCATTTAGGTACACCCGCCTAGGTCTAGTAGAACCTAAAGAGTAGGGGGTTTCCAATTACATAAACCCTGTCTTGTTGACCAAAAATGTATCAAGAGATTGGCACCCTCTTGTGGTCTAGAACTAGCGTTTTTGAGATCCAACAGACCGAAAGACTTGCACAAGGCCAGTCAACCTAGGGCGGTAGTAGAATTCTTCCCGTGTATTCTCGACATCAGAGGTGCAGAACTAGAGGCTCATAGAAGCAGGGTGCGCAAAGGAAGGGATTTCCTAAAGAAAATGTTCAACATGATTTCAACTGAAGGCTTTGAGTGGATAAGGGAGTTCCGTGATTACCTGTTCGAGGAGGGCAAATTATGAGCATCTTCAGCTGGTGCGTTGTTGGTGGTCGGTGTTGTTTAACGCTTAAGTTTTTCTGTTTATATTCTTATATGTTTTAAATGTCATCTGGTAGGGTTTGCAGGCCTACCAGGGTCGTGTCTCAGCAGTAAGTCTTCTGGTGTAGGGGTTTCTTTCTGTATATCTTCTACAGTCAAGGTGTCTGGGTCGGGAGTTATGTCTGTCTTGTTCTATGCTTAATATCAGAGTTTTTTGAATAGTTTTTGGCCCTGCGCGGATTTGTCATCAAGCCCTGTGCGGTCATCAGATTATCCAAGTATGGGCAGGGTTTTTGAATTTTGAAACAGCCATGGTGGCTCTCACAGTGTACTTTTTTGAAAAGTTTAATATAATCTATTATGTCTTACCTATCAAACTAAAAAAAATGTAAATAGCCTGACAAAAAATTGCAGAGAACGCCTAACATGTGGAAATGTTTCTTTTTTTTTAAGCTCATGGGGCTAAAGGCTCAAATGAAAATCTATTGGGATAAAATTCAAAGAATAGGTATAGCATAACAAACTAATTATATCGACACAGACATTGTTATACTATGGAAAATGTAAGTTCTCTCATGCAAAATTCAAATATTGAAAAGCACATAACAAAACTACCCCTTTCTCAACTATTAGATCTCTATAGAAGAGTTCCAACACAAAATAGAAACCATTCTTCCATGCACACTTGATGGCACAATCTAAAAGTGGCATTGTGGCATCAATTCAAATAACTAACATGTAATAATGGAATTCATTTTTGTAGTTTTTTTTGGCAATGGTGACGCTGAGGGCTCAAATATAAATTTTCTAGCATGAAAATGTAGAGAAAGGTATAGCGAAATAAAACGCACAAATCCACAGAGGCATTAGAAAATCTCAGTAATAAAATTAAAACTATAGTTGCTCACCTATGTGCAGTTGAATTTTTGGCTCAAATAAAAAGGCACCAACCAAAATTAAACATTATGAACCCTCGAGCCTCTAATGATTTAAAAGCACGAAATTAAAACTTGAAATATGTTCATTTTTGTAGCATTAAACTAAAAGTATCAAAATGATATTATCCCATTAAGCTTATAAGAAGCAAAATATTACTCTATGGCCTGGTGAGGCTTGGAGCTCAAATGGAAATCTTCTAACATAAATTGCATGCCATAACTATAGCATCGCAAAGTGTAAAAATCCAAATAGAGGCCATTGTGAACCTCAGTATAAAATAAAAATATACAAGTTCTTGTATAAGTGGTTCAATTATAACCCTTAATTATGTCCCTAGAGATTAGGGAAAAGCATAAAATACAACATGCATTATGCCTCTGTTTACAACACTAAATAAGAAAACAACATATTATGCCATTGAATTTATTAGCAACAAAAGTTTATATGCTAAGTTACAAGGCTAAGTTACCGATCCTAATACTAGTTCGGCTTTGGCATTGGTTCAAAAAAAAATTGGGGTTAGATTCGTTTTGGGTTCATTCATATAAAAACATATAAAAATAATATATATATACACACACACACACACACACACACACACACATATATACATATACACATATACATATTTGCTACCTCAAAACAAGAATATTAAAAACAACATACATATATGATATTTCCTAATTTTTTTGTATACAAAAATATTTATGAACCTTATAAATATTAATAAAATTAATATATAATAGAATAATAAAATTATAAATAAAATAAATTTAATAAATATTTATATATTATTAATTTAGAAAAAAAACATATTGATTACCACATAGCATATCAATTACCCAAAGCTATATCACTTGAACCTTTTACTCTACTAAAATTATTTATACCATATATTTGCAAAAATTAGCCAAATACAAAATCATAATATGAAATGATGACCAAATACAAATACCATAAATACATATACAAAGATTACCTTCATAAATTATTCATCCATAAAAAATACAATTATTCATCATACAAAATGAAATGATATTATTAAGATATTTATAAATATTTGTCGATTTCTAAATATTCTTCATCATAATTATTAAGGTAATTTTTTTATTAGATTTTGTATTTGGGCATAAATACTATATACAGAATATGAAATGATGAAGACTAGAAATAACAGGTCATGTAAAGTGGAGAAGGGAAAGGATAACATTCAAAAGACACAGACAAATGCTTCTACTCTCCACCTCCATCTATGTGGCCACCCCTCTATTGAATTAGGTAGAACAAAATTGACAAACAAAATTACAAATTTACATTATCAATGATAACAAAAATAAATCAGAATTTCAATATGTTCAACCAGATGATATTACATTCAATACATTGGCTTTATAAAGCCAGTATTCTCCTGTGTACAAACTACTTACGAGAATAACTTCCCACCAACTAACCTGACAACAAACTTATTACATGTAAATCTTAATTTTCTAACAACCCCCCTTAAGGTTTACATTACCAAAAAAAAATACAATAAAAACACTGCATCAACATCAACCCAACCTCCTCATGTCTAGGCAAATGTCCTGATTATCCAACTCTGCATCAACATTAACCCAAACTGCTCATATCTAGGCAAATGTCTTGATTATCCAACGTTTACCTGTGAATCGAGACACACTCAATTATTCACGGGAAAATCACCAACCAGCTGTGAATCGAGACTAACTCAATTATCAACGGTAACTCTCCTCCATTTGTGGATCGAGACTAACTCCATTATCCACAGTAACTTTCCTCCATTTGTGGATTGAGACTAACTCCATTATCCACAATAACTTTCCTACATTTGTGGATTGAGACTAACTCCATTATCCACAAATACAAATCTACAAAACTATGGATCGAGACACACTCAACTATCCATAGATACAACTCCCAAGTTTGTGGATTCAACTATCCACAGACCAACAACAACTCACCAAGTTTGTGGATTCAACTATTCAGAAACCAACAACAAATCACCAAGTTTGTGGATTCAACTATCCACAAACCAACAAATCACTGTCATGCCCCCCCTTGCTCCTGAAGGGACTAGAGATGGAACACGTGCTTCTCGTGCAAGGTATCATCTCTGAGCGAGAAGCTAACTTGAGATGATGAAAATCCTCCTGCCTCTAATGCCTCTTGCTACACTTTATGCATTTAATGTCACGTTAGAATCTCCGATAGCACAAGCATGCATCTCTTTGTCAGGAGTAGCATGGATGGCTTCGAGCTTGCTACACTTTATGCATTTAATGTCACGTTAGAATCTCCGATAGCACAAGCATGCATCTCTTTGTCAGGAGTAGCATGGATGGCTTCGAGAACATAAACATTTTGTGACATAACGAACTCAAATATTATCACATTTGAAGGTGTCGGTTTCCACCGAAAATGTACCTTTTACAATATGATTAAAAAAATCCTACCCTTACCACTCCAATAATTTTGTAGAATGCATAAAAGAATTTCTACACGTTTCAGACCATAGGCATCTTTACAAAGCAACCAAACTTCTTGCCAAATCCCTTATTACTCCAATTACAATAGTTTCAAAAACTCATAAATTGTTGAACTCCATAGTTAATACCATAAATTTTAATATCATTGCTCTTATCAACTATGCATCAATTGATAACGTTTGGCCCAAACTAAAACAAGACTTTTGATTAAAATTTAGGGTTTATTTTGCAAACCTCTTCCATTATGCTAGAATGAAACTACACCTTACACGGTTGGGAATTAACACTGCAACTCTCTAGAAAAAAACTACAATTCCAAAGCTCTCTTCTAAAAGATTATTTAATGTTGATTGAATGCCAAGGATGCAATTTCACAGATTAAAAGATAAAAACATATCCATTTGGACGTTTCTATAGCATGTTATCTCACGGCTGCTATCACCTCAAATATGATCTTCACTAATATAGAACAAAATGGTTCAGGCCTGGTGGAAGTGAAGATTCACTAATAATAGATGCAAAATCACCAACCGCAGCACTTCTTGATTCGTGTTTAACAAGGGCTCTTTAATTTGTTTGTTGGCTGATTTCTCCATAGATATCCTTTCTGCGCCCAAGGCAAGGAAAAAAAAACTCATGCCTAGTACTGTTGTGATGCCTCAAAATCCCACGTCTTGATATTCTCCTCTGAGATGGCACTGTTCTCTTCGCTAGTCAAATGGTGTATTCTCTTCGCACATGATACTTTGGCGTTCTCTTTGCCAGGAACGTTGAGCAACTCCAACATCAATGATGTTCTTTACGAATTGTGACTCCAAGACCACAGCATATTCTACCTTTAAATGCCTTCCAAATGTCAACAACAACAATACATCTGGGTAAAAACATACTTTTTCATGAAAGCTCACACGGGATGGAGCGGCGGACACTGGGCAAGAAAGGGTTTTCAAGCTGCACAGGCGGCAGTGGGTCAGCTCTATTAGAAGGGGAGATTGAAGATGGAGTAGACGAGGATGACCCAGATGATGAGGGCGAGGAGATTCGAGATGAATGGACGGCTTACGATTATGAGGAGGATGAAAGACTCATGAACATTTGGATGGAGGTGCAACATTCCATTGCGCGGAAACCTGCCACGACTGCTGGTTCAGGGGTGAGCGATCTGGGGCTCACGAGGGGTTTCCTACTCCCTTCTTCGGGAGTGGTGGCTTCTCCTCTGGTCGCTGCCTCCTCCAAGATAGCGAGGTCTGTGTTGGACGCTCCCGTGGAAGAGGTGCTAGGTGGGCGGTTGCAAGGCTTGGTTCCTTGTTTAGGCTCTATCCTGGTTGAAGGAGCTGCAGGTGCTACAGCTACAACCGAAGCTGTGGATTCTACTTTGGAGAAGGGCTCTTTTTCCCTTAAGAAGTTTGGCCTAGAGATTGGTGCTTCCCCTGATGGGCTCTATACTGTGGCTTTGTCGGAGGACACCCCTATGGAGACTGTTTCTTAGGACTTGCCTGGTGTAGTGGCTGCTCCTAGCCAAGTTTTGACGGATGGACAGAATCAACATATCATCCCTAATTCTCTCATCGAGAGGTCTATTGGGTGGCTTAGTAATTCGCTTGTTGGGAGGTTTTGTGGGAATTGTCCCAACATTGATGTTGTTAGAAACTAGGTACTTCAAAATTGGAAGCTAAGGGGGCAAGTTGATGTGGCTACACTTCTGAACTACTTCTTGTTCTCTTTTTTGAACCTAGAAGATTGCTCACGGATCCTTGGTAGCCCTTGGTTTCTTGGGCAAAATGGGCTATGCCTTCAAATTTGGTCACTGAGCTTCAATCCTTCAAAACCCTGCAGGAATAAGGTCCTTGTCTAGGTTAGGTTGCCAGTACTTCCACTGGAATACTGGGACGAGAAGATATTTATGGCTATTGCTGAGACTTTTGGGTGGTTTGCTGGGGCAGATACAATCACGAAATTCAAAAGACAATTGTTGTTTGCTAGATTTTGTGTGTTTGTGGAGGTCGATAGGGTGCTCCCTTCTAGGATTACCCAATATCCAAGTTTGGAAGTTGGGAACAACAGATTGAGTTTGAGCATTCTCCTGTTGTTTGCCATTGTTGTCACAAAGCTGGTCACTCTAATGCTGTTTGTTCTAGCAGCAAGAGGCACTGTTCTGCCAGAAAGGAGTGCAGGTCCTCTGCTGTGGAAGCACCTACGGAGGGTAATAGGGAGATTTCTAAAGATAGTATAACTGAGACAAGGATTCCTTCATCGAAGGTGCTTGATAAAGGGATTGGTAACTGTAGAGATGTGGTGGGGACCCCTTTAACAAAGGTGCATGGTGCTACTGGGACTATGGATGGACCCTTGGGTCTTCCTGGTTCTTCCAAATTGTGTGAAGCTATGCAAAGTTCCTTGGAGCGGTTCGGTTTCAAACCACCTTGATTTTCGGTTGGTTGTTTGTTGGGGTCTGTTGACCCCTTGTTTGTTTTTTCTTGTGGTTGTGTTGGTTTGGTGTTGTTTGTTTGGTGGTAGTCCTATGTAGTTTTGCTAGGCTTTTTGCTGTGCTGTCTCTGGCTCGTTTTGGCCTTGTGTTGCCTTGGGGGCTGCTTTGTATAGGGTTCTGGACCCTTTTTTCCAGCTGAACTAATAAAAAACAATACATCTGAGTGGCAGAAATACTGGGTGCCAGAACTAGACATTTTTCAAATATTCCAATGCCTTCAAAATATCTTCACACTACTCTCCCATCACAACACTATCACAGGCACAAAGATATTACATGCTTTGATACCAATGTTGAATTAGGTAGAGCAACAAAACTGAAAAACAAAATTACAAATTTACATTGTAAATGATAACAAAAATAAACTGGAATTTCAATATGTTCAACCGGATGATATTACGTTCAATAAATTGGCTTTATAAAGCCATTATTCTCTCGTGTACAAACTACTTACGGGAATAACTTCCCACCAACCTAACAACTTATTACATGTAAACCTTAATTTTCTAACACCCTCTTCTTATGCTAAATGACAAGGCATCGAAGAAAAAATACTCAGGTTCAATAAAATTGATCATTCTTTACCAGATGCCAAAGTATATTTTGGAGGTCCCAAAAGCAGAGGCTCTTGGCAATGGCAATGGCAATGCCGGCAAACCCAATTCCCCCCACAACATAAACACACTTTCTGCAGCCCACAAGCCACCCGAATGCCAGATCCTCCTCTCCCATCAGAGCTTCCATTATTCTCCAAGCTAACCACTCTAAACCATAAGCCATTCACCCACCTTCCACGAAATAAAATAGAAGCTTCCATTACAGAAAATGGTGTCACTTCTCAAGTATGTCGCGGCAGAAGCAAACAGAGTTGAAATTTGGGATGAACCCAAAATGAAAATGTGGAACCCTCCTTGCTCCCCCATCCCCGCATTACCAAACCCGGACCCAAACCGGCAAGTCCAGGGGGCGAACCGGTAACACAGTTACAAGGATAAGATATTAGTGTGTCCTTTACAACCTAATTTCGGCATCCAATTGATTGACATGCTCATGCTGTACCAATTAATCATGGGTGTGATCAGTTGCAGTCACACTCTAATTAAACTAATTAGGTGTAGATCAATCTAATCATTGAACTTGAAGATTAAGGAGCAAACTGGAACTTGAAAAAACAACAAACCGATCACTAAGACAATACAAATGAAACTGGTCTCCTCTGACCTCAGACATTTACATTTCATTAATTTCCAATCACTACTTGGTACTGAGAATAGAGAAACATGCCCAATGGGGATTTTTAATTAAAAGTTCATCCTGAAGCAGCACATAAACAAATAACTTTTTAGTACAAATAAAAAAGATACACTTTTTCTGAAAAAGAAAATGAATATTTATTGAGAACTGGAAAGCAAAATAAATGCTCAACTCTGCAACCTAAAAACAAATGGGAAAAATTGAGGTACAGTTCTCTCTACATATCAAGGCAAGCCAGCAAGCTTGGAATTTAAGGGGCACTTCTCTCATTAACTGTAAACATCATCTAGTCATATGTGTTTTCTTTATGAACATCCCTTCAACAGTACTCTCATTCAGTGGTATAGACAATTTCACTCATGTAAAAGGCATCACCAACCAACATATTTTTTTTTATTATTATCATCAAAAGCATTGCTTTGATACCCTACTAAATCATATGGTAAACAACAATGTAGTACTCTTAAAAACTAATATCGTTTAGACCTTCTTTTGATAATCAGAAAAGAATTTCTTTAATCACACAAAATTTAAAAAAAAAATACAAAAGCAGTTGTTTGCCTTGCCTCGCAAGACACAACTTTCTTCTTTCCTACATATTTAATCATTGCATGGTCCTTCACAAGCAACCTGGCACTGTTCAGAGATCAAAAAGACCTCACTTTGTGACATTTACAGTACATGCTACAGTGTCACCTGGCGAATGTTATATTTTAATAAATATCATTAGCCAGTCTAAACTTGAGCTTGCTTAGGACACTGATCAAATCAACCTTTAAATAGAAATGAAGTGCTCTTTTTCAAGAGCCAAATGAAACTATAAGCATCACCTTTTGGCTTAAATGTAATAGAGTGCTAGCTACTGTATTGATTGGCATCCAATTGATTGACATGCTCATGCTGTACCAGTTTTTTTCGTAGATCTTCAAGCAACTTGAATTCCAGAATGAACCTCTTTATTGAACAGGTGCCCCTGGGAGCCATAAGGGCTCAAAGACCTTTGCATTGGTAGTGATCATGATGTACTGGTTTCCTGCCCATTGCTTCTCCCAGTCCCGCATCCTCAAATATTTCCATAAATATAAAATTTATTGAATTATTTGATGTTATTTTATTTTGACATTTGGGTTCTTTTTGTTTTTCATCTATTTTAGTAGAGCTTCTTAAACAAATAAAACCTCCCTCTTTCTTCAGCTGTATTAATGGCCACCCCCTATTTCAATGTACATATTCATGCCACAATCTACAGAAAAATTCCACATTCTCAAAACCAAAGGTTTGTTAATGAGTATACTCAAGGGCTTGTATAGTTATTCTCTCTAGTAACAAATTTTAGGGGCTCAATTTAACTAAACCATCATATTTGATTCAATTTTCCTTTTGTTATATTTGGAAACCTAATATTTGTTAGGATCTTACCTGCAAAATATTATGAAATAGAACAATAATACTAAGTTACTGGTTCAGGTTTGGGTACACCAATACAACCAAAAAAATTGTTGGTGTTGGGTACGTTTTGGGTACATCCATACAAAAAACATATAAATAATCATCAATATATAAATATTTTACCCTGAAAACAAGAAATAAGTTTAGATAACCATATATATACATGTTTTTAAGTTGTTTTGATGTTCAATCGAGGGTTTAGGGTTAGGTTTTTAGATTGATCAATTAACCTATGAAGACCAAAAAACTAAAACAAACAAAAATTAAAAAGTGAAAAAATTAAAAAAAGCTCTGCCCATACCCAGAGCAAACCAAACCTGAACCTAAACTTAGAACAAATCAGACCCAATTCCGAGGGTTTTTCCCAACAAATGATGGAGCAATAATATGCAAAAAGAACACAATGCTCAAGAACTAGCTGCAAATATGCTTATATTGATAACAAAAATATGTTGCTAGTATGTGCCTAATTGGTGTTGTCATTGATGTCAACATATCTTGTCATTGGTGTCAACTGTATCCTATTTTGTTATTTGTTTAGAAGCTTTATATGTTGAGGATATTGAGAAAATTTGCCTCTCCGGAAGAAACTGTGAGTTGCAGTGAATTGCAGTGAAGACAGTGAGTCGCATGTTGAAGAACAATCCAAAAGATTGCTCCGCATTTCTTGCTGATTGAAGATCTTGGTCTGTGGATTGGAAGTTATTCAGAGGCATGTCTGAAGATGCTAAATCCTGAGTTTGTGTCTCCGGTGTGAAGAATTGAGTGAGTTACATTCACCAAAGTAAAACTTGCTTTTTCTAATTATTCACTGGTACTAGAGAGAAAGTATTTTGCTCCCCATTCCTCCGCATTGAAATGTTTTGCTATGCGGTTCTAGAGGGAAGTCTGGGATGATGATAAGTGCCTACAATTGCAATGGTTCATGTTTTGGTGGTCCGCAAGCTATCTTTCTTTTATGACAGTTGAAGACAGTGAAGTTCATGTGCTTCAGTGTGAAGAATCTCATGGATAAAGTGGTTTGAGTTTGTGCGGTTGCTTTGAATGATTTCAACATGCTTGTGGATGCCTCCTGATCATGTTCCTACCTTTACAATGGTTTGCGTTAAGGAATTGAGATCGTGTTTGAAGATTATTCTCAGATAACATAACGTGTAACCAGTCTTAGCCAACTTGGTTAATTCCAGTGATTGCAGAGATCTCTTGAAGATTATGGAAGCATGTTGTGGCGTGGAAGATCGTGTTTGAGTCCCAACTAAGGCGTGGCGTGATCTGCATACATCTATACTACATTTCCTTAGCATAATTTTGTATTAGGTCAAGACCTATTTTGTAAATGTTTGTAATGCTGACCTTGGAGATTGTTCCAATGGTTAATGATTGTAATGCCGACCTTGATGATCATTCCAAGGTTGATGTAGTGTATAAATACTTGAAATTGAGTCGTGGAAAAGATGTCCTAGAGCGAAGTTGCACAGATAAAGAAAAAGGTGAAAAGGCATAGCAGAGCAGAGGAATTATTGTACTTCAATGAATTAATCTCAGACATGAAGAAGATGCTGATCTTGGCAGTGAGCCACCAGTAGGGTTTAATAGTCCTTAGGGTTTAACAGCCCTCATTGTAATCTTTCTAGGTTTAGGGTTGAGGCAATGAGCCAGCGTGTTCTAGGCCCGTGGAGTGACCAAGCCTGAACATCATTATTCAAAGATTGCAATATATATTGAGACCTAATCCTCTCCGTGGTTTTTCCCTTAACAGGGTTTCCCACGTAAAAATCTGGTGTCTCTTGTGTTTGATGTTGCATCTGTGTTTAAGTTTCTAGTTTCATGCATTCATTGTTTAATCATAATAACTGTGGACAAGTGATTAATGTTTAAAGTGCAGAAGTGGTTGAGTTTTTGTGACAACTGATTCACCCCCCCCCCCCTTTCAGTTGTCCGATGCATTTCAACAATTGGTATCAGAGCCTCGTTCCTTAGAAGAAAGTCTAACAGCTTGAGGAAAATCCAGGATGTCGTATAAGAAGGAAGCTCCACATTTTGATGGAACAAATTATGCGCTTTGGAAGGTACGGATGAAAAGCCATCTCCTCAGTCTTGGTTATAGAGTATGGTTAGCTACACAGTCGCAATTTGTCATGCCTGAAGATGGTTTGACAACTGAAGATGATATCAAAGAATATGAGTTGGATATCAGAGCAAAGGACGCTCTGCTAAGTTCCTTAAGTGACTCAGTGCTGACAAAAGTTGTGGATCTTGAAACTGCAAATAAGGTATGGGAGAAGCTAAAAAATCTGTATGAAGGAGATGATTCTGTAAAACAAGCAAAGCTTCAGAGCCTGAAAGTTTGAAGATGAATGAAGATGAGAACATAACAGCCTTTATGCAAAGAGTTGATGAACTTGTTACTGGAATAAAAGGTATGGGAGGAACACTCAGTGAAAAGGAAGTTGTGATGAAAATTCTTAGATCACTACCAAAATCCTACTGTCACAAGGTAGCTGCCATTGAAGAGTTTAAGTCTGTGAAAGCTATTGACAGAGATCAATTACTTGGAAAGCTTACAGCCTTTGAAATGAGAGAATTTGGGGATACACTGCCAAATGTTGAATTAGCTTTTAAAGCTAGTACTTCAGAAAGGATTTCCAGAGCTGAGAAATAAAGAGTGGATGATGAATTTGAAGAACTTGAAGCTAACTTTGTTAACAGGCTACAAAGAGGCTCCAGTAAGTTCAAAGGCAAATTACCTTTCAAATGTTTCTCTTGTGGTAAAGTAGGCCATTATGCTTCTAGATGCCCTGAAAGAATTGAAATGAATAAGAAGATATATGAGAGCAGGCCTAGAGTTCCAAAGAAGTGTTACTATATCAGAAATTTTAATGATGGAGTGACTGATGATGAATCTGATGGTGCTAGTACTAGTGCAAATGAATGCATATTTAGTGCTATTAAAGATCCTGTGTCTACTAATTCTGCTAGCTGTGTGAAGGATGAAAAACCAGTAGAGGAAAGTGCCTTGGCTGTTCAGGTTGAGAAAGATAAGGATGAATGGATTATTGACAGTGGATGCTAACATCACATGACCGGTGACAAAAGTAAGTTTGTAAATTTTGAAAAGTATGATGGTCGACTGGTTAGGTTTGGGGATAATGCAGCTGGTAAGATTTGTGGAAAAGGATCCATTTCATTTGATGGAAAGCATAATACTGACAATGTCCTGTATGTGAAGGATTTGAAGCATAACCTTTTGAGTGTTGGACATATGTGTGACAAAGGATATGATCTGAGATTCAAAGATAATGGGTGCAAGATCGTGGAGAGTTCCGGAACTATGATTGCTACTGGTAAGAAGACAAAAAGTAACATCTATCAATTGAGAGGAACTAACGATTATTGCTTGTTGGCACAGACAGATGAAAGTTGACTGTGGCATAGACGGATGTGTCATAAATTTTGATAGTCTGGTAAAGATAAGCTCAAGTAAGGTTGTGAGAGACTTACCAAAACTTGTGAAACCCTCCAATTCAATTTGCAAGGAATGTCAGTTGGGAAAGCAGACAAGGACAAGCTTCAAGAGCAAAGAAGAATTCTCTACCGGTTTGCTGGATCTAGTGCATACAGACCTCTGTGGTCCTACAAGGGTGAGAAGTCTACAAGGTGACAGGGACTTCATGTTGCTTATTGATGATTATTCTAGAATGACTTGGGTGACCTTTCTGAGAGAAAAGGCAGAAACCCTAGATAAGTTCAAGGCATTCAAGGCAGTGGTTGAAAATGAGATGGATTTGAAGATCAAATGTTTGAGGTCTGATAGAGGAGGAGAGTTTACATCAAATGAATTCAATTTCTTTTGTGAAGAACATGGGATAAAGAGACAATTATCTGCACCTAGAACTCCACAACAAAATGGAGTTGTTGAAAGGAAAAACAGAATAGTTCAAGAGGCTGCTAGAACCATGATGAAGGAAGATGACCTTCCGAAAGTATATTGGAGAGACGCAATTCACACTGTTGTATACATCCTAAACAGAGTCCAAGTCAAAGATTGGGTCAGAGATGTGGATGACAAAAAAAGTACAAGTGGAGGTGCATTCTTGGGAAAAAGGCTGGTATCTTGGTTAAGCAAGAAACAAGATTCAATATCTCTGTCTACTACAGAAGCAAAATATATTGCAGCAGCATGCAATTGCACTCAAGTGTTATGGATGAAGCAGACATTGAAGGACATCAGAGTTGTGTATGAAGATCCAATAGCAATCTTTTGTGACAACACAAGTGCCATAAACATATCAAAGAATCCAGTAATGCATTCAAGGACAAAGCATATATCCATTAGGTATCACTTTCTGAGAGAAAAGGTGACAAAGAATGAAGTCAAGTTGGAGTATGTATCTACAAAAGATCATATTGTAGACATTTTCACCAAGCCTCTGCCTAAGGATACTTTTGAGTATCTCACAGAAAAGTTAGGGGTTATCACCCCTCCTGCTCTAAACTAAGATACACAAGAGTGCATCAGTCCGGTGGTGCTTAGAGTTCTACCTTCAAATCCGGATTGATGCTTGTAAGGGCTACTTATCAGGGGGAGTAGTCAAATGAAGAGAGTTCAGAATAGAGATTAGATCAGAGCAGCAGAGTGCAAGTATGTGCCCTTTGCAATTGATGTCAAAGGGGGAGAGAAATCATATGAAAAACTCAGAGAGAAAGAGTGCATATGTGTAAAGAGATAGGGGGAGAATCTTGTCTTGATGGTTGTTGCAGTTTTTCACATCATATGTTGCCATCAATGACAAAGGGGGGAGATTGTTGCAAGTAAATGCCTAATCGGTGTTGTCATTGATGTCAACATATCTTGTCATTGGTGTCAACTATATCCGATTTTGTTATTTGTTTAGAAGCTTTATATGTTGAGGATATTGAGAAAATTTGCCTCCGGAAGAAACTGTGAGTTGCAGTGAATTGCAGTGATGACAATGAGTCGCATGCTGAAGAACAGTCCAGAAGATTGCTCCGCATTTCTTGTGATTGAAGATCTTGGTCTGCGCATTGGAAGTTATTCAGAGGCATGTCTGAAGATGTTAAATCCTGAGTTTGAGTCTCCGGTGTGAAGAATAGAGTGAGTTACATTCACCAGAATAAAACCTGCTTTTTCTAATTATTCACTGGTACCAGAGAGAAAGTATTTTGCTTTGCATTCCTCCGCATTGAAGTGTTTTGCTCTACGATTCTAGAGGGAAGTCTAGGATGATGATAAGTGTCTACAATTGCAATGGTTCATGTTTTGGTGGTCCACAAGCTATCTTTCTTTTATGACAGTTGAAGACAGTGAAGTTCATGTGTTCCGGTGTGAAGAATCTCATGGATAAAGTGGTTTGAGTTTGTGCGGTTGCTCCTGGTGAATTCAACGCACTTGTGGATGCCTCCTGATCATGTTCCTACCTTTACATTGGTCCGCTTAAGGAATTGAGATCGTGTTTGAAGATTATTCTCAGATAACATAGCGTGTAACCAGTCTTAGCCGACTTGGTTAAATCTAGTGATTGCAGAGATCTCTTGAAGATTATGGAAGCATGTTGTGGCGTGGAAGATCGTGTTTGAGTCCCAGCTAAGGCGTGGCATGATCCGCATACATCTATACTACATTTCCTTAGCATAATTTTGTATTAGGTCAAGACCTATTTTGTAAATGTTTGTAATGCCGACTGTGGAGATTGTTCCAATGGTTGATGATTGCAATGCCGACCTTGATGATCATTCCAAGGTTGATGTAGTGTATAAATACTTGAAATTGAGTCGTGGAAAAGATGTCCTAGACTGAAGATGCGAAGATAAGGAAAAAGGTGAAAAGGCAGAGCAGAGGAATTATTGTACTTCAATGAATTAATCTCATACATGAAGAAGATGCTGATCTTGGCAGTGAGCCACCAGTAGGGTTTAACAGCCCTTATGGTTTAACAGCCCTCATTGTAATCTTTCTAGGTTTAGGGTTGAGGCAGTGAGCCTGCTAGACCTAGTTGTACTTCATGGTAGTGAGCCAGCATGTTCTAGGCCCGTGGAGTGACCAAACCTGAACATCATTATAAAAAAATTGCAATATATATTAAGAGCTAATCCTCTCTGTGGTTTTTCCCTTAACAAGGTTTTCCACGTAAAAATATGGTGTCTCTTGTGTTTGATGTTGCATCTATGTTTAAGTTTCTGGTTTCATGCATTCATTGTTTAATCATAATAACTGTGGACAAGTGATTAATGTTTAAAGTGCAGAAGTGGTTGAGGTTTTGTGACAATTGATTCACCCCCCCTCTCAGTTGTCCGGCGCATTTCAATAGAATCATAGGCCTCTTCTAGGAGGCAACCTTCAAATGAGCAAAGCTCTATTAAAAAATATGATTCCAAGATGATAATTGTTTTATTACATCAATATATAGTCCTCACAAAGAGTAACTAACTAATGTGGGATAAATCCACACAATGTAAATCAACTAAATAACTATATTGTGACTATTACAATGCTCAAAATAGTTTGGGTGTGAGGGTCCTAACATGGCCCCCTCTTTGGAAAGTGTTGGCCTTAATGACTGAATTAGACAAACTATTGTTGAAGTTGTTGGAGATGGTGTCTTCTGATTGCAATCCTTGCCATTAAACCAAAAATCTTGTGATGGTACGGTTATGAAGTGGGCACAATCGTTGGTCTAAAATAGCCTCCAAATTGAGGATGATATATCCTTCATCATCCAATTGGGAAGAGCAGACTGAATGTGAACATGTTGACCAAGGACCTTGTTTAGACATGAGACATGAGAAACAAGATGTAGCTTGGAAGACAAAGGAAGATCCAACTTGTAGGCCACTTTGTCCGTCTGTTGTATCCAAAAGGGACCATAGAATTTGGGGGCTAACTTTTGTTTGTTGATAAGCTTGAGGGACATCTTATATGGTTGAAGACACAAAAAATCCATGTCACTAATAGTAAACATCTTTGTTGTAGTATCCAAAAAGGGCTTCGAACGATGTTGGTCAGCTTGTTGTCTCATACAGTTTTGAGCCAAGGTCAAGTTGTTCTTGAGAGTGCGGAGAAGAGACTCACACATGCTAAGAGTGGAGTCAACACCTTGCACTTTGAAACTATCAGGCAAGTAGGAGGTAAGACATGTTGGAGGTTGGCCACACATAGCTTCATAGGGCATTGTCTTAGTGGAAGAATGATAGGTGGTTTTGTGCAATAATTATGCAAGGGGTAGCCATTTAGCCCAGTGAGTCCATTGTTCTAAAGCAAAACAACATAAATAAGTCACTAAGCACTTATTGACAATCATTATCTAAGCATCAATTTGCGAGTGATATGTCAAGATCGTCTTCAATTGTGTGCCTTGCAACTTGAATAATTCCTACCAAAAGTTATTGGTGAAGGTGGGGTCATGGTCACAGACAATGGAAGTGGACATAACATGGAGGTGGAAGATGTCGTCAAGGAAGACTTGGGCAATAGTAAAGGCATGATAAGGATGGGCCAAAGAATAGAAATGGGCATATTTGGAGAGATGATCAACCACCACCATAATGACTAATTTGCCACCTAAATTAGGCAATCCTTCAATAAAATCCATGGAAATGTTAGTCCATACTAGTGCAAGAATCGACAATGGTTTGTCGAGTGCCTAAAGCCCAAATAGTTTTACCTTTTTGGCATTGGCATGTATCACATTGTGCAACAATTTTTTTGATGTCATTTTTCATACCAACCCAAAAGAAAGTATGTTTTATTCATTCATGTCTTAAGTAACCTAGAATGCCTTGCCAAAGGGGATGCTTGTAATTGCTGTAATGGTGGGACCTGAAGAGTAGAATATGTAGAAAAAACAATTCACTCTTTGTAACACAAGTAGCTACCATCCCAAGTGTATCCAAGCTTAGTTGTGGGATCATTTTTTTATCTCTTGAAAAAGTTGTTGGATTTGCACACCTTGTTGCCATTCCCATTGAACAGTCTATAACCAGTTTGGATTCAAGAAAGATAAAGCACATAAGGTTCCTTGATCCTCAAATTTCTAGTAAAGGGAATCAACCACCATATTCTCCTTCCTCTTTTTGTGGATAATCTCATAATCATACCCTGATAATTTGGTGACTTACTCTTTTTGTTTTAGAGAGGAGACACGTAATAAGTACTTGAGGCTATGATGATTTGTTATATATAATAGTGACACCCCACAATATATGTCCTCCATTTACTAACATGAAGAATGGTGAACATCTCCTTCTCATAGATTGATTTGGCAAGATTATGCATAGCTAGTGCCCTACTAGTAAAAGCCAGTGGTCCCGCTTCCTGCATTAAGACGGTTGCAATGCCACTACCTGAAGCATTGCTTTCAATGATAAATAGTTTAGAAAAGTTTAGTAGTGCAAGTACCGACATAGTACACATAACATGCTTAAGGAAATCAAAAGCCTTTTTTGCTACCTCCAACCACATGGTTGCATTTTTCTTTAACATAGCAATTTGACTATAGCCCTTGACATTTTTTTGTGATAGCCAGTGAGATCCAATAATCCCCAAGACTTTTGAGGATTTTGAGTTTTGGCCAATTCTTCATGTCTTCACTTTTTTAGGGTCAACCTGATGGAGACAATATGCCCTAGATATTTGACCTTTACTTGCCAAAAGAATACTTGAAATGCTTTGCACACAACTAGTTATCGGAAAAAAGGTGGAGGGCTTGAACAAGGTTAAAGAAGTGCTCTTCTCAAGTTTTGTTATAAACAAGAATGTCATCAAAGAATTCCAGAATGAATTTCTTGAGAAAGGGTTGAAAAATCTTGTTCACCAAGCTTTGGAATGTCAATGGGGCATTAGTAAGGCCAAACAACATAACCAAAAATTCATAATGGCCCTCATGAGTGTGAAAGGCAATCTTAGGAATATCCTCAAGCACCTCATCAATCACAAAAATAAGTAACTTATCCTTGATTGTGATTTTGTTTAATTCCTAAAAATCTACACATAAATGCCAAGAACCATCGGATTTTCGAAAAAGGACTAGTGTAGAGTATGTGTGATTTTGTTTAGTAAGGCAAATAGCATAACCAAAAATTCATAATGGCCCTCATGAGCGTAGAAGACGGTCTTAGGCATATCCTCTTCACGTAGGCAGCTCTAGTGACAGTTGGATTGTAAATCTATTTTGGAAAATAAGTGAGCCTCGTGCAATTCATTGACCAGCTCATCAATCACAGGAATTGGGAGCTTATCCTTGATCATGATTTTGTTTAATTCTTAAAAATCTACACATAAAGGCCAAGAACCATCCTTTTTCAAACAAGGAGGACTAGAGAAGAGAATGGGTTGACACTAGGTTGAATGACCCTAGCCCATAGCAATTCATGCACTATTTGTTCAATTTGAGTCTTTTGCACGAAAGCATATCAGTACAACCAAATATTAGGTGGCATGCTATCTAGAATCAACTAAATAGCATGATCATGTGAATGCCAAGGGGGTAATCCTTGGAGTTTTGCAAATACTAAGGCATGTCTAGCTAGGAGTGCGTGTAATTATGACGGGTTAGTCAAGGTGTCAGATTTTGTGAGGTGCATAAGACCCCTTTTTTAATAGATTCTCCATATGATGGGAGCTAATGAGGTGTGTAGAACTTGCTTTGAGCCCTATGAGAGTGTATTTCTAGTCATTAGCCATAAATTGCATCCACATTTCTAAGAATCCCCAAAGGAGGGGTCTGAGGGTGTGTAACCGATGCAAGAGCATCTTATAGATCGTGCAATCTTGCATCACTCAAAAAGATATCTTTCATTTTATTCGTGGTTTCTATTCTTTTGATAGATTTTGGAAGCTTAGTTAAAGTTCGGCTTTGAAGTTTAGTTAAAGTTAAAGTTTAGTCAATTAGAGACTACAAGTAAATAACTACCCACAACCTCATTTATAACACATCCAACAATGAGATGCTGTCACAACAGCAGTAAAAATGTCAGCAAAGGTAATTGTCACTGTAGATAAATGATCACCTAGCATAAGGGATTAAAATGCCTACCCAACGGGCCCCAGCAACAATGAAAACGCATAGCACAAAGGGTGAACGTGCAGTCCCAGCTAGCAAGTAAAACACACAACCTAAGTGGACCACACACAAAGATAGCACTGAAACACAAAAATTAGAGCAAAACCAAAATTCAAATGTCAATGTTTTTGGGTGAACAAGATTGTTTGTAGGCCTAAATGCTCCTACATCATACCAAAATATTAACTTAAATTCTTAAAGGTTTTTTAAAATTTTATTTATTTATTTGAACTTTAAATCTTAAATATTTATTATTTTATATTATTTTAATAGATGTCCCAAAAAGTCAGAATTTTTTTTTGCATCCTTGAAACTTGTATTTGGATGCCCACATCCTTGAAATTCGAAGAAGCATTGCATATGTCTATTTAGAAAAAGGGTCTTAACTATGTTACACAAGGATGCGTCCCCTAGGGGATTCCAACCGTTCCTATACCCCGAATGTTTCAGGGATGCAAGAATGGATATGAAACATCGCCAGGGCCATCCCTAGTCTAAAAAAATACATGGAGCATCCCAAAAACGAGTAAAAATTAGAAGGGGACGGCAAGGGAAGGTTGGCCATCCCTAGGACAGCCAAGGGATGTCTAGACTTCCCCCAACCATCCCCTATGGCCTAGCATGAATAAAATAAAATAAGAAAAAAAAGGAAGTGCCCCTTACACAACCCTAAACCTAAAACAAAGACCCTTACACTTAAAAACATAAAATTCCCTCATGTTGCCGTTTTGCATTTGTGAGAAGAAAACATAGAAAGAGAACAACAGTGAGAAGAGAAGAGAACAACAATGGGAAGACAACAAGAGAGCATCAAAACTACATCATTTGAGGTTAGTTTAGCATCCTTTATTCATTTTCACAAATCCTTTTGAATTTTTTTTTTGTTTCTTTCAAAGTTTCAAACACTTTGGCAGTTTTTTTATTTATTTTTGCAGCTGTTTTTCCAAAAAAAAAAAAAGGAGCAGCAGTGAGGGTTATGGTACTGTTTGAACTTTGTACAATTGCATTGGCGAGCTTCTACAGTTATAGAGAGGAATTCCAATCACTGCACAAAGGTTTCCTATTGCTGCACAAGACATTCTTGTTGCTATGCAAGAGATCCTAGTTGTTGCGCAAGACATTCCTATTGCTGCACAAGAGTTTCCAATGATTGTGCAACAGACTGTTTTGTTGCACAAGTGAATGTCTTTGCTATGCAAGTATCTTTCTTGCTGCATAAGGTATTCCTTTGGCTATGCAAGCAGTCTCGTTGTCACGCCTAGCACCATTTGGCCACGCAACCTCTTTCCTTTGTTGTACAAGACAAACATTCTCCACAAATGGCACAGCCAATTGTCCAAACCTACTTGCTGATGAGTGGACAGGATGCCAAGTTCCATATAATGACTCAACACAATAAACACTCCAATTATGTCCAACGGAAAGCAATGAAATTTTGTTAATTTGTATGTTGATTCTCATGTGAACTCTCAAGTCAGCTCTAATGTTATTGAATATGGTTCTATAACGTATATGATGAATGCCTTGTTCATGAATAATTGAAATTATCTATATTTTTAAATTTTCCCTATTTTTATTGTTGCCCTCTACCATCCCTTAGAAAATGCCTCCCATCCCCTGCCATCCCAAAAACACATCCCACCATCCCCTATCATCCACATCCCACCATCCCCTATCATCCCCATCCCAAAAGCTCCATGGAAAATAGGTTTTGAATAAACTGATGAGCACACGCTTATACTTTGGGGGGGGGGGGGGTGAATCAGTTTAACATAATCTTTTACTTTTTCAAACCAACAACCACAATAATATCAATTACATCATTATTCACATAAGATCCAAAATTGAGAAACACAAGGAGAACACAAGATTTATGTGGAAAAACTTACGAGAGAAAACCATGGCAAAATATTGCTTATATATATATATAATTCTCTTACAAGCTTTGTAGGCACCAACCTACAGGAGACACCAATCCCCCTTTTGCACAATTTGCAGGCACCAACCCACTGGAGACACCAATCCCCACAATTTGTAGGCACCAACCCCCATTGCTAAGCACCAACTTAGCAAGAGACACCAATCTCTCCTTTAGGAAGCACCAACTTCCACAACAACGTTCCACCTTCTGAATGTTGCTTCTTCAACGGATGATGGACATTATTATACAATTCCCTTCTTCTCATTAACCATATAAATATACTTGTATGTTCACACACACTTGCATATTCTTTCCTTATATTCACCTTATCTTTTCACATATATATCCATCATAGATCTCTCATACATGCTCCATCATTTGAATGATCTCTATCTTCATTTACTCCTCACTTGATCTCTTTGAGTGTTTGACTGATTTTTCCTTTTAATCCTCCACACTTCATTCCCTTCCAAATCTGCATTTGCCTCTCTTCAAATCTGCATATACATATTCAAATATATGCTGGTGTATATCTAATTTATCTTTTTACTCAAAACACACACCTCTCCACATTCCTTATTTCCTTTTATATCCTCATGTCTCTATGAAGAGATGTATCTCTTTGAAGAGAGATAACCTTTTAAAAGGATATGACTTTTTGTTACTAATGCTGATCGCTGTCTTTAACTAATCACTGCTCCTTTTGATAATGGTCGTTGTCTTTAGACTAATCACTGCATCCTTTTATTATGATCGCTGCTGCTTCATACTATCTACTCTTCACTTCAATTATAATCGCTGCCTTATATATGTGATTTCAAATTAGCTTTGGCGCTAATCATGGGTCGGCCCATGTAAAACATTAATTTAAATTTTGTTATTCAAATACCAAAGTGGGTGCTGATTTAGGAGGGTCGGCCAGCATGAATACTTTTAATTTTATTTTTATTTTGATCCTTATCAAGTGAGGCACTAAGCATATGAGGAGGTCGGCCTGCTCTTAGAGACAATAAACTTATATTTAACTTCCTTGAAGTACAGCGATCTGCCCTTGAATGAAGCCGGACATTCTTGAACTGCATAGGAATTATAATTAGAGTGCAAACATGAAGTTGTCCTTGGTATGAAATTGGATTCTTTTGATGATCTAAATGAAATGATTTTATGGCCTTTGGCCTTTAACAATTTACTTCTTGGACCAGTGATTTCCCTCTTGACATCAATGACATTCTTGACATCGGTGATAACAATATGACATCAATGACAATAAACTTACCAACAATCTCCCATACACCTTTGACATCAATGATAACAATTCTGGACAATGAATTCCTTCTTGACATCAATGACAACATTTGCAACAATCTCCCCCTTTGTCTTTTGTGGCAAGATAATTTTCCCCCTTTCTGTATCTCTCCCCCTTTGACATCAATGGCAAAGGGATGTAACATGCTTCTTTCCTTCATGATGTGATTCTCCCTCTTTTCTGTGATGCTCCCCCTATCTGTAAAGCTCCTCCTTTCTGTAATACTTCCTCTTGACATTAATGGCATCATTTTCGTTTTTCCTATAACTCTCCCTTGATGTAATTTTCCAACCATATCTTCTCTTTCTCTAATATTCTGTGAGGCTTCATCTTGACATCAACGACATCATTCTCCTTTTATCTATAACTCTCCCTTTCTAAAACTCTCCCTTTGACATCAATGGTAAAGGGATACTCATTACCCTCATATAGAATATGCATCAACTAATCTATCTTTGAATTGTCTTCTCCACGGAGCTGAAAGATAATGCAATGATTAGCTCCCCCTAAATTCGTACTTCTTATGAACTTAGTGATATCTCTTGTGCATGAAATGCAGTTTGCACAAGCATAGATTTCTCCTTCTCTTGCTCTTGCTTCCTCTTCCAAACTTTTGTAAATTTTTCCTTTTGCTTGCCAAGGGTATCCACCTTCTTGTTTTGTCTAGGAGGTTCCACAAAACCACTTCTACAAAACCGGGCTTTATGACCAAAGTTGTTGCATTTATAACATATGATATAGTAATTCTTATATGACAACCTATAAGATGTTCTATTCTTGTTCCAACCAAATTTTCCTTGCATGTGCCCAACAATCTATTGCTTTATGACCAAAGTTATTAAAAGAATAGCAATAACCATAGAAAGAATGTTGAAACCTGGTCATTTGTGCTTGCCTTGGAGGAAAGGACTTTCTGAACTTGTCCTTAATATCTTTTGGAGGGATGTAGGTCTTCTGTGGGACTTGATTTTCCTTCTTGTTGTCTTCCTTTTTGATGGGACTCTTGAGAGCATTGCATAGCCTTTTGGCTTTTCTCCATTTGTCTTCTTTGAGGATTGTGTGGTTTTTGAGCTTTGACCTTCTTCGTAGCCAATACCACTCTTATTGTAAGTTGGCCTTTGGGAATTGAGAATATTATCTAACATTTCCGTACTCTTCTCATTCTTTAGGTCTTTGTTCAATTGAGCACTTGCTTTCTCCAATTCCTTTCTCAAGGAGACAATTTCAGACTCTAACCTTTCACAATTTTCTTCTTTTTTCTCTAATTGGATTCTCACTTCCTCTTTAATCTTGTTTCCTTCTTCGATCTGAATATTTAGCTCAACGTTTATCTTCTCGGATTCTTCAAGGCTTCGTACTAACTCTACATTAGATTCATTGTCCTCTTGAAGTTGTAGCTTTAGTTTTTGGTTCTTCTTTCTAAGCCTCTTGATCTCATCTAGTGCAAAAATGAGTTCTGCTTCCAGATCAACTACTCCATCTTCATCATATTCCTCTTCTTCTAACTCCATCTCTTTTTTTCTTTCACTCACAAAGTTGTCTCCATCTATCACGACATCACTTTTGCTTGCTTCTCTGTCATCACTTGCATTTGGTTTTGTTGGTGCTTGTTGATCAACGCTTTGCTTGGTATTTCCTTTTCCCTTATTTCCTTTTCTTTTTGCCATATGTGCTCTTAAGATCTTCCTTCTAGCGGTTAAACCATTCCTAGGAACCCGCTTTGATACCAATTGATGAGCACACACTAATACTGAAAGGGGAGGGGAGTGAATTAGTATAACATAATCTTTTACTTTTTCAAACCAACAACCACAATAATATCAATTACACACCATTATTCACATAAGATCCAACAATTGAGAAACACAAGGAGAACACAAGATTTATGTGGAAACCCTTACGCGAGAAAACCACAGCAAAATATTGCTTATATATATAATTCTCTTACAAGCTTTGTAGGCACCACCCTACAGGAGACACCAATCCCCCTTTTGCACAATTTGTAGACACCAACCCACTAGAGACACCAATCCCCGCTTGTACACTTTGTGAGCACCAACCCACTGGAGACACCAATCCCCACAATTTGTAGGCACCAACCTACTGGAGGCACCAACCCTCACTGCTAAGCACCAACTTAGCAAGAGACACCAATCTCTCCTTTAGGAAGCACCAACTTCCACAACAAAGTTCCACCTTCTGAATGTTGCTTCTTCAACGGATGATGGACATTACTATATGATTCCCCTCTTCTCATTAACCATATAAATATACTTGTATGTTCACACGCACTTGCATATTCTTTCCTTATATTCACCTTATCTCTTCACATATATATCCATCATAGATCTCTCATATATGCTCCATCTTTTGAATGATCTCTATCTTCATTTACTCCTCACTTGATCTCTTTGAGTGTTTGACTGATTTTTCTTTTTAATCCTCCACACTTCATTCCCTTTCAAATCTGCATTTACCTCTCTTCAAATCTGCATATACATATTCATATATATGCTGGTGTATATCTGATTTATCTTTTTACTCAACACACATACCTCTCCACATTCCTTATTTCCTTTTATATCCTCATGTCTCTATGAAGAGAGATAACGTTTTAAAAGGACATGACATTTTGTTACTAATGTTGATCGCTGTCTTTAACTAATCACTGCTCCTTTTGATAATGATCGTTGTCTTTAGACTAATCACTGCATCCTTTTATTATGATCGCTGCTACTTCTTACTATCTACTCTTCACTTTAATTATAATTGCTGCCTTATATATGTGATTTCAAATTAGCTTTGGCGCTAATCATGGGTCGGCCCATGTAAAACATTAATTTAAATTTTCACTTTGTTATTCAAACACCAAAGTGGGTGCTGATTTAGGAGGGTCGGCCAGCATGAATACTTTTAATTTTATTTTTAGTTTGATCCTTTTCAAGTGAGGCGCTAAGCATATGAGGAGGTCAGCCTGCTCTTAGAGATAATAAACTTATATTTAACTTCCTTGAAGTACAGCGATCTGCCCTTGAATGAGGTCAGCCATTCTTGAACTGCATAGGAATTATAATTAGAGTGCAAACATGAAGTCGTCCTTGGTATGAAATCGGCCATCCTTTTGATGATCTAAATGAAATGATTTTATGGCCTTTGGCCTTTAACGATTTACTTCTTGGACCAGCGATTTCCCTCTTGACATCAATGACATTCTTGACATCAGTGATAACAATATGACATCAATGACAATAAACTTACCAACAATCTCCCATACGCCTTTCACATCAATGATAACAATCGTGGACAATGAATTCCTTCTTGACATCAATGACAACATTTGCAACATAAACAAGTCATGGGGAGCCCTCACATAAACCATTTCTTAGCTACATCAATTTCTAGTTCTGTCAAAATAACAACACTAGCCTAACATCAATATTGATCCTAGCAAGCCCTCCTTTTGAATGACAACATTAATTACATATAGCCTTCCAACATCCATTTTTCATGATAGACCATAACACATTTAACCAAAATAAACTTTTTGTGCTTGGCAATAGGCCCAAAAAAGCATGTTCATTAAGTTGTTACATCCCCTTCTTCTGAACAATGAAATGCTAGTTATGTTGTTAGTTGTGTACAACTGCTTTCATGTGAATATGAAAAATTATTCGTTGAATAATGTGTATAATTATGTGAGAATGATTTTCTTTTATATGCAAATATTTTTCAATTGTATGTGAAAATGGATGTATGGATATAATATATATTATTTTTCACATCGAGGAAATGATTTAACCTTCACTATTTGTCGAAGTGGTTGCAGGACAAATCAAATGACAAGGAAAAAGGGATATAAATAGGGAGAGGGTGATTATAGGAATCGAAAAACAATAATAATGTCTAAGCCTAAGTTTTCGTAGCCTTGGCCAAGGCACATGCATATAAGTATAAATATATTTCTAGTTGGTGAGAATTATTTTTCCTTATGTCTATTAAATAAAATATAAATTGTGTCTTACCTTTTGAGGAGCGCTTGGTAGTGTGCGAGCTAGAGTCTTGTTTTGTAACTCCCACTCTGCCCGCACGCAAGAAGGAAACGCTCCTTCTTGCATGCGGATAGGGTAGGAGGAGCGCGCATATAATTATTGGCGTTCATTCTTTCTTTGTCATTCATTCTTTTTACTCAATCTTGGATTGAAAATAGCATTCGCACCATTTCTAAAAGCATTCGCAAGAATTGTAAGCTATGCATTGATCAGTATTTTTGCATTCCGCTGAAGTGCTTCGTCTCTACAATATTGAAACCTGAATCACATATTCTGGAGCATTGTTTTACATTCTTCGAATCATACAGTAATCCGAATCATACATTCCTTGGTGTATCAACTGCGTACTTGCTAACTCTGTCAAGTTATTATCATCAAAGCGTCCACAAGAACAAATCAGCAGTCCAATCTTGTCTTGCTCGGCACTTCCTTCAGTTTTCGATCAGTAAAAGAATCATCCAAGCAAGACCATAGTTCCTTCATCATATTATTTGTCATGCAATAGAAATACATCATTGGGATAGCCGTAGTTATCAAATCATTCTATCTTTCTGTAATCTTTGTTCTGTGATTCATGATCGGTCTTTTGAATCAGTATATGTTGTTCATCTATCAAGTCTTTCGAATCTGCAGAAGTATTGTCCTTACACCTTATATATATATATATATATATAGCAATTATATCTGCTCATATATTTATAGTTTCCTTGAGATATATGACTTCGGTCACTAAGTAAGAAAAGATATTTTTCTATCTATATGTTTTTATGTTGCATCTCTTGTGAATCTATAAGTATGTCAAGTGGATCATACATGATTTTCTTTCAAACCTGCAACCAAAAAGAAACATATGAAATAATGTAAATGCCGAGCAAAGGTGAATGCTGACGACACAGTAGTGTCAAATAAATATATTAGAAATCCTTGGCCAAGGTTACGATGCAGTATAGGCATCTGTCAGCTATCAAGTTCCAGATATACCACTGATCAGAGTGATCTTTCCAGTAGGAGGTACCTTACGGAAAAGATTGATCAGGAGGTATAGGATCTTGACACCAAGCTCAGAGGCATATTCTTGTTATTTGATTCCTCGTTAATCACCCTTGTGAAGGGTCGGGTTTCTTCAATTAAAGAAGCACGGGAGACCAGCTAGTCTTGGTTGGGTGGATAAAGCCCTTGTTGATATTTCTTTTTCTAGAATTCAGAGAAGGATCTACAAACAAATCAGCGGGAAACTATTCAAGTTGTACTTTCCTTATCCTCTCTTCCTATTTTAATATTTGAGTTTGTTGAAAAGAAAGATAGTTAATTAAAGTTAGTTAGATTACTTTGGTTTACATGTATGCTGATTAGAAAAGATTATTTCAGCTGAAAATGAAAGTTTGTTGAAATTCGAATTTTATTGTATTCGTTACTTCTTTCATAAAAGTTAGTTAATCTTTCTGCTGAAATTCTATTATTAGATAAGTTTCTATTCTGTTAAATTAGAGTGGGTGTTACAATTGCTAATTATCATTCTTTTCACAAGAAGAATGTTTTGCACTAGTTATAAAAATTGTTTTCTATTCAACTTCCACATTGCATGGTCCCTCAAATATTGCTATGCCCTTAATCTTATAGTGTGTGTAGGGTTATGAGTAGTCAACTTGTGGCATTAGCTCTTAATTAAGTTATATGATCATTATTATATTCTTATTTAGATAATTAGGTTAGCGTATCTGTTATATTTTGGTATGTAACTCGGCCTGGATGATATCCAACGCACAAGTAGGGTATATATAGGAGGTAGTGAGTGTTATGTGATCATCATATTGTGAATTGTGCTCTTATTGGAGATATTTGCAGGTTTGCCCCCTCGAAGTGGCTTATTATTCTCAAGTATTATCAAGTATTTGTAGCATATTTCCTATTATATTCTTCTCTTGTGCAAGTTATTTCATGGCACTAGCCTAACATCAATATTGATCCTCGCAAGCCCTCCTTTTGAACGACAACATCGATTACATATAGCCTTCTAAAATCCATTTTTCATGATAGGCCATAACACATTTAACCAAAATATACTTTCTATGTTTGGCAATAGGCCAAAAAAAACATGTTCATAAAGTTGTCATTTATCGTTCTTTTCACAAGAAGAATGTTTTGCATTAGTTATAAAAATTGTCTTCTATTCAACTTCCATGTCGCATGGTCCATCAAATATTGCCTCCATCTATTATTATTCTATTCCAAACCCCAAATAGAACTCATTCCACTAAACATTTGATTTAAGTATAAACTTTCATCTAGCTTGTTGCTTTTGATTTTCTATTTTTTTATTAGGAAGATTTCATTTAAACAAGCCAATTAATGAGCTGCAAGAAGAATAACTCTTGCTTTTAGCCTAGAAACCAGGTCTGAGGGGGTAAATATTTTTTCAAGAGCAACCTAAAACTCACAGCCAGCTTCCTCCCTTTTATACATGTCAAGACCTAGCATTCTACCAAAGCAGAACTCGAGTGGATTGTATAACAAGCAAATCAACCATAAAGGATCAAGAACTAATTGATGATATTTCTTATTTAGATTCCTTACACATCCCTATGGTACATGACACTACTGTTGTAGAAGTCTCCCCAAAATAATGGCACAATAAATTGAACAACAATGGAATGATTAAGAGCATAAATAGACACTTGGAACACTCTCTATGACGAAAAAAATCCAAATAACATCAATGGTGACAATATGTTTAAAAGGAAGTGAACAATACCTTGTGATGCACCTCCATGCAAACTCAATCTTCATTTCACTTCTTCTAGAAGCCTACATGAATAATACCATCAAAGTTATATGTTAAATTTTGAGCACAATAAGAGCAATCAGGTGCACAAAACAAAATGTGAGTAAATGAGGCGAGAGACAATCTAACATCAAAACAACTAGACATTAAAAATATAGTTACATAGGATAGAATATGTTCAATGGCAAATTTACAAACAGAAAGGAAAAACTAAGGATTTGTGCTGATAGCTTAGGCAAAGAGAACGAGTGAACTTCCAAGTGTGCAGTGCAGCCAGAGTGGGGCATGTTTTTACTAGCATTCTCGATGACAAAATTATAAGTTTCTCTTGTAAATAGTCATTGCTTGACTAAATGTCATTTCAACCCACAGAAGTATCTCTTTAAAGCTATTTGATTTTTACCTTTAACATAATTTTGTTATTTCATAGAAGCCAGTAATCTTTTAGGATGAATGAGTAGGAGAAACATTTATTGGTTCTGAAAAACAAATATAAACATGCATTTGACTACATTTTTTGATTGCATATATGTTCATTACTGTCAACAAATTATGACGAACTCCACTCCAGTAGTTCTCTCTGAAGCTATTTGGTTTTTTACCTTTAACATAGTTTTTCTATTTCATAGCACTATAGAATTAAGCAATCTTTTAGGGTGAAGAAGTAGGAGAAAAATTTATTGGTTAGATAATAGAAAACAGATATAAAACATGCACTTCAATAGATTTTTGGGCTGCATGTATGCTCATTATTGTCAACAAATTATGACTAACTCCACTCAAGTAGTTCTCAGAAGAGTGAGTATTCTACAGTTAATCCATACATAAATTTAGAGGCAAATAAAAAATCACATTTAACTCTTGAGTCTTAACAGAGTACATGGAACAACTTATTTTGTTGTACCCTATGCTCGATTTTTTTCATGTGTTTTATGTTGAAACAAATGGCCTTGTCAAAATATCAGGATCTTAATTACCAATGAGAGCAAGGGTTTCTGTTCATGTTTTTCTTGAGGTAATGAGGGCATTACCACACAATTTTACTAATCTTCTCATGCACTATAAGAACCTCAGAAACAATCAAACCAACCAAGTAGACTTTTCTAGCTTATTGGTTCTACACATCTGAACCTATTGCATATTTTTGACTCACAAAAGCTATTTGCATGTCCCTTATATACCAACAAACAGCTAGTTTTATAATTCCGTCTTGAAACAAATTTAAATCCAAAGTTCCATCAATAGTGTAAAAATGGAAACAAGTTTAATAGGTGAAAAAAAGAGTAAACCATGACAAAAAAGGTGCTTAAACAGATTATCATAAGGGTTCCACATTGTGAAGTTTGAGCATTTGAAGTTTTCCCTCAATAATATCAAGTATGATGACAAGTTATGTACAAGTTAATCTTTCTATTACTATGGGTTCAATGAGAAAATATTCCGATATGGAATAGTCTTTCACCTTGTGCAGAAAAACCAGTGTGCACAAATACAAAGAGCAAGAAAACTCTATTAAGGACAAGAGGCAAAAATGCTAAAGCCATCATAAGGTTGAAAGAACTATGAATTGTTAATGCAACTACCTAAGGCACAGAGTACCTCTTAAATACCAATACGTATGGTTTCCTTCTGTTTAAGTTTATATGAATATCTGTGTTTATGACATTTGTGTATGTTAATAAAGCATTTGTCCCTCTTACCTTTGGTAGAGCTTAATTAGATTTTTGAATTGTGGAAGGTGGCATACATATGCGGGTTCTAAACCCTATGCCACTAGAGAATTGTGATAGTCGTTGATTGTGACAGGAAAACAGACCAAAATATGCAAGTCAGATCAAAACATAAGCAAACCATTACCTAATGATTAGAAGCTATTTGCTTTAAATGCATGGAATGGCCACAGACGACTTATACATAGAACTATCATCGCAGATGTGTCATTAAGATGTTATGATCCACCAGTACAGCTATGCTTCACGAGTCTGACACAATGCCATTTCAACAGATGATTTTTTATGCTCTAGCCAACACATACCATAAATCTCTTGATTCTGTTTTATCAGAAATAAAAGGATCATACCCGATTGACCATACACAAGCACTTGTCAATACACGAGACTAACCATGATGTACAGATTAGTGTCACCAGTAATCCCCACACGAACACTGTCCATCCTTAAAATGATGGAATCTATTAGCATCCCTCAAAAGAATTTCCCGTGCACCAATCCTGGAGATGAATTTGATTGCAGAGTGACAATCACCACATACTCTAAGGTTCTTAATAATTCGAATAGTTTTCCGAGGATCTATATTGATAAGTCCAAATGCAACTGCCAGCTTTTCGCTGTGGTGGGAAAGCATATCTTCCTTCTGCTCCTCCTCCACATCATTCAGTGCAAAGCTTCTATCAGGAACATAACCTGCCTCTTTCATCTCCCTGGACAATCTCTCCAACCTTGAATAAATTTCTTTTGTCTGAGGATGTGATCTGTCACCTACGAGGAAAGTATGGACCTGATGATTAAATTCAATCCAACTGCAACCAGGTTTCTTTCTCACATTCCTATCTTTCATCATTTTCCGAACTCTTTCGATTGCATCCCACTGGCCAGATTCGGCGTACATGTTTGACAGCACCACATAAGGTCCAGGATCTTTAGGGTCCAACTCAAAGATGTGTTCTGCAGCACACTCTCCTAACTCAACATTCCTATGGATTCTACAAGCACTGAGCAAAGATCCCCACACTGTAGCATCTGCTTTGATTGGCATTTTGTTGATTACATTGTGTGCCTCATCAAGCCTACCAGCACGGCCAAAAATGCCAACCATGCAGCCATAGTGTTCCATTGAAGCTACAATATGAGAGTACTCACTCATAGAGTCAAAGATTCGGCAGCCCTCATCAACTAAGCCAGCATGACAGCATGCAGACAAAACACCAACAAAGGTGATATCGTCTGGAATCACCCCAGACCTTCGCATTCTCTCAAACAGCCTCACAGCCTCCTTCCCCTGGCCATGCATGGCATATCCTACTATCATCGCAGTCCACAACACTGCATTCCTTCTACGCATTTTGTCAAACAGTACGCGAGCCATCTCTATATCCCCACATTTTGCATACATATCGACAATAGCACTTTCTACAAATTCGTCAAATTGCAACCCACGTTTCACAATTTCATCATGGACGTCCTTACCTTGTTCCAGAGCCGCCAAATCAGCACATGCCGCAAGGACACTCGTAAGAGTTTTTATGTTGGACTTCACATCCACATGCTGCATATGCCCATAGAGTTTCAGAGCTTTCTCTCCCTGTCCATTCCGGACGTACCCTGCAATCATGGCAGTCCAGGATACCACATTTCGGTGAGGCATTTTGTCAAACACGTCGCGTGCCAAATCTAGATTCCCACATTTACCATACATGTCTACAAGGGCATTCCCCACAACAACATCAGACTTAAACCCACTTTTCCTTATTTCTTCATGGATTTCCTTGCCCTTTTCCGTAGTTGCTGAATTCGCACAGGCAGTAATAATACTAGAAAATGTGAATTCATTAGGTTTTATGCCTTTTTTTCTCATTTCGTCGAACAACTCCAAGGCTTCCTTGTAAAAATTATTCCTAACAAATGCTGAAATCATGGCAGTCCAGGAAAACACATCTCGTTTCGGCATTTCAACAAACACATGGCGAGCGTCCTCCACGCTGCCACATTTAGCGAACATGTTGATAAGTTTATTTCCTAAAAATTTGTCTGCTAAAAACCCACGATCCTTCATGTGGGTATGGACTAATTTGCCCTCTAATAAGTTTCTTTTTTTTATGCATTCTTCCAAAAGGCAGATGTACACTGAAGAATCTGCGGTCTGTTTTGTGGCCTGCAGAATTTTAAGAGTTTCCTTTATTTTTCCTTGCTTACAGAGCGTTTTGGTTTCATGAAACTTAAGACTGCCAGATGTGTATTTTCTTCGTAGAAGCTGAAGCATTTGGCTGCCAATCAAGAAAATTTCGGTCGGCCAAATTTTTAACGCAGTGGGTTCTGCTAATCGCAGTGCCATTTGTTATTATTATTAGTTCCTGCCTTCGGCAGGTATACTATTGCATCGGCTAGATGCAATTTCCCAAACTATTCGTCCAATCATGTGAAAGAACTAAAAATTTTCAACAAGAATGCATAGTTCATTATTTTATTTTTATTTAATCATTTAAAAAATACCATTTATCTATTCTCTGATTGGTCTATTTTGTGAACAGTAAGGGTAAAAAATGAAATAATGATTTAAAAAATTATTGAATTTTCAAAAGATGCAATAAGCTTTTTATTAAAACATAATAAAAATGTACATGTATTAATTGAGGGCCCTTTAGAATTAAATGTACATTCAATGGAGCGCTGCAAGTTTGTGAGAAGTATTTACTTGGGCACGATTGTCTCCTAAGTTCATCATAGCAGTTCATATTGCGTCTACTCATGGCGGCTTACCAGTTGAGGGTGCTGCTCAATGTCTCCCACAGAAGTATGCAACAGGTATTTCTCTGGAAAACCATAGAACTACACAGACTCTTTGTTTCAATTTAAAAATGACATTAATTCTTCCACAGAAATAAATACACTTTTTATTGCAGTTGTCTATGCAAGTTTGTGATTCATTCCTAAGATTCCATGTATCTGTCATAGAGTTGCTGTGAATAATCCTGAGGAGGCCTCTGCGTTCACATGTTATAAACAGTCCTATATATCCAGTTAAGAATAGCAATAACTATGTATTGTGGACAAGATATTTCCACGGTCCATGTAAATGAGATTTCTTGTATAAAATGGTCCCCTGTTACATGAGATTTCTTGTTCTGCTGCAGCACTTTTGAATTTACTAGCAATGGGCATCACTAAATATTTTGAAACAAACTGTAGAAATGGTGAGTATTACAGGTAGCTGCCATTTGGCAAAAAAACTTCCTTAAATGTATGGATAGGTGTTCCAAATTCTCAGCGCTCCACAACTAGCCCTAGAACACTAGCTGCTCAACATTTTGTGGACAATATTTTATTTATTGCAGTTTTGTGATTTAAAATATTGCATTGAAGCACCCTTCGTGGAATCCCCAATTGTCATTTTCTGGGCTGCTACTTCATTATTTTCTGGCAAAATGACAATCTAGCCTTGTTTACAGCACTTTCAGAAAGTAGACACGAAATTTAAAAAGGAATATGGAATATTAACATTAGCTATTAAAATAAAGTTGAATCTCTGACAAGTATCACACTTATTAATGATTTTTTATAGCTACCGGTATCTTCTACATTACCTCTGCAATATGGATGAAAGAGATCATATGTTTGCTGTAACAGACACTGCAAAGGAGTTCTGTAAAAGAGTTTATAGGAGTCACATTATCACCATCTTCCTCTTTTTAATCATGGCTTGTGTTTCTATATCTCTCATCAAGATTCTCACAATCACATTGGATACTAGTCGTGCCTCATGGAACAATTTAATAAAAAATTACATTTTTTACAAAAATAAGTGCGACAAAAGAAATTAGAAGCTCACTCTAGATCTAACAATAGGCATGCATACCTTGATTGATGAGCAATTCAGCACAAAGTATAATAGTTGTTTTAGTGGCAGATCAAGACATGTTTTGATAGCCACTTCTGCAAAGCCTATTGTGATCCTCCCGTCCTTGAACAGGGTTGCATTTGATAATACCTTGGATTCCAGTACAGTTTCCACATTAATTGTCAAATTTTTGGGCTTCGTTATCATTAACCCTCAATTTGTTCTTGTTTGCAGCACCTTCAGAAAGCAACTCATGAAATTGAGATGGGATGTGGAAATTACCACTGGCCATCAAAATAATAGCAAAATCTCTGGTGAGCGCCACACTAACTATTTTGACAACATCTTGATAGATGGTTCCTGATCACAAATGGCTTACATTTTTTAGCATCTTGTGTTTTTTAACCCATGATGCTGGTAGATGGCATTAACATTTTAAAAGGCTTATAAACAATAGAGACAACAGGTCTAGCATCACCGTTATTGATTTCAGGCATTATTGACCCAAACAATCAAAAAGAAATCGTAAAGGATAGGTATAAAGCTCTGCGTACTCCTTAACCCCTTCCATGGTGCTCAGGAACCCCTTCCATGCTGCTCAGGAACCCCTTCTAGGATGTTAATGACCTTCTTGATTCCTTTCTGCATGAAGGCCCACCCCTCTTCAAGGTCTATGGTCTTCCTTTCGGCCATGGTAATTTTCTGAGGAGCTCAGCTCCAACCCTAGACATTAATTATTGCTCCCAGTGTCATACACACCCTGAATGAGAAAGACCGAAACAACATTAAAACTGTAGAGAAACCCAAATTGCAAACGACCACCAGAATCATATGCTTGATAAAAACACTAGCCAAAAGTTTAGCAAACCTCATTGAAAAATTGAACTTCTTTTACACATGAGGATCCATATAACCCTAGGAAAAAAAAAATTGAAAAGGTATTTATTTAAGCAAATGGTAACAATTTATGGCATGCAATAAAAATCTAAACCATGGCAGCATAAGAAAAGCTCAAAGTAGTCTGCGAAAAACAAAATAAATTCTTCCAGAGCATGCAAGGAGGCATTACCCATAACTTGGGCTGAGCCTCTACATTTTTCTTCTCCAGAGGTATTTTCTCTTTCCAATTTAAGTGTTTCTAAAATCTACTTTATATAGCAAAAATGGACGATTCCATCAAACGCTTCCATCACTTCACCATTCCCACTTAAGCGTATGGTGTTATATCTGTCAGACAAAATCCAATCAAAATTAGTATCATGAATTAGACCATACCCACATCAGAATTTAAATGAAAAATAGTATACATCACACTCCAACCATGATTTACTTTGAGAAATGAACCAGAGTTGCTTCCAAATTCTGGAATATTAGCCATATATTTTGATAGAACATACTTGCTTCAGATTTTAGGGTTTAAAGTCTACCCACCTCAGAACTTGGAACTATAATCATATCAACTTCTGATATGCTAGGTCTTTCCCTCAGATTATATCCACCAGAATATCTAGATGGTACTAATGTCCAAGACCATATGTTTTCTATTTGATTATTGAAGATACTGTGTACCTCTTTATTCTAGGTTTGTTAGCTGCTCTTGGTACATGCAAGCTCAAGCTAAACATCAACTATATTCCAAGAGTAAAGAGGGAAATCTTTGTTTGCTTCTTCCTTGGGCTTTCAATTACCAAATAATTTGGCTCTTCATACATCCCACCCCGACATACCCCATCCACAGAGGTGGATGTAAATATGCTCCACTTCTAATCCTTGCATGACAGAAGTCCTCTCGGTCTTGCTAATTATTGAAAAGATAGAAACACCTGTTCCTTCCAACATTGAACCCAAAAGCAGCTCAATACAAGTCAAGATAAAAGTTATAGAATTAGACACATTCAAAATGAAAATTTATTGAAAAACAGAAAGATAGAATCTTAGTGGCTTTAATTTCAAAAAGCATGGATGCCAACATGTAGAAACAATCATTACAATTCCACCAGAAGACACTCTGACTCAACTCCGCTTGGTTTTCTCTCAACTAGTAGCTTTAATTACAAAAGCTTCTAGACTATAAGGAGTCATCAGTAATCGTTGCATTTACAGCTTGCTAATTAAATGGAACAAACACTAGAAAATGTACTTGCACCCACTAAAACTCCTATATCAACTCCCTCTGTACCAATCTCGTGGTCACCATGTATGCAAAGTGCGGCTTCTTGTGGACCTCCATGATGGCAGCTTACTGCAAACATGGACCCCCAGAGGAGGCCCTGGTTTTATTAAATCAAATGAAAAAAATAGGTATCAAACCCAGCAATTTTACATTTGCCAGTGTTCTGAAACAAAAATCAATCTATCTATGTCTTTCCTACTAACTTTACCTTAGTCCATGTCTTTATGCTCCTACGCTAGAGTTGAATATATACTATTTTAAATTTATTTATTATATTTGAGCTTTAGGTCACATGTTAGCCCATGTGTCCTCAAACCTGAAATATATTATACCTCACATTTGATTTGTGTTCTCGCATCTACGGAGGTTGATTCATGTTTGCTTTGGCATCTAGCAGACCTGAGTTTCCTTATGTGTTGTAACTTGGTGGGAGTTTCAAGGACCTAAAGTTTGATTTGAAGTCTGTAGTGCAAGAGGCTCAGCCAATGTGCCCTTCATCTGAGCATCCCTGAAAACATTAATCCCTTTGAATGGACACTCTTGGATATCCATCCTTGAGACCTATAGTTACATGCAGCAATTTGCCCCTCTTTTCCCTCCCAAAACACAGTACTTGAAAACTTATGAAGAACAAAATCTCTACATCTAATTATGGGGCTGAGATTGAATGCCAACCAATGAAAAGAGCCCTCAACAACTGGGAATCCAAGGTGTCTTATTTACAGATAAAAAACTCCAAAAGAAATTTAAATTGTTAATCGATGTACAAAACAGACACAATCAAAAACCCAGTACCAACAAAAACTACAAGCTTCAAAGCCCACACGAAAGATCAGTCATACAAATTACAGAAGAGAGAAATCCAATTACAGGCCTAAAACAGAAGCCCATACCAGTGAAACTACAAAACCAATGACAGATTTAATCACGAGCCTGTACTTGTTTCAATTTTTAAAAAGAAAACAATAAAATATAAATGGAGAGCCAAGGAACCTTGCCTCCATTAATTTATAAAAGTTCATGCTGTTAGTATTGTGTAAAATGTATACCTCAATCTAGCACTAATGCAAAGTCCTCAAGAATATCCAGATAGGGAACTGAAAGACCATTCTGGACACCCATTGCAGTCTCTCGAGAGCTTCGTGCAAATATTCTACTGGAGATAGTGGCGAATTGGCCATTTTACACTCTTGAAAAATCTCTGCTGAGTAAACAGAAATATCTTCAGGTGAGCAGAAATCTAGAGAGACGAACAAAAAATTTTTGAGAGAAAAAAATTGTTTTCTTGTCCCGAGCTCTTGCTATAAATTCTCTGTATAGACTGAGCACGTCTTTACATACTTTGATATCCCTTGCTATGCATGTATGCAAAATGTGGAAGCATAAGACAAGGCACGTGAACTGTTTGATAGAATGCAATGTTCATACGTCGCCACGTGCAGGAGTATGTGATAGTATGGTGGCAGGTTGTGTTTATCTTGTTATTAAAATGTCTTCAATTTTGAGGTGGGGTAGGATGTAGACCTTGTATTAAGAGCACAGGTTTGTTCCAAATATCTGAGAATAGATGTGACACCATTTATTTGGATTATCAATTTGTTGGATACTCTTTGGAATTTTGAATTTTGTTTCTAAGCTAGTTGTTGAAAATTTATTAGTATTAATATATTATTAATAAATATTATATTACTATAATAGATATATAATTATAAGTATTTACTTATAATAGATATAGGTTAGGTAAATAGTATTTAACTATCATAATATTACTATTAACATTAATAATTCATTCGTTCATTCATATATTTATATTTATATTGCTAATATTTATATATTATATTATTATATAATAATCAGCTTAGGTAGTAATTATACTAATATTAGTATAATATTATTAATTATTAATTATTAATTCTCATATAATATACATATAATTATATTCTTTTTGACTGCTTATTAATTATTATTAGTTAATAAGTTATATATAAAGTTAATTTATAGTTATATTCATAGGTCTAATTAGATTAATATTATTAAATTACTAATTAACTTTTAACTCTCTTTATTAATTAACATATTAATAATATAATTAATATTATTTATTATAGCAATTATAAATTAATATATTAATAATTAGTTATAATTATTAACTAGAATCTCATAACAACTTGAAATTAGAGGTTAAATTTTGAGATCCTAGCAACTAATCAATTTTAGATCATTCATCATACACCCCTAGTTAAAATTTTAGGTTCTTCAAGTATAAATTGAGTCCATGGCAAGCTTTCTATTAAGTGCCTAGAATTCGCAGTTTAATGGCTTGTAAGGTTTGTGGACATCTCAAGGGAAAATGAAAATGCTCACATCTTTCTTATCTTTTTATTGGAAGCAAATATTTAGGTTGTTGTCTTGCAAAAACACTCAAATCTCATTTTTCTACGTTCCCAAATTGATGACTGCTACTTTAGATCTTGCATCTTTCATATTTTTTTTGGTTTTTTATGTATGTGCAGATATGCATATATAGATAGATAAACATTTGATGTGTTCTAGTAAAACCGTTTGAAGGATTTCTAATCTATTGTATTCCCTACTCTCATAAACTGTCAATACAGCAATAGGAATACAACCCAGAGTCCTAAAATGGATTTACCTTGCAAGTATGTGTTTAGGCCTATCTAATTCGTTGTTTTAACTTTTACTTAACCAGAATCTAGAATCAGGAATTTCTACCACATATAACTTCAAACTTCAACTCATCCTATCATGTTCAAGCAGATCTGAGTGCATTATACAGCAGTCTGAATTAATTCTACTTAATAAATTTAAATAAGTCTGGTGTTGTTCAGCTTTTTACCTTGCAACGTACTTGTAGAGATACTTTGAAACTCACATGATTAAAAGCTTCATTATTTAACTGACATTCCTAATGAATACTGAGATCCTTAATATCCAAAAATAGCATATGTTTCTTTTGTTAAAAAAATAACACTGATAGAAAATAAACCCTTGTTCTCCATTGCAACCATTCTATTCCCTCTATCAGCAGTCCTTGTTTCGGCATGGACTCTTACTTTTACATAATTCCTTTGTATTGTAAATTTATATCATTTACTATATACCAACTATTCGGTTCTTTTGATTCTTTAGACATTTTTCTCATTTGAATCCTCATATGCACTCCTGATTTCCTAAGAACTGATGTACTCAGAGTCCAACTGACCTATTTCTTTCATCAGTTTCTTTCTTTCTTCCTTTGCACTAGTCAACACTTTCCCGATTCAATTAATTTAGCCAATTGATGGTAATGCTTAATCTTTGACCCCATATTCTGTGCCAAGAGAGACATCTTGGATTTTTGGTGTGTGCATATAGGTAGCTACATGTGTCGGTAACAAGACAAAAATGCATTCAAGCCTCAACACAAAGCTGATATGTGCCAACAGGTATACAAAAGACTCAATATTAATACCAAGTAACATTTGTCTGTTGTGATGTCAATCCTTCAAGAAATGCAACAAAAAACATCCACGTCTGTGCTATAGGAAAATCCTAAACTAACTCAATTCAGAATAAACATCATCTCAAGTCATTTCAGGAATACAAAAAGAACTATGGTCCTTAATACATAATGAAATAATCTATTCAGACTATCTTGTATCCAAGATTCCATGCACATTTCTCATCTTATGCTTTTTCCTCTATTCTCAATCTTCTATTTGATGGTTTGCGGACTAAATTGGACATATGAAATCATTACTTGCATGAGCTGTTCTCATCTCATCGAGTTTTCCTTTTTGACAATATACTACAACAACATTCAACACATAAAGGCAGGAACATGACGCATTGCGTCTCTTGTTTGTTTTGCAAAGTTCATGAAGCAAAAGATAGATACTTCAATTTAACGTATACTGAACTGAAATATCAAATGAGGAAGACCAGGGTTGTCATATTTCAAAAATTGACGTCTTAATTTTTAAGTAGGTAGTTTTCTTTTTAGAGAAAGCATTATTATCCTAAAGAAAGATTGCAAGCCCTAAAAACCCACAAGGTAGAGAAAGAGGAGAGCTCTACGGTTGGACGAGGGCTTGTGAAACCCTCCATGTGCAATCAAGTGGAGCTCTCTTCCTGTCTTGGAATGCTCAATTCATGACCATCTGCTGCATTGGATCATATTGGTTTCATGTGGTATTTATTGTTTCCTGTTTGTGATTGTTGTGTTGTGTATTCATTTGCATAGTTATTTTTGTGAAAAAGTTTTGAGTTCAAACCTGCCAATTTTTTCGTCCGTACTGTTTACGTCATAAGGCGTCAGGGTTCACTCCGCTATGCTCGGGGGCAGCTGAGGAGTTATTCCCTATGGGCCACAACATTTATTGCTTGGCCGATAGGAATTAATGGAGACTCTGGATGGGTTTATTGGGAATGAAAGTAGTTTTGATGATAATGATAACAAAACATACAGAGAAGTTCTTTGGGGAGACGATGTCAAAACACCACCCGAAGATACTAGTCTCAAGATCCAGCATCCATTCAGAGCCTACTATGGAGTCATCAGTGGCGGTGGAAAGGATAGGAGCGAGGGAGGAGAAGGGGAAAAAGGTGAGAGTCTCTACTTACCTAGGAAGCTCTTGTTATGCCCTAATCTTGATATGTAGCAAGCTTTGAAATCTAAGGAAAGTAGATTAAAGAATGTGGCTATTTTCTTTGCTTGCTTGAATATTGAGAAACTCCCTTCTAGAAAGTTTTTCGATAATTGGTTAATTTCAGTATGGGGAAAAAAATTGGGAATTCAATTTTCTTTCTGTTGTATGATACAAAACGGCTTATTTGTTATCTTTCTCAGGAGTCATAGTATGCAGAAAAGGGTGATAGATAGAAACTATTGGAATATTGGGCAAACCATTTTCTTGGGCACTGGAGATCTCATACAAAGAGATTTTGTTTTGCTCAATACCAAAATGGATACTAATTAAAAATGTCATGGAGCAAATGTGGTCCTTTCTGCCTCAAATGATTGAACCAATTGGGAAAGTTATAAAATTTGATGAAACCCAGGTAACATTACCCCATATGAATGCTAGGATTCTAGTTGCCCTAAAAGTTGGGGTGCATATCCCTGAGGTTGTGGAAATTGTTGGAAACAATCTAGACAACTGAGAGGGGGGGTGAATCAGTTGTCCCTAAACTTTAACTTTTAAAACTTCTTTACAACCAGATTAATGATGATAACATTAAAGCATTGATCAACACATGAGCAGAAACAATATGAACACATAACACCAGAATTTTGACGTAGAAAACCCGGTTAAGGGAAAAACCACAGTGGGGGTTAACCTGCAAAAATGCGTACCCTATTAAAAGTACTTAAGAAAATAGAAGGCAAATGCCTTCAGGCACACTGCCCAGAGCTCACTGCTCAAGAAGAGGCTCACTGCCTATAATAAATTATGATTTACACAGAGATAATGAACTGAGAAATAGCATCTATATTCATGCCTAAATCAGTCCCTTTGAAGGCTCAGAAACTTTTGCTCCTATCTTCAAATTCTTCTTCACTGACTTTTCATTTTATACCTCTTTCGCTCCTCTTCTACTTTGCTCTGCTTTTTTATCCTTTCTTTGGATTTAACTCATTTTTTCAAAGATACTTTTCAATGACTCCTCAACAAGTATTTATATACTTCATCAACCTTAGAATAACCAACAAGGTCGGCTAACCTCAACGCGGATCTTCACACTGTCGGCCAAACATAATTGAGACTTGAATCTTCCTCTATTAACACACCACGCTTCATAACATGCTCTTTAAATCATCTGCAACACGCTAGGACCATCCGATTAGCCAAGAGCAGGGAAGAATAGCAACCTCAAAGTAGAAATCTTCAATAACAAGCTCAAACTTCAATGCGGACCTTCAACACAGTAGCCACATGATCCAGAGACCTCCACAAGCACATTGAATTCATCAATCACATCCACTCTATACCAAATAGCCAGAATAATTTATATCTTCCTCTGAAACCTCAAGAACACTATCTGCCATGACTGTCAAACTAGAAAGATTGCTTGTGGACCTCCAAACCACAAACCACTCGAGTTGAGGGAACACACCAACATCCCAGACATGCCTCTAGATCCGCAGATCATAGAGTGGTAAAATCGGACCAATCTGAACCAACTTTTTGTCACACTGTCTCTACTGAATACTGCAAAATCTGGTTCTACTTAGATGGCCATAACTTCTTCAAATCTTCATACAGATTTCTCAAATCTTAACTGGAGCAACCTTTGACAATCCTCTACACAGCCATATGGTTTGCATGTATTAATTGTCATTAATTTTCTCAATATCCTCAACAATCCGGCCTTCTATACATACAGTAGTATAGGATACAATTGACACCAATGACAACAAGGATATGTTGACATCAATGACAACACCACTTAGGCACATATTTGCAACAATCTCCCCCTTTGTCATTGATGGCAACATATGATGTGAAAAACTGAATTCAACCATCAAGACAAGAACTTCTCCCCTTTTCCTTTCTCACTTCTGCAATTTCTTTCTTTACTACTCCCCCTTACATTAGCAACTAGTTTTTCACATGACTTATCTCCCCCTTTGACATCAATGGCAAAGGGCACATATTTGCTATCTTTTCTCCCTTTTGCTTCAGACTGATCCCAAAATTTTCATACTGACTACTCCCCCTTTGAGTAGTACCTCCTTAACATCAATCCGAATCACAAGATATGAATGTGAATTCCACCAGACTGATGCACCTTAGTGCATCTTAGTTCTGATCAGGAGGGGTAATAACCCCTAACTTTTCTCTAAGATACTCAAAAGTATCTTTGGGAAGAGGCTTAGTGAAGATATCTGCAATCTGATCTTTGGAAGACACAAACTCCAACTTGACTTCATTCTCATTAACTTTCTCCCTTAAGAAATGAAACTTGATAGATATATGCTTTGTCTTTGAGTGCAATACTAGATTCTTTGAAATGCTTATAACAATTGAATTATCACAGAAAATTGTGACTAGCTCCTCAAACACAACTCTGATGTCCTTCAGCATTTGCTTCATCCATAGAACTTAAGAACAATTATTTGATGTTGTTGTATACTATGCCTCTGCAGTAGACAGAGAAATTGCCTCTTATTTTTTGCTCACCCAAGATACCAATCTTCTTCCCAAGAAGAATCACCACCACTAGTACTTTTTCTGTCATCAACATCTCCTACCCAATCAACATCTGTATATGCATGAAGAGTGAATTCATTGTCCTTTGGATACCACAATCCATAATCAATTGTCCCCTTGAGATATCTGAAAATTCTTTTGACTACCACAACATGGGATTCTTTTGGATCAGCTTGAAATCTAGCAACAAGTCCAACTGTATTCATGATGTCACATCTGGTATGAGTCAGATAAAGCAATCCTCTAATCATTGATATGTACCTTTTCTGATTTGCCTTCGGGGAGTCATCATCTTTGCTTAACTTACATCTGGTTACCATAGGAGTACCTACTGGCTTTGAATCTTCTATTCCAAACTTCTTCAACAATTCTTTCACATATTTAGACTGAGATATGAAGATACCTTTATGTGTTTGAACAATTTGCAGACCTAGGAAGAAATTCATCTCACCAAACATTGACATTTCAAACTCACTTTTCATCTGATCAACAAATGCTTTACACATGCATTCATATCCACCAAAAATGATATCATCAACAAAGACCTCAACAATTAGAATGTCCTCATGATTTATCTTGAAGTACAGATTACTGTCAGCAGTACCTTTGCTAAATCTTAGCTTAAGTAGATGCTTATCCAATCTGGCATACCATGCTCTTGGAGCTTGCTTGAATCCATACAAGGCTTTTCTCAATCTACAAATCATATCTCCCTAATCAGACGACTGGAATCCTTTCGGTTGTTCAATGTAGACTTCTTCCTCCAATCTCCATTTAGAAAAGATGATTTGACATCCATCTAATAGACTTTAAAGTCTTTGAAAGCAGCGAAAGCAAGAAATAATCTAACTACCTCTATCCTTGCCACCGGAGCAAAAGTTTTTTCAAAATCAATTCCTTCAACTTGAGAATAACCTTTACATACCAACCTTCTCTTGTTTCTTACAACCTCACCATCTTCATTTAGTTTATTTCGGAAGACCCATTTAGTTCCAATCACATTTTTGTCCTCAGGTCTAGGAACAAGATCCCAAGTGTGATTCTTTTCAATTTGCATCAATTCTTCTTCCATTGCCTTAACCCAGTTTTCATCATTGCAAGCTTCATTTACTGATTTAGGTTCAATATTTGAAATCAAATTAATCTCTTCTTGATCTTCAGCAACTCTTCTCCTAGTTCAAACACCTCTATTTTTATCTCCTATGATTTGATCTTCAGGATGATTCATTCTTATATACCTAGGAGTTTTGGGAATTGTTTGAACTTCTGTTTCTTGAACTTGTTCATCATTTTCTGCACTAATCTCTTGAGTTATTGGTGTTACCAGATCAATTTAAATCTGGGTGTGGATTTGAACTTGTCTTCCTTGATTATGACTTTCATCTTGATCATCTGAATCATATCTGCAATACCTGGAGTGACCTTCTTTGCTTTCATCAACTTTAATATTAGCACTTTCAACAATCTTTTTCAATCTTTTGTTGAAGCACCGGTAAGCTTTACTTTGAGTTGAGTATCCCAAAAATATTCCTTCATCACTTCTTGCCTCAAACTTTCATAAATCCTCATCTCTTTTGATATAGCATTTACTACCAAAAACTCTGAAATATCTCACAATAGGAGGATGACCAAACCATAGTTCACAAGGAGCCTTACCAGAATTTTCTTTGATCCGCACCCGGAAGAGTGTAGACAGCAATACTCACAGTTTCCCTCTAATAAACTTGAGGAACATTTGTTTCCATCATCATGGTCCTTGCAGCTTCTTGAATGGTCCGGTTCTTCCTTTCCACAACTCCATTTTGCTAAGGAGTCCTGGGAGCAGATAACTGTCTTTTTATTCCATGCTTTTCACAAAAAGCATCAAACTCACTGGAAGTGAATTCTCCACCTCTGATAGATATCAGACACTTCAATTTCCTACCAGTCTCATTTTCAACCATAATCTTGAACACCTTAAACTTATCAAGGGCTTCTGATTTTTCTTTTAGGAAGGTTACCCACATCATCCGGGAGTAGTCATCAATCATCAACATGAAGTATATGTCTCTTTGTACATTCCTAATTCTAGCAGGACCACAAAGCTTAGTATGTACCAGTTCCAATCTCTCACTTGAACCTTGTTCCTTACTTTTGAATGAATGTATGTTTTGTTTACCCAATTGACATTATTTGCAAATGCTATCTGGTTTCACAAGTCTTGGAAGATCTCTTACAACTTGAGTGGAACTTATTTTGACATGACACATCTTCCTATGCCATAACCAACTTTGATCTATTTGAGCAATCAAACAATTTTTGCCTGAACTACTTAAGTGAAAGATGTTACCTCTAGTTTGAGTACCAGATGCAATTTCAGTTCCAGAACTTTCCAAGATTCTACATTTTCCATCCTTAAACCAGAGATCATAACCCTTGTCAACCAACTGTCCAACACTGAGTAGATTGTGTTTCAGTCCTTCCACATACAGAACATCATTGGTGTTGTTCTTACCATCAAAAGAGATGGATCCTCTGCCACGAATTCTACCAGCTGAGTTCTCTCCAAATTTTACAAATCCTCCTTTATAATTTTTAAAACTCACAAACTTACTCTTGTCACCAGTCATATGATGAGAGCATCCACTATCAATCACCCATTCATCCTTTTCAACAATCTAAGTAGCAAAGGCACTTTCCACATTTGTATAGCTAGCAGATTCAGTAGACTTTGGATCTTCTTCTTTAATAGCAATGAACACCCAATCACCTTCTCCATGATTAGATTCATCATCTGTGACTCCTTATTCTCCAGCTTCTTGGACATACTAACAATTCTTCTGACCCTTGTACCTGTTAGGGTTTGGTTTTGAAAACCTCTTTGAACACCTTGAGGGAAAATGACCAATCTTATTACAAGCAAAGCATTTGAGTGGCAAGTTTCCTTCATACTTACCGGATCCTCTTGGCATTCGTTTGGCAATGAGAGCTTCAAGATCAACAGTTTCAATTTCAATATCTTCAAGATCCTTCCTTGTCTTCACAAATATGTTTGATCTTGCAGAAGAGCTTTCACCCAGATCATATCTTTGCTTTCCATACACACTAGCCTTAAATGCAGATTCAGACTTAGGAAGAGAATCACCAAACTAACTCATTTCAAATGCTGAAAGCTTGCCAACTAACTAATCCCTTGTGATTGTTGTTACTGTCCTGATTTCTTCAATGGCTGCAGCCTTGTGCTTGTAAGTTGTAGGTAAGGATCTGAGCACCTTGGCAACAATTTCTGATTCATCCAATACACCGCCTGCATTTCTGATACCGATGACAAGTTCATTTACTTTTTACATGTAAGAAGTAGTGTTTTCATCTTCACTCATTACCAATCTTTCATATTTACTCTTCAAGGTTTGTAGCTTGGCACATTTAACATATTTGTCACTTTCATACAGATTTTCCAATTTACTCCAGATTTCATGAGCAGTTTGCAAATCTAGGACATTTGCCAATTCGGTATCAAACAGGGCACTCAACAATGCTTCTTTGGCTCAAGTGTTGCATTCAGTATCTCTGAGTTCATCTATATTTGAAGGTCCATTCTTCAGAATTTTATACACATTCTTGGTTATTGTCCAAAATCCATCACCCATACACTCCAGATGACACTGCATGCATACCTTCCAGAGGGTGTAATTTGTTCCATCAAATCTCAGACTTTCCTTCTTGTAGATCAACATCTTGGATCTCCTCAAGCGGTCAGGCTTCTTTAGAGGAACTTGGCTCTGATACCAATTGTTGGAAACAATCTGGACAACTGAGAGGGTGGGTGAATCAGTTGTCCCTAAACTTTAACTTTTAAAAATTCTTTACAACCAGATTAATGATGATAACATTAAAGCATTGATCAACACATTAGCAAAAACAATATGAACACATAACACCAGAATTTTGACGTGGAAAACCTAGTTAAGGGAAAAACCATGGTGGGGTTAATCCACAAAAATGCATACCCTATTAAAAGTACTTCAGAAAACAGAAGGCACATGCCTTCGGGCACACTGCCCAGAGCTCACTGCTCAAGAAGAGGCTCACTGCCTATAATAAATTATGATTTACACAGAGATAATGAACTGAGAAATAGCATCTATATTCATGCCTAAATCAGTCCCTTTGAAGGCTCAAAAACTTCTGCTCCTATCTTCAAATTCTTCTTCACTGACTTTTCACTCTATACCTCTTTCGCTCCTCTTCTGCTCTGCTCTGCTTTTTGATTCTTTCTTTGGATTTAACTCATTTTTTCAAGGATACTTTTCAACGACTCCTCAACAAGTATTTATATACTTCATCAACCTTGGAATAATCAACAAGGTTGGCTAACCTCAACGCGGATCTTCACACTGTTGACCAAACATAATTGAGACTTGAATCTTCCTGTATTAACACATCATGCTTCATAACATGCTCTTTAAATCATCCGCAACACGCTAGGACCATCCGATCGACCAAGAACAAGGAAGAATAGCAACCTCAAAGTAGAAATCTTCAATAACAAGCTCAACCTTCAATGCAGACCTTCAACACAGTAGTCGCACGATCTAGAGACCTCCACAAGCACATTGAATTCATCAATCACATCCACTCTATACCAAATTGCCAGAATCATTTGTATCTTCCTCTGGAACCTCAAGAACACTATCTGCCATGACTGTCAAACTAGAAAGATTGCTTGCGGACCTCCAAACCACAAACCACTCAAGTTGAGGGAACACACCAACATCCCAGACATGCCTCTAGATCCGCAGATCATAGAGTGGTAATACCGGACCAACTTCTTGTCACATTGTCTCTATTAAATACTGCAGAATCTGATTCTACTCAGATGGCCATAACTTCTTCAAATCTTCATGCGGATTTCTCAAATCTTAACTAGAGCAACCTCTGACAATCCTCTACACAACCATATGGTCTGCATGTATTGATTGTCATTAGTTTTCTCAATATCCTCAACAATCCAGTCTTCTATACAGACATAAGTATAGGATACAATTGACACCAATGACAACAAGGATATGTTGACATCAATAACAACACCACTTAGGCACATATTTGCAACAGAAATAACCTAGAATGATAAGTGAGTTAGCTATGAATTAGTAGGGTTAGGGGGGCTAAACTTTTTTTTTTGTGCAAAATGGAAGGTCGTAAGAAGAAAGGTTGTCTAGTAATCATTAGAAAAAAAAATGAGAGTTTGAGTTTTGAAACCAGTGGTCCTAATGAAAACCAGAGGCAGGGGAGTGCTAAAACCAATGAAAATGAGTCTAGTGATGGTTTCTCTGATTCCATGCCTAAAACAAATTTATTAACTAAAACTAACTATGTCAATAGTGTGGTAGACATAGCTGTTGAGACTAATGAAGGGGGGCTCAAAATAACATCCAAAAATGTGATGGAGCCCCCACAAATTTAACAAACATAAAAGAATTGTTAGTGTCCAAAGATAATTTGAAGTGTGATGAGATTGTTTGGGAAGGAGATTGTAATAGGGCAAAAGTAACACAAAGTGAGAACACTAACCCTAATTTGGGGAACATAGAGGGGAAGGAAGTTACAATGTTTGAAAACCTCTTGTTTTGAAAATATAATGCAAAAAGAAGCTCCTCAAGAGGGCCTTAATGAGGTGGTTGTTATTAAGAACATTCATATCAGCAATATTAATACTAAAAATGGGAACCAACCAATCGATAATTGTGATAAATTTATGAAAAGTGGGCATAAAAAAATGCCCAGGAACTGGCATTAGACAAATTAAGATTAGTACAAGAACAGATGATAAAAACTTGAAAAGATGAAAGAAAATTTCAAAAAAAGATAGCAGTAGATCCCAAAGGGGTAGCAATAAATAGCCCCGATAAAAATGAGGAGAATACACCAGAGGAAAGTGAATGCAGTCAGACAAACAATAATGATGGAATATTGGTTGACAAGAGTAGAGATACAGATAACAATAAAATAGAAGATGAGGTTAAGAAAAGGAAAATGGTTAGTAGAACTAATAGTTCTGTTAAACCAGGGAAAAAAGGAAAAGAAGATCAAATCCCAAATGTTTTGATAGGTTGTACAATGGGAGCAAATTTAATTCCACCTATTATTAAGATGATGAAAGACTTATACTATTATAGTTGGAATGTTAGAGGACTAGAGTCCCCTAACAAGAAGTACATTGTTAGAGACTTTTGTAATAAGAATAGGAATATGGATGTCTTGTTTATACAAGAAGCCAAAGCTGTGGGATTTCAATTGGGAAACAATTTGAGATTTATATGGAAGGATGCAATTGCTTATTCTTCTAATCATGAAAAAGGAAAAGGTGAAAATGCCATACTAATTAACATGAAATGGTTGTAGTCAATCAAACAGAGAGGACACTCCCCATGCTATAGATGCTTGTGGGTTATTTTAGAAAATGAAAACACTAAGATAGGTTTTAGCTCTATTTATGCTCCAAATGAGTATGGAAATAGAGCTGAGCTGTGGAACTAGATGGCTAATGAGCTCCCTAGGGTACCTTGGATTGTTGGAGGGGATTTTAACATGATTGAGCAAAATGAGGACAAATCAAGAGGTAATCCTCATGATTGGAAAGGGAATGAATTTTTTTTTGGGATAGAATGAAAAAGATGTTGAAATTATATGATCCTTTACAGGGGCATAAAGGAAGCAACAAGGGCATATGGTATTCCTGGTGTAATAGCCAGAAAGAAAATAGGAGGATCTATTGCAGATCAGATAGGTTTTATGCAGACAAGGAGGTGTTGCAGTTTCAAAGCTCTGACAATAACAATTAAGTGAAAGTCATACCAAACACATTATCTGACCACCATCGAATTAATGTGGTTATTGCTTTGAGAAATCAGGGTAGTTCGTATGTACCTAGGAAAAATTACAGTTTTAAGCTTAACTATGATCTTTTGTTAGATAAAGATTGCATGGATGGTATTAGAAGCTTAAGGGAGATAAGTAAAGCTTTGGCAGGCACCATCTCTACCACACAATACTAGAACAAATTGACAAAATCTTGCAAGGTAGTTTTTCAAGCAGTGGGAAAAAAATATTCTTTGGATAAAAAGGAGGAATGCTGCCTTTAGGAGGAGTTTTTAAGGGTAGAAGAGATCATTCAAGGGGAGCCTAGCAGGACAGACCTAGTGTTAAAGTTGGGGATATAAGGCATAAACTCAAATAATTTCAAGTTAAAAAGGCCCAAGGTGCTAGGATTAGAGCCAAATTGAACTGGTTGGAAGGAGGAGATAGAGGCACAAAATATTTCTTTGAGCTATTAAAGTTCAAAAATCTTAAAGAGAAAATAGGTCCCATATTAGAGGAAGGGGTTTGGTATCATACTGGTGATGAGATAAAGGAAGTTTTTAAGAAGTTTTATGAGAACCTGTTTAAAGCTGAGGATAGTAAGGAAGGCTTTAAGGAAGCACATAATCTATGTATGAGAATTTGTAAAAAAAGAATAGATGCAAAAATGGAAAAAAAGTTGGAAGTTGTGATAGCAAAGAAAGAAATTAAAGAAGCTATTAAATCTATGGAGAATGGGAAATCACCAGGTGTTGATGGGCTGCCAGTGGAGTTTTACAAGGCAAATCTAAATTGGGTGGTAGATGATCAGTATGAAGTCTATCAAGATGCTATGAAAAATGGGACCTTGGGAAATGAAATTAATAGGGGTATAATTAGACTCTTACCTAAAGATGGTGATAAAGCAAACATCAGGAACCGGAGACCTATTACTTTACTGAATGTCTCATATAAAATCATAGTTAAAGTATTAGCTTTGAGACTAAAAGATATACTGCCTAAAATCATTAATCATACCCAAACTAGGTTTATTGAGGGTAGATATATTTTGGAGAACTTAATTACAAGATGGAAAGCCCTACATTGGGCTAAGGAAACTGATCAAAATGCAGGTATTCTACTCTTAGATTTTGAAAAGGCATATGATAGGATTGAATGGTCATTTGTTCTAATGATGTTAAAAACCATTGGTTTTCCAGATTATTACTATCGGTTGGTTAAAATGTTGTTTAGAGATGCATCTACTCAAGTTGAAGTCAATGGTACGTTGTCTAAAACATTTCTTATGGGGAGATCTATTAGACAAGGGTGCCCATTGGCACCAACTCTATTTGTCATTGCCTCATAACCTCTTTACTATTTGTTGAGAACATAAGTTATAGGAGAGGTAAAAGGTATTTCATTGCCAAACAAGGATATGCTTTTGAATGTTCAATTTGCTAATGACACAATGTTATTCCAAAGGATTGAGAAAGACAATGTTATAAATTTGGAAGATAGGCTGGATATTTTTTGTCTTGCCTCAGGGGCAAAAATTTCTACCTCCAAATCTATTTTGCTTAGTTGGCAAGAAGATGCACCAAATTGGTTACATATGAATGAGTGGACTTGGGGAGGTCCTCATAAGCAAGTTAGGTTTATGGGCATTCCTTTTGCTGTCAGTCCATCTTTGAAAAACATGTGGGAATGGTTATTCTCTAAAATAGAGAGGAAGTTGAATAGTTGGAATAGGAACTTTTTATCTTTGCTTGGAAGGGTTTAGGTTAGAAAATTCTCTATGCTTATTCCATCTATTATGCTTGCTTCAATGTGGCTTTTTCATAATTACCAGACTGATTTGATTCAAAAGGTAATCAGACAATTTCTTTGGTCAGATGGCAAAGGGAATAAGAAGAGACATTCTGTCAAATGGGAGTGGTGTTGTCTGGGCAAGGAGTAGGGAGGTTTGGGTCTTAAGGACCTGAGACTCCAAGGTGTAGCTTTGGCTACAAAATGGATTATCATATCCTTAGAAGGCAATGAGCCCTGGAAAGTCTTGGTAAAAAATAATATTGATAATACTGTACCAGTTAGAGAAAAAATCTAGAAAGGACTGCATATGCAAGATATTTTATTTGGGGCTTTTAAGGCTAAACCTAGGGGATCTGCTATCTTTATTAGTATTTGGAATGCATGGGAACAGGTAAAAGTTTTTATTAAAAATAGAGAAGCTTCTGATTTGAGGAACAATGTGATTTTGGGGCATAGGTCCATCTAGTGGAACATTCATCATAAAGGTAAATCCTTGGCAAAAAAGTGGAATGAACAAGGGCTGTCAGTATTTAAAGATTTGTTAGAAGGAAAGAATGTTAAAATTTGGATACAAATTAAGGAAGAATATGGATTGAGTGGATCGCAAAACAAAACCTTCTCCACTCTGTGTAAAGCCTTCTTATGTAAGATTCCTCAGGATATAAATATTCTTGGGGAAGAGTACATTGAGAAGCTTACATGGAAAGATGACACTAAATTTTTGGGAGCTAATTCAAAAAGAATTTATAAGATTATGACTAACTGTCATGTCCCGATATTGAGGCATTGTTTAAATTAAAGATTTAAAAGTTGGTGAAGTTGCTCTCGTGAAATACGACATTTAGTCCATTTGAATGATAGAGATAATTGTGTATATATTTAATAAATAATATTATTTTTAATATAGCCCAAATATAATATATTTATTGTATTTATAAATAATAAATATAAATACAAATATAAATATTATCAATGTAAATATTATAATATAATATATTATTAAATATAATATATATTATATATTATATAAATATAAATATAAAATATATTATAATAATAATATAACATAATATATAATATATTATAAATAAGTATAAATATAAACGTAAAATATGGAATTTGGGTTGGATTTGACCAAGTCCTAGGCTGATTTTTATTGTGTTTTTGGTTTATAGGGTTACATAGAGTAGTGTAGGAGTGAAATAACCAACTTGTGATGAAGTATGGTGACAAAACCTACAAAATTGATCAATTTTCCATGTGACTAGAGGTCTGCAATTGGTTTGGTGTGTCAGGAGAGTCACTACATAGTGGTTGTTGTGTAAGGGAGGCCTAATAGGCCTAGTTGCTAGTAGGTCTGTCAGAGATTTTCAGGCTTATGCTCCAAAACACTTTACACCAATTTTGGGATATGTTGTCAAACGTGATATTGGGTACTCTAAAATGGTTTTGCTTCATTGATTTCCTGCCCATGGTGAAAGTTATGGCCTGACAGACCCTTAAGTAGGGCTACTAGGATTTGAGGTAGTTTGTGAAGGAGTAGATAGCAGTTGGGATGTGAGGGCTTGAGTGAGAGTTGGATTGGGTTGTGTTAGGGTCTAAGAAGTGGGAGAATGCTATTGACAACCTTATTGGACTTGGGAAGCCCAAAAACATAAAATGAGCCTTGTAGAAGGGAGTTTGCCTTGTGAAGAGGGTAGGTGAAATTAGAGAGAGTTGGTGTATGAAGCCCATTGTTGTGAAATATGGGATCCTGAGACTAGAATCATATCTTGTAGTGCATCAAGGGCTGTCATATCCTGATATTGAGGCATTATTTAAATTAAAGATTTAAAAGTCGGTGAAGTTGCTCTCGTGAAATACGGCATTTAGTCCATTTAAATGATAGAGATAATTGTGTATATATAAAATATTTAATAAATAATATTATTTTTAATATAACCAAAATATAATATATTTATTGTATTTATAAATAGTAAATATATATACAAATATAAATATTATCAATGTAAATATTATAATATAATATATTATTAAATATAATATATAATATATATTATATATTATATAAATATAAACATAAAATATATCATAATAATAATATAACATAATATATAATATATTATAAATAAGTATATATATATATATATTAGTAATCTGAATATTATATAGCATAGCATACCATACGTGGGTATGTATACCCCACCTTAGGCAGCCAACAATACATAAAATGCAATCTATATAAAGCAACGATTCATATTGGATTAGTAATTAGTTAAAGTACCAAGACTTATACCATAACAACGATCACATGATAATAAGAAAGGAAGTCAGCGATCATGGTAAGACATGATAATTATTAAATAAGAAAGACTTATCCCAATGAATAAGGAACAATTAAAATATAAATATAGATGATGTGAATCTACTTTATAAGCAAGAGTAATATTAAGGAAAGAACGATTAGCATTGTTTTATAAAGAAAGACAACGATTTACATATAAGACAAGATTCATTCCTTGGCAGGGTTCCCAAGTAATTTGGTATTATTTAAATACAAATATAACATGCTATGATCTCTAAATAGAGCAATTACTATTGATTAAACATGCCACGATTCATATGGCAGATATTAGAATTTATCAAAGGTTGCGATTAATATCTAAGGGCAACAACCATTATGAAGGAGTATGTCTATTATGAAGAGCTGTATCTCTAATTTAATTTATCTCTTTTGAAAAGATATAAAGTGGGAAGGAAGGTGTGTTTAGAAGGAGAAGAGAGTACATTGCAAGTTACATCAATGATCATTCATTCATATTCAATCAACAGTCAAGTAATATATCAACCATTATAACAGCAAAGCCAGAATATATATATATATATATATCAGATCTAATATATCTAGGCAGCAAAATGCCTTATGAGGATCCATCTATAAGAGGTGGAAATCCTATCAAAAACTAATATAGATCCTTGCTTAAGGATTTCTAATATTGTGATAGCCTCGTGAAGGAAAAACAACATCATTGTGATCTATAAGATCACTACATTTCCTTGAGGAGAGCAATCGTCAAATTGATATGATAATTCTAACTTACATATACTAAAATCAATCTTGCCCATGATGTACTAGGGATAAGCGAACCTTGCCACATCATTAATCTCATCTATTACCCCTATGAGGACGGTTGAGTAGTTAAGGAAGGGTGTTTTAATTGTTAATTGATTCTCACACGGTATGTGACACTCAAGTGGTGAGGAATTGTCAGGTCTGCAATGAAGCCCTTGAGCCAAATGGTGAGGAATTGTCGGGTGTGCAATGAAGCCCTTGAGCCAAATGGTAAGGAATTGTCGGGTGTGAAATGAAGCCTTTGGGCCTATGGCAGTGGAGGACAAGTACCGATTAGCTTATACGAAATGTGACCCTCAAGTGGTGAGGAATTGTCGGGTATGCAATGAAGCCCTTGAGCCAAGTGGTGAGGAATTGTCGAGTGTACCATGAAGCCCTTGGGCCTATGAATATTATTATCCAATGCCTTAACCAACATATACTTATCCTTTGCTAGGGCTAGATTAGATTAACGACCGGACATGACGATAACTATTCCCAAAGCATATCATGAGGTAAAAGACATATCAAGTATAAGTATAATAAAGTACGAAGGAATACAATTGAATATATGCTCTCTCTAATAATATATTCTTATTCATTATTATTGATTATGATCATGATGTTGCTAATGAAAGAATATATGTACATGTTGTTAATATGTTATTAATTATGATGTATTGATTTTATTACTAAATTGATCTTAATGGTACTAATGTCTCTATCTAGTAGTCATTCTTGTGTATAGATTGGAAAATAAAGGATATCCTAAAAGGGGACATTACACTAACCCTCAGGGGATACTTGAGCATATTAACATTATTTGGAACTTTAAAGTAGAACAAAAGCTATTGTCGAAAGCCTTCAATTTTATATGGTCTAGGAACATAGAGCCCAGAAAAAGTTGTTTTACATGGCTTCATATTTTTAAAAAACTGGCAATTGGTTTTGACAATAGTGTTTGTTCTATGTGTAAAGTAACTAAAACTTGTCAACATGTGTTCTTTGATTGTGAGTATGCTATTTATTTGGTCTATATTTGTGGGAAATATACCTATCTGGAGTCCCAGAAACTATGTTTATTGGAAGGAAATCTTATGTGGTTTTGTTAGTGGTCTGAATAGAAAAACTAATAAATTTTGGTTAATCTTATCAACTGAGATCTTATGGTTTATGTGGAAGACGAGGAATGAAGAGAGATTACAAGGCAAGAAGAGGCTACTCACTGAGATAACTAATAAACTCACAAGTTTTAAAATGATTGAACAGGTCATGATGACATTGGAGCTGCCTGTTGATAAATTCATGAAGATTATGGAGGGAGGAGAAATGATATATAAGGAGGACACCAAGAAAGCTGATTTTTGGCCACAGAATCTGAGGAAGGTGAGTGAGAAATTCCACAATGAATATCTTGACTTCCAGAATGAGTATTGTAAGCTTAGCATCAAATTAAAAAGCTAAGAAATCAAACTCAGAAATACCTAGAGATTACATTCCAAAACTTCAATGTTAACAGCAGTCAGCTTAGAATATCCCCCCTATTGGTAGCTTCCAAGGTATAGTTTCCTACATAATTAGTGATAATAGAACATATGAAATGACTTAAGTGAAGAAATTACAAGCTGATCAACTGAAAGTTATCAAAGGAAAAATGAAGACAAATGAAGATTATGATGGGACAGATCTAGATGATAGCTATGAGGAAGAGGTAGAATACAATGAAGAACATCAGGACACAGAAGGAAAACTAGACAGGGTATCAGGGATGTAGGTTGACAGTGTGGACACAAACAAGGTTGGTAATGGAGATGGCACAAATACACATGGACCTGGAACAAGTAGAATGGACATGGAATGGTAGGAAGGATAAGCAGAGTTTTTTTTATAATAATGTTGTTATGTATTTAAAGACCAAATGTAATTTTGATTATATGATGATACTCATATGTCATGACATGTATACCATTCTAGTTTAGGACCTATCATGTACGAAGTGAATATTATGTAATAGGTCTTATTTTTTTGGATTGGATGGCATAGTGCTAAACTATTGATGAGGTGGCCTTCTTGACCACTACGTTTGTAATCTACTATTTTGATGAATATATTAGTATTAGATCTTCAATCCAAAAAAAAGAAAGATTGCAAGGCACTTAAATTGGCATATTTGAATGCTTTTGCATTTAATTGTGTAGATTTTTTTAATAAAAAAATTTATATAGGTAATTGAATCTAATAGTATTCAAATATATTTTTATGGATTATAGAATGTCTACATTATCTATCTATAATAAAATATTTAAGGACATGGATTCATGAACTTCACAGTTTAAAATTATGAAGAGATGGGATTTAAGATTTAAACTAATGAAGAGATAGGTGTTGGTTAATAGATTTGTCACTGTGACAATGTGTATGACTCACCCAATGTAATAGTGACTACTGTTCCAATAGTTGGAAAGGTTGAAACCAAGCAAAACAACCTTCCTCTGAATTTAAAGGGGGCAATGCCCTTATAAGATGAAATTTAAAATTCTATGGGTATGCTTTTTAACTAGAAAGCGGGAAAGGTACTAGAATATAAAGAATGGGAAAAGGACAAAATGTGAGCACAAAGTCTCACAACTAGAAATATGTATGCTAGAGGGTAAAACAAATTATGGAAATCAAAGATTAAACCACAAAGAATTTCTTAATAATAAGAATAAGGAAGCCTCGATGATAGATTATTACAAGATTTATAAAGGATTGTTAACATTCTACATAGCATCAATGAAAGTTTTTCTCAAAGATATGTATTGCAAATTTAACGCAAGGAAAATTCACAATTGAAAAAAAAATGGCACAAAGTCCCTTAGATTTTTGTATTCAAGAATTTTACGAAGCTCAAAGTCTCCTTTAAAATCTTTACAAAGATTATATATTCAGTAGCACAACCCCAAAAATGTACAGGGATAACCCTCAAGAGAACTTAAAACAATATGGAAGGAAAATTGCCAGAAAAAAAGAGAGACCATCTTCCTCTCCTTTCTCCCTTATATAGTTACATTTGAAACAATTTCTTGGTTGTAATTGTTTCTTCGAAATAATAATAAAATAAAATTTATTATTTTTTTCTTATTTTATTCTATTATAAGAATAAAATTCACTTTATTAATTACAAAAAGACTTATAAAAGTCACTTTTTAAATAAAGACAAAATTATATGTATTATGTTGAAGTAGCTTTTTCTTTGTTTTTATTTGTTGTTCGATCTTGAATGTTGATGGAAGTATCTATTGAAGCCTTTGATTGAGATGGAGCCATCTTAGCTTTATGATTTTTGAAGTTTGTGACTATGGGGCCTATGTCTTTCCCATTTGGGATAATCATAGTGCTAAGATGAATCTTCCATGTAGACATTGTTTCGTGTACTTCTTCCATTTTCTTGTGAAAATATGTGATCTCCTTTAAAAAAGAAGCCAATGATGTGGACAAATTGCATAATTTATCTATGGTATTACCGTCCACATCTTTTTAAATAACTCATTTGAGACTAAATCCTTCAAGCTCTTCTTTGTTGCTTCCACTTCAGTTAAATCTACTTGTTTTTCATTAAGAATGTCATATTCAATTGAAAAACAATTTGTTCTAATATCCATCAAAATTGAATCACATATTTTAATCAACTCTTTATATTCCATCAGGGATTGTTTAATTATCAAAATCTTTCACTCAATCCCTTTTAACCATTTTATAGTTTCATTTTCTTTGTGTTTATTAATAACTTGTTTGAAGATCAGGACACTGACATCCACTTTGATCATTTATTGTAAATCCCTAACAATTACCATTAATACTGATTCTTTATTTTTGATAAGTTGGTTATCAATATTAATTTTTTTTCCTTCCCAAAATGTCTTCATATAATTTCATGGCTTCTTTAATATATAATAGCCAATCAATGATCAATTTTTCTACCCAAGTTTTTGTTGCCCTCTCATAAGCTTGATATTTGCCAATATTGTCAATAACATCAAGGTTTATTCCCTTTGGAGGCATCTTGGTAGGAGTCACAATAGACGTATCAAGTGGCTGAGAGGTAATGTCAATGGTTGACTTTATATAAGAAGTGAAGATTTCTACTTGTTCCTCCAACTATTCTTTTGTCTTTTTCTCTTCCTCCAATCTCTTAATTAGGACATCTACTAACAGTTTCGTATTATGAATGTCTCCTTCAAATATATAAGGGCCTAGATCTATCCTACTAACATTGGAATCTATTTCAATAGTGTCCCCATTTTTATCAGCTATCAGGTCAGCAACTTCTACATACTGATGCCTTGAAGAAGAGTCCATCATTTTCCGAGACATCTTCTATACTTTCATTGGTTGATGAGTAGTTTGAAGCAGCTTTGCTACAACATTGAAACTAGGATCAATCATTTGAGAGTATTTTATTTTCTTTCCCACTGCCTCCTTCAACCATGTTGGTGGTGCTAAGCATGTTTGAGTATAGGACAACAATGGAGAGAGAGTGGCTTTAGGATTATAATTTGAAAGAACCTTATCTACTATTTGTTGTTGGGATGGTGAAGGTGGAGGATAGGGATTTGTTGGGACCCACTGATTTCTAAAATCCATCAAAACTCTCATGTTTGCGTCCCTTTAATTTGCCTTGGCCCATTTGACCCATTGTTGATAACCGATCTGAGATATCCTAAGCAGGTTTCTAGTGTATCAAGATGCAAAGAAATCTATAAATGTCCAAGTCTAGGAGGTTTATAGCCTTTTCCTTAAGTTTTGTTCTTTTATCAGCTTTTCAGAGTTTTAGGGTTATCTATGCTTGCATACCATCCTTATTGGCCCCGAAACTCTACCTTCAATCCTTGTTGATTTATCTAAGTCTTTCGAGACCATGGTGTCGGGTTGTCTCGTTTTCCTTTGATGTTTAGGCATGTGTTTTGAGGTAGCCCCAATCCTTGATCACCATTAGGTGCTTGTTATTCCCAATCTAAAGGATGATGGTTTTGTTGAAGCCTGATTTATCAGGGCCCAATGGATTGGCCTTCTATCAGGCTTCCACGAGAAGGTATGACTTCCTTCAAAATCTCAAAAGTCTCCAAAGGTTGATACTTGTTTCATATATATTGGGGAGTAGCTAGGTCATATGCGCTAAGGTGGTGAAAGAGGATTTTGCTTGTGTTGTGTTATTTAGATATTGAAGTTCAAGGAGGTGTGTGTTTCTCCTGATAAAGAAGATGAATGTGTGGTAAAGGCTCAATTTGTTGAAGCCTTATAAATTGGCCTTCCCATGTGGTGCGCCCCTTTGTGTTTATCAGAGTTACGGGGAGTCTCATACTCCTATTCAAGAAGAAGGATACTTAGTGGAGGCCTAATTTGTCAGGGCCCAATGAATTTTCCTTCCCTATCAATTAGCCTTTAATAACATGATGGGATGCTCCAGTGACTCTCTAGGCTACCATTAGTGATCATTTTGGAGCCCGATGGCTTGGTAGGTGAACCCCAACTACCACCTATACTTGCGTAATATCTGAGCCTTTCATTTTGAGAGGGAAGGTTGCATATGCAAAGGATAATTCAATGCAAAGTAGGTCATAGTATATGAAGGCTATATAAACAAATGTTGTATTCATTTTAATTGGTTGGTCACTCTAGCATTTTTCTCTCTAGACCAAAGGTGCGGAGCTTTTTAGGGATTCAATACATGACAAGTCCAGTTCTTCAAGAGGGTGCAACAATTAGGCTTATATGAGGTTTTCAAATTTGTAATTGATATCAATGTATGAACTTCTCCTATTTTCATGTGTATTTGTTCAGGGAAATCCCTAAATCGTAGCTAGGGTTTCCTCTTGCCACATTTTGTTATGAATGTAACTGTTGATTTGATGAATGTGACAAGTTCTGAAAACATTAAAATTTTTCTGATGATCATTTCTGGGTTATGTGTGGATGAATACAAAGTGATAAAGGATTACCAAGTATATTCATTCATATATTCATGTTTTATGCATTTGAGTATCTAATAAGGATATCATATTTTTTGTGATTGTCATTTTCCTTTATCGAGCTAGTGACCTTGTAGCCCAATGGATAGGCACTAGTCTGGTAAATGTTGATCACCATCTTCTTTCAAAATGAACAAATCTTTCATCAATATCATATAAGAAGGTATTAGTCTATATGTATCCTTTTGGCTTTGTATTTTAACTAGTGAATATCTTCAACAAACTAATTGAGTTCATATCTTGTTGAGCCATATTTGCATACTTTCATCTTGCACTATTACAGTGATGCCATCATTAGCTTAATCAGAGGTCATATGATGCAGTAAGCTAGTTTTAACCTAATGACAATTTTTGGGGTTAAAATTGTTCTTTGGGTATTACTGCCTTGTTACCATTTTGCATGTATTTTGTGTTGTGATTTCCCCTTTTTAGGGGTACCTCTAGGAATACCCTCCTTGGTCTAACGAAACCAAAAGTGAAGAGGAGATTGCCCACTCCTATTAGTTGGCCCTAAATCATCCTTAACCTGTTGATGATCCCCTTTCCCAATCCTCTTGATGACACCCCTGGCCTAGGAGATTAGGTAATGTTCTAGGGTTTTAGATTTGCTATTTTGGGACCCAACAAAATGGCATTGTTGCTGGGGATAAAGTTACTTTAGCCATTTTCAGGTTATAGGCACTTTGAGATATTTGCAAACCCTAGTAACAGAGATTTAAAGTTGTGCATTGTGCTTGGGTAAGTTGGCAACCCATCAACTTATGCCAACATAATGGTGCCATTGCTAGGGACTTTATGATTCTAGTTCTATTTTTACAAGCTCTGCAATTCAATAAAGTTAGTGTGGTTGCAATAGTGCCAATTTTACAAGCTTGCAAGGTAGTCTCTTCCAAGTGAAGAGTGGCAACTCTATTTCAGGTCAACCCAAAAATTAGTTTGCAATTGAAAAAGTTTACAATGGAATGAAGAAGACAGTACTGAGATCAGTCAAGACATTAAGATTCCTCAAAGAATGAGAAATCAAAGAAATAGGTGGAGAGTTAGATATACTGGTGAGGTCCCTAGACAAAATGTTTAAGACTAAGGAGAAGCATCAAGAGATCAATATCAATACACATTAGAAGACTCTGCTGATAACATGCTCAGAACAAATAGGACAATGAATAGAAACGAGTTTAAGGTTTGAAGAAATGAAAATCTTGTTGGTACACTACAACAAATCCTTGTGATTAGCTCCCTTTTTTGCTCTGTTTTTTCCTTCCACCCACTATTTTAATGTATTTTTCTCTAATTTTTTGAAAAACTTGGCTCTATTTATCAGGATGGCGTTATTTTTGGTATTTTTTGCGCTGATCAGAACAAGTAGGTGCTAAATTAGGCGCAAATTAGCGCCTAAATTAGCACCCAAATTAGCACCTAAATTAGCACCTACATTAGCGCCTAATTTAATGCCTAATTTAGCACCTAATTTAGAGCCTGCTTTAGCAACTAATTGTTCTGATCTAGCAGGGATTAAGGGTTAAGGGATTAGGGGTTAGGGTTTAAGGGATTAAGGGTCAAAAGATAAGGGATTTGGGGCTTAGGGGTTAGGTAGTTTAATGGTTAATGGCTTAGGGATTATGGTTGATATTATGTAATCTCTATATAAACTTTAATAAAAAATAATAAAGGTCTGAGTGGAAGGGTGTACCAAAACTCTGTTGGTGTAACTTTTGAGCTTACGAATGAAATAGAACATCTTATTATCAGAGATTCTCCATGATTGTGTTATCATTCTATATTTTTCTTATGTTTTCCATACTTATTTCTTCTTATATTTGAATGAATATCAGTTATTGAGCCTCAATAATGTGCTTATGTGAATGAATATGCTGATACAGTAAAGCATTTACTGTGGATGTTTTTAGTTACATGTTCAAAATTATGTTCAACATAAAAAAGGAAGCTATTTAAAAAAAATAAAGTTAACAAAGTTGGTTATTTAAATAATTGTGAGTTACGTGCATTAATATTTTATTAACTTTTGTGTCTTCATGAACATATGTTGATACAAAATGAATGGAAGAAGCATCCAAGTAATCCTAATTTTTTCTGCCAATAATTCATACCAAAGATTGAACAATTTAAGGATATTGCAATAGGTAATTTGTGTCGAAACAAATAATATTACTGAAGCATTTCAAAGTTTAGGCCATAAGAATCATCCTTTTTTAAACATGGATTGCAAATAATTCTAAAAATTTAGAAGTCTTGGTCATTAACATTATTGTCAGAGCTACAATGTCATCCAGTGTATCATTGTCAATGTTCATATGTTCTTTCAAGTATTTAATATTATCATCATCCTCATCTTGACCTGCATCATCTTCATCATCATTGAAATTTGACTGTAGACCATCTATATTGTTACCAGATGTATTTGGCTCATCATTTTCTATACCATCCATATTGTTGTCTTCCATAACATCATCTAACTCTGGATTGTTGTCTTCTTGTGCCTGAACATAACCATCTTCAACATCATCATGGATGTCAATTTCTTCGATGTTCTCTAATCCCTCTCTCATTTTGTTGGCCATCATTGTTTTGCTCAGTATCCACTAATGCATCGTCAAATACATGCCTTAATCTTGGATCATAATGTATGACAAATATCCATTTCGGATCCAAAATATCTTCATAGAAAAATACCTACACATGAACAACATACATTTATTAGACGTATGTTATAACAATTTTATTAATTAATAAACATATGTATATATTCACAATAAACTATGAATTAATAGATTAATGATCACTATCGCTTCTTGTTTGAGTTAAATAAATACCTGCTCACAATGAATTGGTAGAACACAAGGCTCCTTATCCTCCGATAAGAACCATGAGGAATCTATAGAAAACAATCCACTATGGGTATCATGTATTTGAGTCCTCTCAAATGCTTCATTCCATCTACACTTAAAAATACAACATTTAAAAGAGCGGTAATCAAACTCAATAATTTCTTGTATTTTCCCAACATATTGTAGATTCCCTTCAATTATATTCTTATCTTTTGAGCTTGATCGACTAGATTGCTTGAAGTCAACCATGATGCCACAATCGAAGGATCGTCTCTTTACATCTACACTTTCTACACAATAATGTCGACCATATGCCCACATTGTTGGATATTTCCTCGCCTGTGAAAGACCATTTATTTCAGTGAAAACAAATATAATGACAAATATTAAAATAGTTAATAGTGTCAAAACTATAAGGAAACAACATTTTGTAAAATTCCAACTGTACCTTTCTTTCACATCCTCTAGACATGTTGATTTCATCTTCTGTTATGTTTGAATCTATACCTGCATCTTCTATTTGATCTTGAATTTGTTTAGTAACCCATTCTAGTGTGCAATCTTTGCCCCATTCCCCAATCAGATTAGTGGGAAGTGGAGTATTCCTCGGGTTCGATCTCTTAAACTGTCTCCTTGCTTCTAACACTTCTCTCTTTTTATCATACAGATCAATCCATTTGTTCAAAAAGTCCATGTGGTATAGAATGAACTTGTCGAGTATAACACTTTCGTCTACACCTATTACATGTCAACATGTTTATTTCAAACTCCAAATGTCATGTTATTAATTTGACAAATAAATTACAGAGTAAATTAATGATTGCAAGAAAAACAACCACACTGATCATGAATTTACGTACTAATTTCTACTTGAACACCATTAGATTGTGGTTTTTCTCTATCAATAATATCTTATGCTCATTCTTCATCCCAGAAGCGTGGCCCATCTTCAAAATCCTTACCAAGGAATTCACACAGGAAGAAAAATGCTTCATTCAATACATACCCTTCAACCATGCAACCCTTTGGATGTGCCTTTTGTTGGACATATCTTTATAGAGTTTTCATATACCTCTCAAAGAAAAACATCCACCTCGTTGATACGACACCTGCCAATTCAATGTCATCGACTAGGTGTATAGGTAAATGGACTTGTAAGTCCATGAAACTTGTAGGGAGCTCCTTCTCAAATACACATACAATTTCTGCAATTTCCTTCTTCCATTTTGGCACTTCACATTCATGGATCTCCTTGGAGGTCACCCACCTAATATAAGAATAGTAAATTAGTATGAACCTTTAGTCAAAAATTAAAATGTAATAGAATATCTCTATGTCTCTCACACATGAACATTTCATATAACCAAATACCTTGTAAATGCTGACAATTGACTTATAGCATTCCTTAAGTCAACTGTAAGATAGGAATCCCCCCTAATTGCCAATGGTATGATATGCTATCAAACACATTTATGAAAAGGTCATTAGTAATTTTTTCTTACACAACAAAATATAAAAAATATATTTAGTACTTAATCAATGTTACTAGTAAATGTTAAATGATGATATATAATACCTTCATAAAATTATGAAAATCATGTGTTTTAAATCCTGTGATATGTACATCAACTATAAAAGCTTTAACCAATGATGACCCATAGCCAGTAGGTGTCCTTATTGAACGGATGACATTTTTTAGTTGGTCTAGCGCTTTTTTTTTCAAAATCCATGGAGCTTCTGTATATGTTTCATTTTCTCTGATTGGCCACAAATGTTTTCTATCAATTTCGATACGCGAAAGAGCAATATCTCTCTTCAAAGACAAGGTGTCCTCTTTGCCTGATACATGTTAAAATATAGAATCTAGGACATTTTTGAAGATGTGCATAGGATCTAATAGGTGATATATTAATAGATCCTTCCAGTAAGGGAGCTCATAATTTATATGGATTTCCTTTTCATTCCTTCTAGCATATTAACTACAACTTGTTCTGGTTCTTCAATTGAATCACCCCGATCAAAAAAATCCTCCCAAGCTTTCAATTTAGCATCTTCATACTTCTTAAGCTAATCACCTAGACCCATAATCATGGGAGGGCCTCTATTTTCAACTTTTCCATCAAATTGATTCTTCAGGCGATTTCTGAACTGATGATCTAGTGGTAGAAAAACTCTGTTGTTTGTGTAAATAAATTTATGTAGATCTTTAGAATACCGCCCTTGAAATTGTTCTGCACATCTTAGACATGCAAATATCCCCTTTGTTTGAAGCCCTACAATTCAATAAGTAATGTTAATAACATCAAAAAATAGTATAAAACTAAGTATGAAAGTTGGGATGAAAATAAATTACGAGTGTAAATACGTAAATATTTTATCTTACCAGAACAAACACCAAGTCCTAGGAAATCATGAATAGTCCAACATAGCAGACCATACAACATGAAGGACCTATTTGATGGAGGACGTGATATGTCATACATTCTTATGCCTTTCCATAGCAGTTTCATCTCATTAATAAAAGGCACAAAATAAACATCCATGTTTTTAACTTGATGTTTTCCTAGAACAATGAGAGTCAGCATAAGGTGATCCTTTCTAACACTCATCCATGGGGGAATATTGTATACTATCAATCTGACTGGCCAAACATTATAATTTGAGCTTAAGAAAGAGAATGGGCACACTTCATCAATTGCAAGACCAAACCTGATACTACAGGGTTCATCTTTGAATTTTCTTGGCCATTTTTCCTCTATGTGTTTCATTGCTTTGGAGTCGGCCGGAATTCACATGAATCCATTTTTACTCTTGTTCTTTGCGTTTTAAGAAGGGGACTCTATCAATCAATAACTCATCCCCAATGGTAAGGTCCATAATAGCCTCAACCATTATCAACCTATCAACCTCTCTTTCCATATCTCCATCTTTATCATTTATAACCTCAACAAATTGACAATTCGATCTTACAATAGGGTCCCTTCCCTTACTACTATTTATAAATCCTGCAATATTTTTGTGTGTGTATGCATGTCCATCTATATACATAAGATGACCTCTATTCATTTCTTTTCCACCTTCCAATTGGAGACGATGTGTATACATATTCAAATTTAGACCATATGATGACATGCTAGGCTTATATTCTACTACCCTTCTCCATTCACCACTATAATATAATGGACCATAATATGACATTAATCTCCTAGTGGTTTGTTCTGAATTGTTTCTATGTTTAGATCCCACATGTACATTTTGGACAATACAGAGGCCTAAATTTTCTCCATGAATATTGGAGGGTCGTATCATGTAGCTGTATCGCCAAAATTGAAACACCTCATACACTCTAGGTAGTTGATCACTAGGCTAAGCAGAATATAGTCGACGATCAAATGTCTCTTTGTAAATTGATCTCAAACTCAGGGGAAAGTCATCATCTCCATCACATTCATTCTCATAGGGTATGTAGTCCACCTTCCCCTTGTCTTTAAGCAAATTATGCATTTTTAAACTGGTTCTTGTTCTGTTATTTGTTTTCATCAATTCCTCATCTTCCGAGCTGGTATATTGGCACATATTTCTGTTAGATGTATCATTTGATAAATAATCATTGCCCTCTAGGCTGGAAGTCAGTGATCTAGGAAACTTTAAACCAAGAACTTTATCCTACAAGTATCCATTAAGAAAAAAATGAGTTATTTAAATAATATAAAACAATGTTTAAATGAAGTATACATGTTATTTATATATCAAATTGGAAAATTCCTTACCACAATTCCTATTGGATTTGAATTGATTATAGGAGGCATACTACTGACTGGAAGCTCATCATATATGTAATGTCTTTGTACAATCTCTCGTTTGAATTATTTCTTTCCACGACATTCAGAACATTCACAAACAACAATTTTCTCAAAGTATTCATCCCATGTACTATAGTCCTGATCAACCTCTTGTTCAATGCAATCATTTGTTGTGTCTACAGGATCCATTGTCATATTCTCTTCCACCCACTATCCTCTATGTGATTTAACAGTTTTAGGTCCACGTCCACGTATATATCTTGTTCTTTTACTAGTTGAACACTCAGGTTCCACATTTGCTCCAATCTCCATCTAAAATAATCCACAACATGCATTAATTTATGTCAACATTGGATAATACATTATAAATTTCAATAATATTGTGAAAAAAGATGGACGTATCACAAGATGCCATCAGATCATTTTTTCCTAAGTTAAGTCAAAATTTGAGTTCCTGATGTCCCACTTCATCCATTGTGTCCTCATTTGATATGACATGATCTGTTGCCATGGCCTCGTTTGGCCCCTATAATACACAACATAGTAAATTTAATAATGTTTAGTACACCAATTATATCATTTCAACAAATATGCTATTTAAAACAAAACCTCACTTTAGTCATATATTTGACATATTGATATCATGTTTTGGCCATCCTAATTTTCAAACTATTCCCTTGATCATAGAATCACATTTAATCACCATTCATGTGCATTTTCAACCAATAAGTTTGACCTCAAAGGTCTCATGGACAAAAAAATGACTTTATCTCCTCTATGTTGTAGCATTTGTGAATTCATAAACACCTTCCTCCTTTGGTTGAGGTTGCTTTCTCTTTTTACCTCTTGTATTTGCAGATTCCGTTGTCATATCTATTTCCACCCACTTTCCTATCTATGATTTAGTAGGTCTACGTCGTCTACGTCCTCTCTCCATGGCCTCCTTTGGATCCTGTAATACATAACAATGACAATAGTCACATAACAGTTGTGCACCAAGAGAATATTGTTGAAATTATCTTGTTAATACACTCGCTTTTCATTAAGACGCACTATGAAAAACAAAATAGGACATTGGAACATTTTGCTCTTCACAAAAAGTTTACATGTGAAATCTTGACAACTAGAGCTCAAATCTTATGATTACAAGATGACTACAAATTCACATCAAAAAGACATTTATTTACAAGCTGACTACAAATAAAACCTATTACTAATAATTTTAGTTGGTTCTCCACCTTACACTTCTTCCACAAACTGATTAAAACCGTAGAATTTTCTCTTTGAAAACTAGAGATTGGATTCCTTATTCTTGATTGAAACCTACTTTACATTGGATAGTGTGAGAATATTTATCTTAGATAAAATCCAAAACTTTAATCCTTGATTTTTTATTTTTCATGATTGGTGTTTATCCTCCATAGAGCCGTGGGGAAAGTAATTGGCTTGGTTATGTAGAAATCCCCTCATCAAATAAAAGCTAAGAAATATTTACAAATGGCTCAACCCATATAAGACTTAACAATTTACAACTTTAATGAAAGATTGATACATAGCATGACCTACTTTATGTTGTATGGAAATCATATTTGTAGCCTAATATTTTATGTTTTCATAATTAGTATTGCATGGAAGTCTAGCCACTAGCTAAAACCTTTGACATCTTGATTGATTTAGCTAGCATGTATATCTTCATTAACCAAGAGAAGGCATGAGATCTGAATTTATTTGTTTGATAGGTAAAAGAGTTTGGTTTTCAAGTTACTAAAACACAATACAACTTTTTTTAAGTTCCATCAAATTATGTTTTTATTATGTAAAGTTTCTAGGGTGTATCCATTATTTTCCAAGCTAGTTGGTGGTATGTTGTTGTCACACTAGATTCCAATGTTATAAAAACCTTACTACTTAAACATTTACCTCAATTCCAAATGTTTGCATGAGGAACATTTTGGTTTGGCACAACTAGGCGCTAAATTAGGCGCACTTTGCGCTGCCTTTGGCACCCCAAAGAGATTACATTTAGCGCTGAAAGTCGGCGCTAAAATTGGCGTTAACTACGACGACTATAGCGCCGACTAATGAATCAAAAAAAAAAATTCCCGCCTGCGTTAAAACATACCACACAACAAAAAAACACAAAACTTTCATACCACAAACTTGACGAAAATAATTTGCCATAGGTCGCTCTCATTTTCTGTTTCAGTTATTTTTCGTTTGTTAGGTTGGTCTTGTTGTTGATCTTTTAGTTTTCATTTTTCTTGTATGTTTGCATTATTTGGTTGCCCGGTTTTATTTTGTTGCCAGATACAGAGCATATGATAGACGATGTTTACAATGTTTGGTCACCCAGTTTAATTTTTTTGCGAGATACAAAGTAGAGGATAGATGGATAGAAACCAAACCCCTGATTTCACTTTAAACGTGAAAACCAGGTATGTTTTGCCTTTTGGTTCAATTTGAATCCATATAAGATATTTAGATAGAATTTTTACTAACAGATTTGTACAAAAGGGATGCCACCTAGTAGATAATGGCTGGGATTTGGTTGATTTGGGTTATTTGGCGGTCTTATTTTTGCATTATTCATTCCATCACAGGGTTTGAACTCTCATGAGATATCTCATAGGCATTTAAATCCAGAAAGAGAGTCATTCAAGGTAAAGCTTGCTCATTAATCATCCATTTCTTTTAAATCGCCCATTTCTTTTAATTTCTTTGATTGGTGGCTTACTTTCATACCACAAAACAAAAATTTCATACCACAAACTGAATGAAAACTTTCATACATGGTAGTGTGTACTTCGTTTGCCTCCACAGATTGGACGAAAATAATTTGCCCTAGGTTGCCTCAAAATGTCAAGCAATAGAGGGAAGGGAGCAAAGGGAACAGACTCTAGCCACAATGAGGTAATTTATTGTCAATTTATAGATTTGTAAATGTTTCCATTATTTCTTTGATTTTTAGTTTTTAGTTTTTTATTTCTAAATTTAAAAGAAGAAATTTATTTTATATATACATATATATAGGGACATGAGACTGACAAAGATAAAGAGGCATTGGCTTCCATATTGGGGGTAGAGGCAGTGAACAAATTGGATAGTGTGGACTTGACAATGCTTTCCAGATACATAAAAAATGATCTAGTAAAGCCCCTGAAACATTGCAACCAAATCAACCGTGTCAAAGGGAATCAATTGATTCCCCAACCAGTCCTAGATCGAGCAAAAGATCTAGGAGGAAATCAATAACAATAAACTCTAAGAATGTGGAATAGGGAGTAGAGACTTCCAATGTCCTAGCCACTCCTGGGACACAGACTTCTTCCACCACACCATGTTTTGCATCTTGCATTGGTAGCTACAATACCAAGATAGAATATGACATGGTTTCAAGGGAAGTCCATATGACAGATGCTAGAAAAATGTTTGTGAATAGGTTGAAGGAATCATGCCTTCAACAGTTCAAAGACCATCTACATTTGCCATTCTCAAAGATACCCATGCACCTGCAAAAAGCAGTTATCCATGACATGGAGACTAAATTTGGCACAGGTTGGTCTGTAAAGAAGATAAAGCTACGAATGTCTCAAAATTACAAGAGATTTCGGTGCAACCAAACAAAGAAGATAAAAAAACTCCCTCCCGAGCTAAGGCTCAAAAAAAGGCCAGTTGATGTAAGTGTGAAAGTATGGAAAGAGCTTGTAAAAGCATATGAGAAGTTTGATGCACGGAGGAAGTCCAGTGAGGAGAGTACGCAGGTATTTGAATTTGCTCATAAGATTATATCAAATTTATTAAATGATTTTTAAATTTTATTTGTGCATAGTTAAATTGAATTAGTATATGTTTCAGGACAAGGCCTCCAAGGCTAGGCTTGACAAACTTCGTGTCACACATCACAGTGGCCAGAAAGGTTTACAGGCCTTGATATGTACATTTGTAAGTATATTTAAAATGTTAAATGATTTTTTTTTATTTCCTAGGAAAAAGTAAATGATTGCATATTAATTAGTTTAACTAGTCCATGTGCCATGTTTTGACAGGAGGAGAAATATGCCGACATCCAACACAATTTGAAAAGGAAATGTCACAAAGCAAAAAGTGGACCGATTTTGTAATCTAGATGGAGAACGAGGTATCAATAGTTGACTTTCAATAACTTAGTTGGATATTGTTGTGTTAATATGTCAATTTACATTTCTTGTGTTGAGTTGTTTATTGATGTTTAGGATGACTTCTAAAGTGCTTCTCTATTGGCCCTAGATCCAACTCAATTGTCCCATTATTTCATGTTGAGGAAAAAAATATTGTTTTCCTTAAAGGGCAGTGGGTGACATTCATGCCTTATTTTTATCGCATCTTTTAATTAATGACCATGGTCTTTTAATATCTTTTAAGTGTCCTCATTTAAGTTATGAGTTGTATCATTTGAGTAACTTAGTCCCATGTTGATTTGATTTATCTTTTTTTCTCTCAAACATGGTATCTCAAGGAGTGCTTCCTTGTGATGCAGAGCAGGGGTGGTTTCAAGATTTCAACATCTCACAACAAGATTTGGTGTTTTCTTGCTCATAACCTTCAGTGGATGCAAACTAGATTTCAACCCTTAATGGGTCATTTATGCTTCAATAGTTAAATCAACACTAGGAGGACTCTCAATGGAATGAGGATGACAAACAATAAGTTTTAGGAATGCACAAGAACTTAGGGCTAGCAAACTTCAATTGTTCTCTTGCCAAATTAACTCTAGGCCAAGTAGGACAGCAAATTGTCTTTTTCTGACATAAATTGCAGAGCAGACCTCAAATCCACAATTTAAAAACTATTTTGAGTACCCTTTTGGGAGTTCTTGAACATATCCAAAACTTAGGTATGGTTGTTTTGTAACACAATGCTCTAAAATTAACTATTCCGTTTGACAAAAGGTCTAATTAGGCTTGTTCAACTAGGTCACCACAAGGTCTTCAACCCCTCAGTTTTCAAACTTCATTCCAATGGCTTAGACATGTCTTATGATATCTATCAACACCATTCCAAGCAATTCCAACCACTATTTAAGGGCTCTACTTCAAACCCTAACTCATATGCACTTCTATGCCAAATACATGAGGTTAAATGGACTAGGGCATCACCAAATTTACACATAACACCATCCCCTGCTCCTGCAACATTGTGAACATGAAATACATGCTACCTATACATCCATTCCACTGAGTTGGAGGCCTTTTCACCGGTGAAATGGAGAGAAATGCATTATTTTTAATCAAAGCACACCCTTGTAAGGGTTTCAAACCACTTTCAAGAAATCTGCCCTAACTCGCTTCAAACTTAATGAAATCAATTACAAAGAACAAGGATTCAAGGCACCATTAATTCCAATTGATGTTTGACTATTTCCAGGCCATACATATCCTTACAGTACAATTTAGCAACAAATTAGGCTTCTAAAATGCAGAAACATGGCACCTTGTTATTCAAAACTTAAATTTTTACAACTTCTAACTCTTGTTCCAACATACACAAGTGATTTTAAAACATTCCCAAGCATAACCAATCATTTTCCCACCAAAAACCAAAGCCTAACCATTCAACTTCCCCAAAAATGCAAAAATACAAAAGTTGCTTTGACAACTTTTTGTAACTTTTACAAATTTCACCAAATTGACTCCAAAATGATCCAACCGACACATAAAGACATAAAACATGGTCTTAAAGACCTTATTACAAGCAAAATGACTTCACCACACCAAAATACTAAGACTCTGCAATTTTTACATTAAGACCCAGGTGCCCTGCACCATACTCCCCGGGCAAAATAGACTCAAGTCCCATTGAGGACAGTACTGCAATAGTAGATTCATGCTTGATCATGTCATTCTCTGACCCCCAAGTGGCATCCTCATTTGGTAAAGCCTTCCAATGGACTAAATACTGAAAGTAGGCATTATCCCTTGTCTTTTTGAGTTCCTTGGCACCTAAGATATGCTCCAACTTTAGAGGCCTACTTGATGGATGATCTTTGACTCCTTCCTCATTTGAGAATGTTGATAGGGGAGTGTGATCTATTTCAGCCACCTAGCTCAATAGCTACTAGATGCTTGGTGAGGTGTGGGATCCACACGAAAGGAGCAGTCAGTAGAAGAGAGGGTTCAGTTGTATTTGAGTTAGAGTCAGGATGGACTCTAGCCTTTCATCATGTTCAATATGTTCCTCATCTGAGATCTAGGAGAAGAAGATATATAGACCAGTTAACTCTCAAAGGATCTTTGAGGCAAACATAAACATATATAGCACAAAATGCAGAGGGTTGGCACTTAAGGTTATGTAATAGAATTTATAGTTGATAGTTAAATTGTATAACAATTTTTTTATGATCTTTACTAACATTTATTAGAATTGTTGCATGTTTTACATAATTGGAATGACATATTAGTTGTAACTTTTTTGAAATTTTATTATGGTATGTGCACTATGATATGATGTAATATGATTATGGTTTTGTTTCATATCATGTAATATTAGATATATAACAGAAAAATAAATTATTGCATGGAATAAATAATAACTTTTCATTTTAAATGTTTTTTTTTTGCAGAACACAGGTCTTCGAGAAGATCAAGATGATCCTCATGATATAGATCCAGAATATGTTGGTTCTGGTATAGATCACATGGCAGAGGATGATGATGACGCAGATATAGAAGACATTGAGACTGATGACGATGATGACGATGACGACGATGATCATGATGATGATGATCACGATGGTGATGATGATGATGAGGCAGTTACTGGTAGTAGCCAGTGTCATTCATGATCATATAGACTGCATCACGGATCATTATTGATATATCGTTATGATGCCTCTTTTCATGGTTACTATCATATGTATCATTTTCATGGCCTACAGTACCATATTATTAAGTTGTATCATTTTGACATGTATCATTTTGACTTATATCATTTAGACATGTATCATCTTGACTTGTATCATTTTGAGTTACATAATTTATCATTTTTACTTATATCATTTGTACATGTATCATTTTGACTTATGTCGACTATTGGACATGTATCATTTTGACATGTTATTGATCTACTGGCACATTTGACTTTCACTTGTTTTAGTTATATATGATGATGATCTTATTAGTATTGACTTGCCAATTTATATATATTGAAATTGGTCGATGATTTTTGGATGGATATTTATTACGTATGATGATTTTAATTTACTGCTTAGGATGGATGTTGTCAAATTCAATTAAATTATAGATATTTGACTCACTTGTTTTAATTATAGATGATGATCATGTTATAATAATTATCTTGTTATTTTATATATACTGGATATTGTTGTAGATTTTATTTTGATGGAGATTTAATAATTATACTGATGTTGTTTTTGATTAAATTGGTCAAACAGGTTTTAAAAGGGGACCCCGAAACCCTTCACAAAAGAAAGCTAACAAAAAGCTGGAAGCCAACCGAAATCCAACTATAAGCTACCAAAATACATAAGCATATAAAGAGTAGCCAAAAAAGAGACCAAACAAAACTAAACTAGTTCATCTTCTTAAGAGTCTTGACTGCTTCTAATTCCTATTCATAGAATGCCTCATGCATTTTGGCAAAGTCCATGAGTTCTTTCTTCTCAGCTTCAAATTACTTTTTGTTTCTCCCCTAGTGCAAGTTGAAGGTCCACCTGTGTCCTCAACTGCCACCTATTTACCAGAGCTATTAGTTTCCTCACCCTTGTCCTAATTACCCAGTTCCTCGACATTCATGATGTCCTTAGCATTGAAATCCTTGAACTGCTCTTTTCTAAGCTCCTTGAGCTTCTATGTCAGCACTCTCATCCACTTGAGGCTATTCTGAATGGTTCTTTGTTCTAAGTATAATTATGTTAATTTGTATGGACACTAGTAGAAATATGGCAAATACATGACCAGGTGACTAAAACTTTTAGTCACGTGACCAAACTTTTATATATATCTGCTTTGTTGCTATCATTCCAAGGGTTCTTGGTCACTATCTAATGGTTTTGACAAGTGCCTTTATCTCTTCTCTTTGTTTGGTGAAACCCTACTAGCTGTTGCATCTCTTTATCTTCTCCTATACCTTCCATGCTATGGACTGTCCTAAGACAGATATATGGACTGCCATTTTACAACTTTTACTATCTTCCTTATCATATGAATGAATAGGACTGTGCCTTCTTGTTGAAAATCTTATGCTCATGACTATAAGAATCTTCCTATAAACTGGAATCTATTGCTTACAATAAAGGAAGAATCTCACAACATACCTTGACTTAGTCATTTAAGAGTGGAAGAAAAATGTTATTTTGAACAAAAATTTATAGTTTTTGCATTCTTTACTTGACTTATATTAATTTTTGCATGATGATTAAACCGCATCCAGAGAAATTATATGAAAGCAGAACGAAAAGAAAAAGGCCCTGTCAATAGAGCTCTCTACAAAGCCGCACAACTTGAGGACAATGATGATAGTGATTATGTTGAACGTCTTGACGTGAATTTGCATGATATTTAGAGTAGTAGTACTGGTGTTGGAATTGAGGTGAGTGCTATTTATTGTTTTTATGTCTTTCATGGTAGTCATTGTTGTTTTAACACACACGTGCAAGTAAGTACTATTCAAGTAAGTTGTTTTAATTCTATTTGAAGGAAAACCCACCAGTATGATTTGCTTTAAAGGATTTAACTCTAGAGAGAGACCAATAAATGTAAGTCACTTAAAGGGAACTACATCAACTTCTAATAGAAACCAATTAAAAGCATCCACACAATGACAACAAATGTGCCTAGATAAATCTATTGATTTGAATAATTGGAAATAGCCAATATGGAGATAATCAAACAACTTATGAACTTGAATATTAACAGAAAATCAGAACACCATACATACCCACAAATGTAACCATCCTTGTCCATTATAATATTAAATTATCATAGAAGTGTAATGTCTTGAATCTGAAATATGATTGGATAGATAATATTGGAATATATAAATTGTCTTGCTGAAAGATGATGATTGTCTAGGGCATGGTTTCCCTTATAAATATGGGAAGCAACAAGCTTCAGGCCTGAACCAACACATCTATTCATAAATCACATCCTCTTGTAACTAAACATGTTTAATAAAAAGAAATTAAAGGCATAAGCAAGTTAACCAAGATTTGAATCTGTTAGTCATCATAGAGCACCCGTGACCTTAGGCCTGGCAAGGTACTCATCTCCATGTTGCAGTATTTGTTAAGTGTGTTGTGCCCCTATCTATTATTGCAAAAAAGTGTCAAAATTTTGTCCTTGTTCTCCATGTTGACGCTAGCAAAATTGCTCGTTGCTCCTTTTGCACCTGAACCTGTAGCTGCACATCAATCTTTCAAGTGTGCTTGCTCCCACTTATCAAATGTAAGGTCACTGGGCCATTTGAATTCCTAAATTTGGAGCAGATTGGTCTGATGGTCCTTCCATCTTTTATCCAACATAGCTTTAACATCAATTACAAATTTTCCATATCCTGCGTCTAGGGCTATGACCCTATCCAAAATCACGTTAAAGCTCAAAGTATCTATATCCTGCTCCTTTTTTAAGAATTCCATAACCACAGACATTGTTGTTTTGAATTTTGCCTTCCAAGTATCAAGGCCTTTAACTAGTTTATTTTCCTCTATCAGAATAGATGGGATAAATTGATGCTTGAAAGTAGAAAAAGATTCAAGTCTGGCCTGCATCCTTTTGTCTTCACTGCTGGCATATTAATGCTCTTCAATGATCATATTCACTGTCTGCTCTATGGGCTTCAATTCAGCAGGAGCATAAGGATTTCTTTGAAGTATCCTGCAAAGCATGACTAAATTGTGCAAGGAAGGTTGCCATTTCTGGTACAGTGGCTCCAAAACAAAAAAGTTTGCTTGCAATTGTTTAATGGCATGAGATAACATGGAGTAGCAATCATGCACATCCCCAAGCTTATCCACAACCAGCTTTATCCTGTATTCTAGAATTTTCTCAAAGACTTTAAGGACCTTGATCCTTGCCTCATTTTTTGTTTCCTCATTTTGCTTCTTGAGGTCCTCAACTTCTTTTTCAAATTTTGTTCTCAAAGTATTAAACTCTTGCATTGTCACTGTGACATCACCAATTGTTGGTGGCACAAAAGGTTGATATGGAAATATTGCCAGACTCTAGGAAGAACCCACATCTTGTAGTTGCTTTTTCAATTGCATATTTTCAATCAGCAACCTATTCACTTCATCATTCATGTCTTGTTGCGTTTTCTCATAATCCTGTAATTTTTTTTCCAACTTTTTTACAACTGCATGGGTGAACATGGCAGAATGGACTGTAAGAGTAGAGGCCTCAGTTACTGAAGTATCTTAAAAGGTTTTCACCACAGCAAATCCCCTCATTTCCTGAACAACATCTAGCAACCTTGGTTTACTAGTGTTCTTCTGTTTTGTCCATATGGCAAGAGTCTCTATCTTTGGGTTGAAACCACATCCACTGATTCCATCCTCATAATCAAATTCAGACACAAGATTAGGGTTATCTTGACTCCTAACTTTGTCAAGCAAGAATGCCTTTTTCAATTCAAGACCTGGGATGATCAACATATTACTCTTCAAGACCATTTGTCTTGCTTCCTCAGGAGTCACATTGATTTCGTCAACTTTTAGTTCTTGGATTGTTCGGGTGGTTATTTGATCATACTGAGACTCATCGGCACCCATCTTATTGATTTCCACCTTTTCATCAAATTCCTTCATCTTCATTTTTAACTAGAAATCTCGAAACTCTGGAGTCTTGATGAAATCATCATCTTGAATAAATCTTAATGATGCCGCCACCCTTTCATCTTCCTGTAGATCTAGCTCAATTTGGGATTGTTCTTCCATCCTAGCCTCAGGCTTGTGTGCATCAGTTTCTTGACCAACCAATGGTTGATCAACTTCCTCTCTATCATGCAATTGTGTCAAAATATTTGCAACTTCATCAATATCCCCCACACCCTTAGACATCTCATATGGGACCAAAGGAGACATGCCTTCAGTTCTCTACCTTTTATGTGGTGGTGATTTAGGGATCTATGGATCTTGAACTGACATGACATCAGGGGCAGGCTCATGAATCTCAATTCCTGCAGACCTCTTCACTGGAAGTTTGGTAGCCTTGCTAAGCTATACTTCAGATTTAACATAAATACTTTCAAAATTTTTAATCATTGTATTAATCCTCTTTAGAGGATCTTTCTCTTCAGCAAAAAATCCTTCAAAAATTGGATTCTTTTCCTTTTTGGCATCTTCAATTTTCTTGAGGATCTCCCATTTCCTCTTCATGTCATACACTTCATCAAAAGTAACCAGCTTCCTTATCACATCCTCAACATAAAGAATTTGATGGGATGCCCATCTTAGTCAAGATCACTTGTCTCACAAAGTTCATATGACCTTCGGGGTCACAAACTTTTTCAACACCAGATTCCAAAGAGTACTTAGCCTTCAAATAGGCTTGCAGCTCCTCAAGAGTGTCTGAACCAATTGACCAATCTCCAAAGATAGTGGTATCAGGCAAAAAGGTGCCTTTCTTCTACTTTATCATCACTTCCTTTTCCCTCCACATCATTTGCCACATGAATTCCAAGAATGCAATTATGTCAGAAACAAACTTTGGCAATTTGTGAGGTGGTTGGGGGCAATCATATACCCTGATTATTGTGTGCTCTGGTAGGAAGAACCAGTTAGCATAATTGAAAGTATGACCTTGCTCTGGTTTATGCGCAAGAGGTCTTAGAATTACCCTAATTTCTGGTGACAATCTGGGGGCCCAATTACCAAAAGAATTCATTATTTTCACAAAAAATTCATTATGAAATACAGTATAGTTACTAGTCTGGCATTAAGAATCCCACATGTAAAACCAACATTGAGTAAGCATTCTTTGCCTTGTCCTGTCAATCATGCTGATCTCCATTTTACTTGACCATTTACTCCTATTTTGATATAGGATCAGGTGGCAAACCAAAGAATAAAACTTTAAGTTCATGGGTTTCTTATCTTCCTTCACACTAATGAATCCATCATGTATTTTCTTTTCAAGATATGAGGCAAAATCATACTCAATGTTCACCTCTAAATTTTGTATCTTCATAGCCATCATCATCAAATTAACTAGCATCCTCTGATCAACATCAATTCCTAGTACTTGGCACAATGCATAATAGGTCCATTTGAAATAGACTACAAAATCTTCCACAAGGAATGGTTCAACTGCATTGGTGTTGGCAAGAGACACTGTGTGGCTTCATGAGTGTTGTCATTGATGGCAACAAAGTCTATCCCACACATCCACAATGCATAGTATGCCTATACCGAAAGTTAGATTGAAGATTGTTTTGGTCCGGTGAACAAGAATAGAGCATGTAGCAAGGTCCGACAAACAGGTCCAGATCTCTTAGATGGTGTAACTTAGCAAGTTGCAGACTTGGACAAGTCAAGAGGAGCATTATGACTACTATATTCTAGAGATTGAGCCTCCGGTGACAAAACATGGAAAAGATATGAGCATCTGAGTATTGGGTTGCAGACAGGCAGAGCAGACTGAGGAAGAACTGACCGACAGAGTATCAGACTTCAATCTGGATGAGTAATTGATATTGATCAAGCTAATTGAGGGATCATACAATATTGGTTGACATGATTAATGACTTCAATGTCTATGATTTTGATACGCATCACATATCAAGCATGGATTCAGCCGACAGATCAGTATTTTGTAAATATCTTGAGTATTCTGGTTGCCGACTAGAAAGTTGTTGAAATCCTTAGTGCGGATATATATACCAGATGGATTCCAATATGAAGGAGTGTGGGAATATAGATATGATGAAATAAGGTGCGAGGGAAGGCATAGATAAGTGTGGAAGCAGCTATACAAGTCTGGTATGTGACAGACCAGCAGCACTAGAGCAGAGGAAGAATGAAGTGCATTAGATTAGTATATTGAGCCTAACCAGAACTGAACTTCAACATTTGTGGATGCCTCTCATCAGTTCAAACACCTGGTTACCTTCTATAAACTTTGTAGATAGTGAGTCTCTTGTAAGCAGTGTGCCTCTTGTGAGCAGTGTGCTTGGGTAGTGAGCCCTAATTGGCAAGTGCCATTTTGTACTTCTTATTCTTTTAACAGAGAATGCAATCTTGGGTTAGTCACCCCATGGTTTTTCCCTTAATAGGGCTTTCCATGTAAAAATCCTTGTGTTATGTGTATTAATTTTATTTCTATTTTCATGATTATGTATGCTTATATGTTTTGATGTTGCACTAATTATTAAAGGAGAAAAGAAAGTTAAGATATTTGAGATAAATGATTCAACCCCCCTCTCAGTTATCTGCCTTGTTTCCAACAATTGGTATCAGAGCTAAGTTCCTCTAAATAGAGCCTAACAGCTTGAGGAAGATCTGGGAATCTCAATGGATATGTATGGTATGAAGGAACAACTTCAGTCTGCCCTAGATGATCTTGAGCAATCTCACTCTGAAGTCAATAACTTGAGAGAAAGACTCAAACAAGCTGATGATTTCATAAATGAGCTAAAAGAAAAATTGAGTATCTCTGTGAAAAAGAGAAAGGAACTACTTCAAAGATTAGCAAGTCAGAGTGAAGCCAATGATACTAATGAAGATCTGAATGAGAAAAACAAGCTATATGAAAAGCTATCAAAAGAGGTCATTATGGTAAGGCATGAGATGGAATCAGGGGTTATGAGATTCACCCAAGAAATTGAAGAGAAAAGGAAAACTAAAGATAATCTAAAACAATCCCTCAAGGAGAAAATAAAGGACTGCCACAAAATGGACAGAATAATCAGGCATCTTGAATCTAATCTTGAAGAAGCTAGAGATAATGAAGAACAACTTGAGAATCAGATAGACACTCTTAAACAAGATCTTCAAGATAAGCTCAACTCAACTTGAAGTTCTTCTTGAAAGCCAAAAGAGGGTGGATGACAAGCATGGCTTGGGATATGAGAAAGGTGAAAGCTCCAGATCTGGTCAGAAGAATTTTGGATCAAGAAATCAAAGAAACATGCCTAGAAGACCTCCGGTAAGGTAACCGAATGCTCAAAGATATCCATCCTTCAATGGATACTGCTTCAATTGCAACAACTTCAGTCATAAAGCAACTCAGTACAGAAGGAGAATGAATCAGACCAATCCATCCGTCTCCAGACAATATTTCAATGCAAAAGGTATGGTCACAAATCTCATGAATGCAGAAATATGCAAATAAACAATTCATTCAATGGTAGATGCTTTGCATGCAATAGAATGGGACATATGGCTAATTAATGTAGATCAAGAGGATATCAGTTGAATATGCAAATAAATGTTGTTTGTTACAATTGCAATAGATCTGGTCATATTGCCAAATTCTGCAAAAGTAAAAATCAGGATAAAAAGGGTCCTGTGCATCATAATCAAAATTAAGATAAAGGAAAAGGCAAAGTGAATGCGGATGAAGTTCAAAGGGAGATGAGCAAGATTTGGGTGAAGAAGAGTATAGAAAATGTGGGGATGGATCCGCACCAGAATCTAGTGCTGATATTCCTTCCGAAAACTAAACAGATGAGCTCTGACTCAGGGGGAGTCACAAAGAAAAATAAATTCCCCCAGCTAGTGAATTGGTGCCTAAATTTGGCACATGGAATGTTGCGGATTAAAGGGTTCTTAGAAAATTATCCAAATAACCCTTGGTGAAAATATGAAAGATCCGCATGGAGTTTTGCAAGAGTTTAATCATCCAAGATTGATCCGGTTTGATAGCCATCTGGTAAAGCAGGATTTTCACAGACAGATCCGGTATGATTCAAAATTGAGATATCTTGATCTGTGGATCCATGGTATGATTGGAGGAAAGAAGATACATTGTCAGTTATCACTGAAAATGATTCTAAGTGCAACACAGTGATTCAAAAAGATCTCTCTCAGAACAAGGAAACCGGATAACTTAAGTTGTACATTTATTGCAAAAGGAAATTAGGGTTTGTGAAAGAATAAAAGGGTTCTTTCACTCATCATTTGCACATTTGCATTCGAGAAGAAGAAAAGAAGGGCTCTGCATCAAGTTTCTACAACTATCTCAAAGATCAACCGCAAAATCTAATTCAACCAGCAATTTCTTCTGACTCTTATTTTGAACCCTAAAAGCATAAAAAGGTACTTCCATTCTGAATATCTCTCTCTGAATCTTTTACAAAAATGGCTACTCCAATGGTTGTTAAGATCACTGATAGGCGTGCCCAAATTTCAAGAAACACCCCTACAAATCCCTAGTAGTTGATCCTTTAGGCACTTTTTCTAGCATTCTGCATGGGGTACTGCATGTAGAAGATGTTAGGGTTTACATCCACGCCAATATTGAGGAATTTGGAGAATCTAAGTTGATGGACATCTACCATAAGCAATTAAGAGATGAAAGTTTTGAACTTAAACCTCAATACAAAGCCCTCCGGGATAAGCACTTTGGACATTGCATCCACTTTCCCTGTTTCACAGAATATGATTGGGTCTGGTATGTTCTTAGCAGAATACATGACAATTTCATGTGGTTAATGAAGCCTTTCAAGATAACAAAAGATGCCATTAGGGCAGTAACTGGACTATACTCATCCGGGGGTTACCTGCACTTAAATCTATCAAAAACCAAATAGTTACTGAACTTACTGGATCTAAGTTTGACAAAAGAACAATGACAATTGATGACATCACAGATTTGGATGTCAAGTTTGCTTCAATGATAATAGGATATAAGATCTATCATTCTAGCAGGGAGAACTCTGTGTCTGGGACTGCAATATATACAGCATATCAGATGTTAAGGGAAAATACAGATTATGATCTATGCGACCTTCTCCTGAATCAACTATTAGAAAACTTGCAAAAGATCAAAAAGGACAAGAAGAATTCCTTCAAATACGGCTGTCTGATACTATGTCTATTCTTTTACTATATGAATGAGCTACCCAGATCAAGTGGTTGGGTATGGCAAAATGACAGACCGATTGCCATACAGATCAAAGACTATATGTATGGACTTGGTGATGCTAAGGCTCAAAGCACAGCACTCTGGGGATACTTTAAGAACTTCCAAACTATGATGCAAGCCAGGGAAAGGATACCTCAATCCATAGTAGAAAAATATAAGGATACAGTATGTTTTATGGTAGATACTGATCAATGCCTAATGGAGGCAGTTGAGCCCAGAACAGTTTGGATAATGCCAATGGGATATGAGGTCGATGAGAAAATCTTGGAGCTGCATATTCAACATTTGCTAAGTCAGCCTAAGGACCCTGAGGCAGAAAGGTTTGGAAACTTTCAAGAATTAAGTGTAAAGATACATGTTGAATTGAGACAACTAGAGATAAAAAAGGAAAGTTAGGAGGGAAGTAGAGGAAATTGCCAAAAGATATGGCATATCAAAAGAGGCAGTTGATGCAAATAGAGAGAAAATAGAAAGAGTTGAGAAAGAGAAACAAGAAGCAGAAAAAGGAAGTGTTCTAGTACAAGCCTCCTCCCGGACTAGATCCACCAAGAGCTTTGCACCTGCCACCCCTAAGAGCTCAAGAGCCTCCAAACCGGAAGCCAAAACATCTGGAAAGGGAGAAAAGAGAATGAAAACAAAAGCCACAAGGTCTTACATAAGTCAAAAGGATGATGAAGAAACAAAGTCAGATGAGGAAGTTAAGAAAATGAAGAAGAAGAAGAAAACATCTGGGGAATCCTCTGCCAGTGAAAACAAAGAAGAAAAGGCAGAAGAATTTGTTGAAAAGCCCACTCTTTTTATTGATGATATCATCAAGGCAGTCACTGTGGATGGAAATCTACAACCGGTAACTGAATTTTATGATGAGTATAGTGATATTGACAAGAGGATCTTGGAAGATGCTATAGTCAGGTACCTAAATATTTATAATAAAGCATTCATTGAAATCATTTCATTAATTCCCAAAAGTCTAGAGAAGGTACTTGAACTTAGAAAAGAGAATGCCAAGGCAAAGGACTTAGAGATCCGAGAACAGATTGCAATTCAACTTTATCCTTCCATTACTCCAAAGCAAATGAACATGGTCTTTAAGGACTGCAAGGATGAATTCCGGAGCAAAGCAAGAATGAACAAACTTATGCTTGGAGAAACTGATCAGGTAGCAAGGGAAACAGAAGACATCCTCCAGAATGCCTTCAAAAGATTCAATCTTCCTATTATAGAGTAAATATATGAAGAACCTTCTACTATGGATTTCGAAGGATTAAATGCATCAAATGAAGAATCTACGGACACAAATGTAGAAGGGTCAAAAGAGATAGATGAGGAGAAATCTATGAACTTGGATTCCTTTGTTCCAGAAGAGGAAGCTCATGAAGCAGTTAACATCTCTTTTCTAGATCCCACTGCAGACATTCCAGATTCAGGAACTGAAGGAGAAGGAAGAAAAGAGGAAGAAGTGAGTCAAGAAGAGGAGGCAAAGGGTAAAGAAGAAGAACAAACAGAGAAGATCTCTGATGATAGCTCTGAGATTCCAAAAGAAAAGAAGATTCAGTCTTTGACAAGAGACACTGTAGAGGCAGTGAAGAATTTCTTGAACAAAGAGCTGATGGAAATAGATGAACCAGAACTATTCCAAGGACCACTAAATTTTGATTCCCTCTCTCCAGTCTAGACAATGAAAATAGCATCTTTTGCCCAAGCTAAAGCAAAAGAAAAGCTTCTAAAGTCTCACATGGAAGACTGCAAGCTATTAGAGATTGCATCCAGTATGCTGGAGAAGATCATGCCATCTTTTCAAAAAGATCCTTCGGCCTCTCCATCCGGTAATTTGAAATCTCTGGTAAACTCTGTTAGCACTCACTTTGATTCCTTAGATAAATCGGCAGAAGAAAAGGTCCGGAAAGAGTTTTTGGGAAAAAGGTTCACTAAAGTACATGGACTCATTACTAATGATAGGAGGACCCTAGATATTGGGATAAAGAGCCTTGAAAATGCTCTTAAGGATGGTGGGGACATGTACAAATTTTGTCTATCCAGGTCTAAAGTGATAGAGGATATTGAAAAGAAGGTAAACTATCAAGTTTATCTCAAAATTTTGATCGCCTCACTTCATCCATAATGAGTCAAGAATGCCAGGCCATTGTCATTATAAATGAAATAAAGAGGCTATAGAAAGAAAGGAAGAATATAATAAATAGAATGAGGAAACTTAGAGGGATAATCATCCCTAAGTTAGAGGCAATGCATGACGCCTTAACAGATGCTTAGACCACAGCCTGGACCAGTGATCCGGCAGACTTAAGAAGAGCAGAAGCATATGCATTTTTGTTGAGTGGTCACATCTCCATTTTAGACAGATGAAGCAGAGTTGGGCCACAGAGTATGTACAGTTGAAGGCCACTTTAGTAGATATACTCAAGTATATGTAAGTATAACATGTATATACATACTTATGCGGCTATGTATAGGTCAATTTTTGCAAATTTTGGTGTGCGGATTGCACCCTTTGCCATTGATGTCAAAGGGGGAGTGAGGAGTAGTGAAAAATGTGGAATCTAGTGAAGGGGGAGCTCTGGTAAAACAGTGCATAAGATAGAGCATCAGCCAAGGGGGAGTTTGTTGCAACACAGTCTTTTTTCACTAAGTGTTGCCATCAATGCCAAAGGGGGAGATTGTTGGCAAGAGAGACTATGTGGCTTCATGAGTGTTGTCATTTATGACAACAAGGTCTATCCCACACATCTGCAGTGCATAGTATGCCTATACCGGAAGTCAGATTGAAGATTGTTTTGGTCCGATGAACAAGAATAGAGCATGTAGCAAGGTCCGACAAACAGGTCCGGATCTTTCAGATGGTGTAACTCAACAAGTTACGGACTTGGACAAGTCAAGAGGAGCATCATGACTACTATATTCCAGAGATTGAGCCTCTAGTGACAAAACATGGAAAAGATATGAGCATCTGAGTATTGGGTTGCAGACAGGCAGAGCAGACTGAGGAAGAACTGACCGACAGAGTATCAAACTTCAATCCGGATGAGTAATTGATGTTGATCAAGCTAATTGAGGGATCATACAATATTTGCTAACATGATTAATGACTTTAATGTCTATGATTTTGATACGCATCACATATCAAGCTGGATTCAGCCGACAGATCAGTATTTTGTAAATATCTTGAGTATTCTGGTTGCCGACTAGAAAGTTGTTGAAATCCTTGGTGCGGATATATATACCAGATGGATTCTAGTATGAAGGAGTGTGGGAATATAGATATGATGAAATAAGGTGCGAGGGAAGGTAGAGATAAGTGTGGAAGTAGCTATACAAGTTTGGTATGTGATAGAGCAAGAACACTAGAGCAGAGGAAGAATGAAGTGCATTAGATCAGTATATTGAGCCTAACTGGAACTGAACTTCAGCATTTGTGGATGCCTCTCATTAGTTCAAACACCTGGTTACCTTCTATAAACTTTGTAGACAGTGAGTCTCTTGTAGGCAGTGTGCCTCTTGTGAGCAGTGTGCTCGGGTAGTGAGCCCTAATTGGCAAGTGCCATTTTGTACTTCTTATTCTTTTAATAGAGAATACAATCTTGGGTTAGTCACCCCATGGTTTTTCCCTCAACAGGGCTTTCCACGTAAAAATCCTTGTGTTATGTGTATTGATTTTATTTCTACTTTCATGATTATGTATGCTTATATGTTTTGATGCTGCACTAATTATTAAAGGAGAAAAGAAAGTTAAGATATTTGAGATAACTGATTCACCCCCTCTCTCAGTTATCTACCTTATTTCCAACAATTGCAAGGAATATCAACTATCCTGTTGTTTACACCTCTTCTCATAAATATTGGCAGCTCATCCCTTCTGAGTGTTCTTCTCAAACTTTTGTATTCTTGTTCAATGTTTTGTAGGTCAATTTCGGTGAGAGCTTATTTGTTCAACATAAAACAGTCAATTATAGCATTTGTCAATTCTCAACAGAGAAGATCCATTTGGCAACCTTACTGTTTTAGTAGCCAGGTGATAGTGCAATGCCAGAGTACGAATCAGTTCCACATCCATGAATACATTTGAGACAATTAGCTTGGCCAAATCCAGCTTCCATGGATTGGCCACCGGTCCCTGACCATCCTTCTTTTGACAGAAGTACCAAAACAGTTTCCAACTAGAAATGGGAATTATGGCATCCCTACAACCCTTAGTAACATCCCTAAATACTTTCTTTCGACCTTTGTCAATTGAATTCGGTAAAACATCTAGCAAAGATTGTTGCAGTGATCTTTTCTTAGGGGCAGGATCAGGCTTACTGGTCTTACTTGTGGATTCAGACTTCTTGGGTGCCATATACAAACTAGGGTTTCACAATTCAAGCAAATGCACGGAGAATTGAAATAGAGCAAAGATTCTTCAAACTTTCTTGCAGAGAATGTAGAGATGGACTTACTTGAACAATTCAAAGATTTCTAAGAACAGACCGAACTAGGCACCTTCTCCAAGACAATCTGCAATCTCTGAACTGAGCAAATGCTGAGAAATTTCTAGATTTTATCAAGCCAGAATGTTCATCATTCCACCATTATTTTTGGTTCGTGCCACAAGATTATAAAATCTTAGCATTAAATTCATTTCAAATATAAGCCCTTGATAAAATTTGATCCAATGATCAGATGAAATGACAAGATCTTTCAAATTTCTCAGTAATCACACACCTGTACTGAGTATGTTTACTCATTTATTATCATTACCGCACTATCGCAAAGCTTGTTTAAACTGGTCACAGGATGGTGATAAGCTTCAATGACTTTTGTTCACTTTTCTTGATTACCGCCAACCCTCAGCCCTTATGCTCAAACAAACGGGATCGCGGGGCTTATAGCCCCCTTTATTCCATTTTCTTCCATTACTGTTAACCCGCAAGTGTCTGTTCTCATTACTGTAGGGTGATTATGTTGCCAACTTTTATTGCTTACTGCCTTGCCGCAAACGTTCTTTGAAAGCCATCCCAGGAGCCCGGTAACTTGGACACTTACTACCGCCATGCCGTAAACAACTTGTCGGACCAATGCGGGACAATGGGACCAATTTATATTGAACTCCATTCCTTATTGCCAAGCCGCAACCAAGTGGTGAGACCTCTTAGGGACTGCGGTATACATGGTTGATCGAGCCCTTCCTACCACCATGCCGTGAACAACATGTATGTTTCCAGCGAGAGTATGGTATACATGATTCTTGTTGCTCTAGTTCCCACACTACCGCTAAGACAATGAGGATGACCTACGAGATTGCGATAAACTGCAAAAACACAGACATGATTAAGAATAACTGCATACTCCTCAAAATGACCATGTTATGTGACCCTAGGAAATAAATGGCATAAAAGTTTGGCATGAAAGTCTATTAAGAAATGGTCATATACAAGTGAAAAGATCAAGTAGGATGGAAATGTACAAAATTTTTGAGAGGTCCTAACAGTTGAGACATTTGAATAGTTTATTTGGAATAATGGCGGGAATTAACAAAATTTTAGGGTTTTAAAATTTTGGTCCAACATAAGTAATGGTTGTTTTATTATGTATATAAGAGTAATCCTTACCTATGTAATAATTATTATGTATTTCAATATAATGTGTATTTTTTTTATTTTTGCAGAAATGTATTGATAAACTCCAAGAAGGGGATAAAGTTAGGGTGTTGGTTCTGTTTGATGGTGTTGCTGTGGGCATTGGGCGGATTCACTCACTATCTATTGTACATGGAGTCAACTTGGAAGGAACATGAGATGCAAATGTAAATATTTTAAAGGTCACAAGTAACGTACCCCTTGCTTATGACAACAAAATAGATGGAGTTGTCTATCTGAAAGAGAAAGAAGGAACCTTCACATGGTGGCCACTAAAATATTTGCAAAACATGGCATAGTTGATGTTTATCATGTACTAGTTGTTAGACATCTTGGCCCATTGCTTTATACAGTATTTTGAATGTGTTGTTTAGGGATCTTAATTTTCATGGTGTATTTGAAAGAGTTGGAAACTCTTAGACAACTATGACATTTTTTATTATATTTATATATATACTCTTAGACAGTTTTGATATCTTTTATATATATATTTATTTGCATTATATTTTTTATTGCAGATTACCTTTCTTTATCATGATGTTGAATCAATATTTTAATTCTAGCATGTTGTCGCTTGTTCGTATATGTAATTTTTAAAAAAAAAGTGCATTGAAAACATTACCTGCCTCTAGAATCGTCATAGAAATTTCTTCAAAATGCCACGTTTGTCCTGGAGTCACCGGAGTTTGTACCTCAATGATTCCACACTGTTTCAGGCCCAAAAAATCCCAACCGTGCCCAATTCCATAGGCAATTCGATTTTGAATCTGATTCTGGGACAAATAGTACCTGGAAATGCCCTATTTTTCTGCCAATTAGGTAACTTAACAAATAATAAATGTTATATCCCAAAACTTGCACTAGACCTTTGGTAAAAGCTTACCATACTATAGCATCATCAAGTCAACCTTGGATATAGAAATTGTTCAAAACAGAAAATAGTTTGTAAATGTTGAATGGTCAGACAGTATGAGAAATCACAGGCACCAGGAGTTACCTTTTGAAACATCAGGACAGAGGGCGGTTCAAATTGATATATATGGTGTAAAAGCCAAGGGATTGCCTTTTGGTTTCAAGATCTAGGTGACTTTGATCTTGATTTAAAATGTTCCTTACGAGTGGTCCTGTCATGTCCCCATATTAAGGCATTGTTTAAATTAAAGATTTAAACACCAAAATAAAGATGATAAAGTCACTTTCATAAAATATAGTGTTTAATATGTCCTTTCTACCATCAATTTGGACGATAATTACGTATATAATAATATTTTTTTTGATTCATAATAGATATTCTATATTAAAAGATCTATCAAAAAATATAGTTTCCTTAGCCTTTCCATGGCTGGCAGTAAGAACAAAGCTATCACCCTTTGCATACTAAGAGTTTAGAAGAGGAAACCACGCAGGGTTAGAACTATTAACAGCCAGAGAAGATTATAACTATCTAAGACTAGCGTAAGATTTGCTTTTGCTATACAAAATGAAGCAAGGATAATAGTAACTAATTAACTATCATACTCTGCTAGTTTCAAACTGAAGTCCTCCACCCATTGGAAACCATCGATCGCAACCAGGCCCAGAATCCTTTTGATGAAGTCCACTGCCACCGACGCCTAATCCTTCAGCACCACCAGGTCGAAACCTCTGATGTCTAAGATAAACGGGAAGATTTTGATCACTGCTCTGGGGTCGTCGAGGAGGTTCCATTCTTTTAGGTGGGGAATTCCAATCCCAGGGCTGGCTACCTGCAGAGACATCTCCAAATCCCCTAAGTGCTTTGGATTGAAGATGCCTCTCATTATGGCTTCCACCTCTGCTTTTGCCATCCCCAATTCAAGAAGCATTGCTAAGACCCGCGAAGAGATGTCAATGTCCACACGATAACGCTCGTCGTTCTCCATGAAATCTTTGCCTAGGATCATTCTCACCACACCTACCATTAATTTGTCTGACCTGCGAAGCATCCTTTGTAATCTGAGGTCGGTGATACTACCGATGAAGATCATTTGCCTCTTTCTGCTAGTTAATCTGACTGGGGTATCCATCCTCCCACAGTGAATGGACTCTGCTAAAACTATTACGACCAAATGTGAAGGCATTTGACAGTGAGCGATGAAGAAAATACAGGGTGAAGACGCCGCCTTCCCTAATAACCTTAACCAAACTACCCTCTGAAGCTTCTCGAATGCAAATCTAGATAAGATTTTCCAACTACTGCCAAGCTTGACACTTAATAGAATGAATGCCAACGTCCCTTTTACCCGTGCCAACTTCCAGCCCTTACAAATCATGATTGCCTACTCCTGCTGTCTCAGCCTTGCCACCCATGTTGAGGTGGCAAGGCTCCCTCCCAACCTCCCACACAGGCCTTACTTAAGCTGGAGCAGAATCTATTGTGGAGCAAATGTCTCTGATAGAGACCCCATCTGCTCCGAAGTTGGACAACCTATCTGCATCTTGGTTTCCTTCTCTCAGAATGTGATTGAACGTCACTTTGTCGAAGCCTTCTAGCAAGGAGAGAGCCAAATCCAGCTTAGCTTGAAGTCTCCAATTTACCAATCTCTTACTTCTTAGCCCATTGATGACAATCATTGAGTCTCCTTCTATCTCCAGATTTCTAATTTCAAGATCCCTACACAACCTTAAACCTAGAAGTAAGGCCTGAATCTCTGTCTCATTATTGGTACCAATGCTGAGAGGAGCAGCTAGTTTTCCCACCATTTTTTTTTTCCTGATAATACACCCTGCTCCAGAAGGACCCGGGTTACCTCGTGAAGCTCCATCAAAGTTTAGTTTCACCCACCCGACCTCTAGGGGAGACCATCAGATATTTTTCCTTGCTTCCTTAGTTTTGAGGCCTCCTTCTCCCACCTGAGGAGCCGGAGAGAGCCCCTTCCATTTTTTCATCATTTCTGCATCCCATCCTATAAAACAGAGATGGGCAGGATCTCTATCTGCTAATCTGGAGTTTACTACTTCCACTATGCTCGATTCAATTTTGCTAAGAAGTGATTGCCAAGGCATTTCTTTTTCTTGAAAAATTCTCCTGTTACATTCTTTCCAAATCTCCCAGATCAAAATACATGGAGCTGAGACCCATAGGCCCCCAAACATTACTTTCTAAAACAAGAGGGGCCAGGCCATCAACCATTCCAATAGATTACTGGGAGGTACTGTACTCCAATGAAACTTGTTGCATAGCCATTGCCATCCTCTAACGGTGAAAGGGCAATGAAGGAATAAGTGATCTCCATCTTCCTCCACTTCTTTACAAAGCATACATCTCGAAGGGCCCTCAAAGCCCATCCTTCTCAACCTGTCTGCTATTAATGCTTTACCTTGAGCCACCACCCACAAAAAGACACCTGCCTTAGGTAGACATTGTTTGTTCTAGCAAAGCTTAGAAGGAATCAAACCTGGTGGGTCATTTGTGCCAGCAAGAACCCTATATCCATCTTTAATCGAGTACTCCCCTGACGCTGAGGCATTCCATCTTAGCCTGTCCCTGCCCCTTCTAAAGCTGATAATTCACCTGGCCATCTCTTCTTCAAACTTGACTACCAGTCCAACATCAAAACCCAAACCCCGCATGCTTTTCTAAGTGGGAAGGTCACTAACTGTGGAGGGAAAGGAAAGATAATTGCAGACCTTGTCTCCCCACTCCATCTTGGTGACATTCATTATAGGGGCCAGGTCCTCAATTCTTTCTAGAGCCGGGAAACCCTCCCAAGAATCCTCCCAGAACCTAGCTTCCTTGCCTTCCTTGACCTCCCAGGTAAGATGATTGATTATTAAATTTATGCTCTTCCTGATGAAGTTCCAAATCCTAGATCCAGCTGGTAGCTGTCTAGAAGTGAAGATACTGTGTTCTTCCCTGTCTAAATATTTGCTTTTTAATAACCTTACCCATTTAAGATTTGGCTTATCATGAATCAACCAAACCAACTTCACGCCAAGAGCTTGATTTTGCCTGAGAAGGTTTTTAACCTTGGCCCCATCCTTTTCCTTCTGCTCACAAACTTTCTTCCATTTAACAAGCGGGAATTTGAACTGTTCTGTAGAACCTTTCCAAAAAAAATTTCTCATCAACTGAATTAACTCCTTATTGATTTTACTTGCCAAAGGTAAGCAAGACATCATGTAGATGGGCATAGCTTCTAAAACTACCTTGATAAGAGTCAATCTCCTCGCCCATGACAACCACTTGCTCTTCCAGGATTCTAATCTAGACTTGATCTTTTCCAAAAGAGGATCCCAAGAATTGCCAGGGAGGATACCTTTGACCAGGGGTAGCCCAAGGTATTTGTAGGGGAGTGATCCTTTCCCAAAGGATAGAATCCTTAAAATTCTTTCCTCTCTACCGGGAGGGGTATTAAAAAAGAACACTTCAGATTTAACTTTGCTAACTTCCTGTCCTGAAGCTCTTGAATACAAATCTAAGATTCTTTTAAACCTTAGGGCCTCTCCTTCTTGGGCAACCCCGAAAAGAAGGGTATCATCCGCGAATTGTTGATGTGAGAACCTTGACATATTTCTTGTGATTTGAATGCCTTTGATTTGCCCCTCTTGACAAGATTTTGAAATGAATCTTCCTAAGGCATCAGCCATGATGATAAAGAGAAAGGGGGAAATGGGATCTCCCTGCCTTAATCCCCTTGAAATGTTGAAAAAACCTTCTGGAGAGCTGTTAAGAAGAACTGAAAATCTTGGACTTGAGATCCACTCAAAAATCCAGTTTAGCCGCTCTTGTTGGAAACGAAAGGCCTCTAAGATTTTAAATAAAAATCTCCAATTCACTTTGTCATATGCCTTCCGAATGTCCAATTTGACCAGCATAGAGGGGAACTTGTTTTTTTGCACCGAGTGAATAGCCTCCTGGGCTATTATTACTCCATCCAAGATGGACCTCTCTGGGACAAAACTAGTTTGTTCCTCGGCTATGATGTTTGGAAGAATTCTTTTGATTCTATTAGCTATTGCTTTAGCCAAAATTTTGTAAACCACATTACACAAAGAGATTGGTCTGAAATGTTCGAATGATTCTGGCTTGTCTTTCTTGGGGATCAATGCTAGAAAAGTATTACTAATTTCTTTGAGGACCTTGCCCTCCCTTCTGGAATCCTCGTAGGCCGCCGTTAGGTCCTTACCAACAATACTCCAACATTTCTGAAAGAAGGCCGCTAGGAACCTATCGGGTCTAGAGGTCTTATCCAGACCTAATTGAAACAGAGCTTCTTTGATTTCCTCTTCTGAGAACTTACTTGCCAGCATGAGAATTCTGCTCTTCTGTTACTAACTTCAAAATAAATCTTAAAAATTCCTGTTGAGCTGGAAAGTCTGAACCTTCTTCATCGTTTAAGAGATCCTGAAAGTAATCAATCGCTGCTTGGCCAATTTCTTCTGGAATCTCAGTGACCCTCCCCTCCCTTGTCTTAATGGCAGAAATTCTATTGACCTCTCTATGGATTTTAGTTGAATTGTGGAAAAACTTAGTGTTCGCGTCCCCAGCCTTCAACCACACCTCCTGAGATTTCTGCCTCCAGAACACTTCTTCTTTGGCCAATATATCCTCTAACTTTCCCATCAGCTCTTTTTCCTTATTGTAAGATTCATTGTCCATTCCTTCTTTTATAACTTTTTCGTTAAGGATCTGCATCTCTGTCTCTATCTACCTCTTGGTTTCAAAGATATTTTAAAAATGATCTTTATTCCACTGTCTTAAATTTACTTTGATAAGTTTTAGCTTGGTAACAATATTGAATAAGCCAACTCCCCCGGGATTACAATTATTCCACCAATCCTCTATTAATGCCAAAAAGAAAGGATCCTTGAACCAAATATTTTCAAATTTGAAAGGACATCTTACTGCTCTCCTTTCACCCTAGATATCCAGACTGATTGGGAAGTGATCAGATCCTGATTCCAGAATAATCTTGTTGTCCAAACTGAAGGGAAAATTGCTTAAGTCCCCTTTTACAAAAAACCTATCTAATTTTTCTGCAATATTGCAGAAACCAAGTCTTCTGTTGTTCCAAGTAAAATTCCCATTACCCAACTGAATTTAAATCAAAGCATTCCGATCTACAAAGTCTTCAAAATCCTTTTGAGATTGGAGTTTCCTACCCACCGCTCCCAGCTTATCTTCAGCTCTCAAAATGGCATTGAAATCTCCCCCCAGAATGATAAAATCCCAGGTCCTATTGTCACACAAATGATCAAGTTTGGCCCATAACTCCTTTTTTTGAATTTGAGAATTAGGACCATAAACATTTATTAAAAGAAAACTCAAGCTTGACGCCAACCTCCTAACCTTGCTAGCAATCCATCCTTTGCTGGAGCCTACTTCTTCCAGCAAAACATACTGCGGTCTCTAGAGCGTTAATAATCCTCCAGAGGGACCTCTATTGCTTTAGATTTTTAGCAAAGGATTGATTTTCACCTTCCTCTAATTTGGTTTCCTGAATCATACAAATATCTGGTTGAATTGACTTTAGTTTGTGCCTTAAAAGGCACCTCTTGTTAGGGACGTTCATGCCCCTAACATTCCACGAAAAAATCCTCATTGCTGTTCAGGAAGGGAGACCCCCTTCCCTACTTTCAACAAGTCAAGTAACTTCAATTGTACACTTGCCTCTCCATCCCACTTCAATTTCTCCCTATTAGGGATTCGACCCCTGGACTTATGATCTCCACAGTCTGGGGAGGTTTTATCAGCTTCTTTTTGACCAATCCCTAATATTTTTGAGGGTCTAGGTGAATTATTTTCTCCAATGGTTTTGAGATCCAGCGAATTAGCTTCATCTTCAAGCCTGAAATCTTCCAGCCCTTTCCCTGTATGAGTCAACCACTCTTCTTCCAGAGCATCTTCTACTGATCTAAATGAGCCCTCCTTAACAGCTCTGGCTAATTGAACTAATTCATTGCCTACCTCAAACAAGGATTCGAAATCCTCCATCTGCATATTAGGCTTGATTGCCTCGATTGTTTCTGTCATCTTATTGTTGACATTTTGGGAGAAATTGCCGAAATCCTCCATCCTTGAGAGATTCCGTAACCCATCTTCCAGAGTATCTTCACCTTTTCCACTCTCCTTTTTTTTGAGATCTTCTTCACAATCCTCCCTTTGATTAGTTTCGACCTCCACCAATCCTGGGATTTGATCCAGCTGAAGATTATTCTCCTCTTTCCTTCCACAATCCTTTTTCTCCGCATTCATTCCCAAATCTTCACCCATAGCTTCTTCTTTCCCCGGAATCTCCCCATTGTTTCTAACTTGATCCAAATCCCATGATCTCCAACCTAACGTGCTTACCCAATTTACTTGAGGCTTAAGTTCATAAACAAGAGGTTGACTCAGGACACCCCAATATGTGAAAATCTCGATTTCTCTCCAATGCTGCTTAGGGAAGCGATTTTCTACACAAATTCTGACATGCGAATCTTCTTCTGTTGAATCCTTCCATTCCTTTGCACAGATATATCTACCTAAATAGTTCCCAATTTCTTCTAAAATCTTTTGATTCCAAAATTCTAACGACAGATTAGGCATTCTGTACCAATCCTGTGTTCGATCCAATTTATATTTTTTTGGGTCAAAGCCCACAGACCAGTCACATAAATAGAAGCCAAAACCATTCAAAAGCCATATCCCTTCTAAAATCTCCATTTTTCATCTTCTCTAAGGGACATAAAACAAGGAAAAATCCATTCACTAGGGCTTTCAAAGATAGCTCTTTTACCCATCTATCCTGCCACCATTTAATTAAGTCTTCTAGATCCAGGTTGAAGCCATACCATTTCCCTATAACCCCAAACTTTCTCATATTTTCAATGGAAGGTTTTAGCAAATTCAAACCTAAAACCATGGTTTTTTTGTTTCCATACCTGAATTCTGTAGATCTCTTACCTATGCCTCCCTCTCCAAAAGTGGGTTGTCTCCATCGATCCTACCCCTAACCTCTATTAATTCACCCTCGATTCCTTTGTTGTGCCTTATTATCCCATCTTCTCCGTTGATGATTCGAAGGAATTTTGCTATCCTAAAATCGCCAAGACTGCTATCTTCCCTTTATTCTCTAAGGTTCTCAAGCTGCTCGGTCCTAGACTTTACTCATCGAGAATTATTTTTCTGCTTCTTCGGCCCATGATCGAGACTGCCTAGGCTCCTTGCCTTTTGAATTTTCCTCTCTCCCCTCGATTCTTCCTTCAGCCCTTCTTGTGCTCGAAATTAGGTCTTCTTCCTGCTTTTTTTCGCTCGCTCGCTCCATTTATTAAATTAGAATTAATATTATAAAATTTTACGTATATAATAATATTTAATAAACATATATATTAAAAAACAATGTGGTCTAAAATAAATTCAATACAGAGCAGCATCAAACCCCGATGCAACATAAGGAGTATACAGGGGCAGCAAGGTAAGTCTGCAGACTACTACAGGTATGCTGTTAATTAAGCATTTGAATATATAGTATAGTATATATTAGTGATATTTTAATGTATAGTGTGTAAAATATATGATGAATTCAGAAATGAATGTAGAATAAATAAATAAAGATATGTTAATGTATGGGTAAATAACATAAACTGATTACATGGGTATGAACAAGAAATATAATACTAGAACAATATAATTATGGTATAAATGAATCATGATTAGAAATGAAATAAAGCATTAGTTAATTATGCTTGAAAGTAAATATGAATAATATAAACTATATGATAATAATGTGAATCTAAGGCAATGAAACCATTTATATGTCAAAAATAAGCATAAAATGAATTATCAATGAAGCCTAGTATGAGGCTATGAGTAAAGGATGAAATAAGGTTCCATGAAGGAACACGAATAGAGATATAAAGATCTCAAATTGATAAATTGTGGCTCACGAACTCATGATGTAATCAAAGGGATGTTCAAGCCTCATCCTTAATCACTTTATCAACCCATGAGTATGGGGTTAAGTTAAGGATGTAAAATTGGACCTAGGTAACCCTCAAGTGGATGAAGAACACCTGGTGTGTGTGAAGTCCCTTGAGCCAAGAGATGAAGGACCCTGAGTGTTGGGAGAAGCTCTTGGGCCTATGATATTATGAGCTCATAATAAATGTGCCCGATGGTAGGTGACTCTTAATGGGATGAAGAATGCCGGGTGTTGCGTGAAGTTCCATTGAGCCAAATGGTGAAGGACCTCAGGTGTTGGGAGAAGCCTTTGGGCCTCCGTGTGGGATGGTTAATGCCTTAACAAACCATGCTCATGTGGAAGACAAGGTTGATTAATGATAGGGCTAACCAAGAACTATCTTTAGATAATGCATAGGAACGATGAGAGAAAGAATATGAATATGAAATGTATGAACTTGATATGAATCATAACTACAAGTATAGAGATGAAATGTATGTGATTATGATTAAAGATTATAAGCCTTAAATACAATTGTGGAAAATATATGAGTTTGATACTTAGTTATTAACTCTAATCATGATATGAAAAGAAGAATTAAATATTAATGTTCTCTTTTGTAAGTTGAAATTTTGTGCAAGGTTAAGGAAAAACTCGACTTACTAGAAGGGGACATTAGAGTGGTATCAGAGCCATCGACCTGCCACCCTATGAGGAAATTTGATGCAAGATTACTCAAGAAGGTACAATACACGCAAAAACAACAACTAAATGGACGAGGAACTAAGAGCATTCATAGCGGAACAAAACAAGACAAACCAAGCTCTCCATCAAGCACTACAAAATATGGACAACACTATCGAGAGTTTGAAGACCCAAGTAACTAATGGAAAGGAAGTGGGATCGAACCACGATGAAAATAGCCAATCCTCATCCACTCTGAAAGTACCTGTACCATCTTTCCTCCCGAATGAGGAAGTTTCAAGTGGAGAAGAAAATGCACCAGCCACCATGAGCACAGAGGACATAGCTATAGCCTATGCAAACCTAGACCCCGAAGTGAGAAGGGTAGTCTCATTTAATGATTTTTACAATGCCAAGAGGAAGGAAGGAGGTCAAAGAAAGAGGACACCCATGAATAAAGATCTAAAACACAAAGCAAATAAGGTCTATCTACCTAATTTCGATGGATCTAATAAGATTTCAGCACACTCATGGTTGGAAAAACTTAATGATTACTTCCACCTAAGCCCCATGACCAAAAAAGATGCTTTGCAATTCACCATTCTTCATCTAGAGGGGTTAGCATATGAATGGTGGCACCACGGGAAAAACACCCTAGGCCACGAAAAGATTACATCTTATAAAGAATTTTCAAGGAGGTTCATCAAGAGGTTTGATAAGAGACACCCACAAGAGGATTTTAAGGAACTCACACACCTCAAACAATGTGGAACGGTGGAAGACTACATCCACAAATTTGAGAAGCTCTCTGTAAGAGTCTCCAGAATTGAAGAGGAACGACTCACATACTTGTTTGTGGAGGGCCTCGATGAATCTCTAAGGAACTTAGTAAGTTCTTTCAAACTTGCAAATCTAGAAGATGCCATAGATACGACCCTTAGATTAGAAAAAGATAAGAAACCAAAGACCTATACCAAACCTCTCCCTAACAAGGATAAATTCCAAAAACCCTTCCACCAAAAGAAGGAAGGACAAGGCAACAATCCATGCTGCAAATGTGGTGAACCTTGGAAATAAGGACATGTATGCCTAAGAGACGAATTAAGAGAAAAGGGGCTTTGTTTCAATTGCAAAGAAGCATGGAAACCAGGACACAAGTGTAAAGACTCCGTAAAGGGAAACACATGTTTTAAATGTAATGAGAAATGGGAAATCAGGCATAAATGTGGGAAAAGAGCTCAAGCGCACAATATAGAAATCATACCCAACAAAGAAATTCAGGAAGAAAGTGAAGTAACTTCAAGTAAAAGAGGAAAGAAAATTGATCTTAGAAGTAGGAATTGCTCGAGGACAAGCAATCTTAAGAGGGGAGGCCTGTCATGTCCCCATATTAAGGCATTGTTTAAATTAAAGATTTAAACACCAAAATAAAGACGATAAAGTCACTTTCATAAAATATAGTGTTCAATATGTCCTTTCTACCATCAATTTGGATGATAATTACGTATATAATAATATTTAATAAACACACACACAGATATATATATATATATATATATATATATATAATATTATTATATATTCATTGTATCTATAAATAATAAATATAAGAAAACAATTATAATATTATATATAATATATATATATATATAATATAAATATAAATATAAATATAAATAGATATTATTATAATATAATTATCATATAATAAATATATATAAGACAAATGTCTTCTAATACATAAATATAAATATAATTACTAATATAAATATTATTTATATAAGCATGAAATAACAATAATTAATATTATATTAATTAAAGATTATAAATATTAATAATTAAAAACTATCGTAATACATATATTACTATGAATCTATTATAAATAGATTATTTTTTATACATTAGTGATCGGGCCTCTTGAGAGGAACCGATCCCATATAAAAAGAAGACAAAAGGTATAAATTAAAGATAAAGAAATGTTAAGTAAAGACAACGAATACCTCTAAGAGGTATTCGTTGTGCCTTTTGGCCAAAGAGAAACCCTTCATTGGGTTTAAAAAGGAAAGCTTTCCCCCTCACAAGGATCATGATCAGAAGAAGAGAATAAGGAATCTTAAGGATTTCAAACAGCATTCAAGAGAAGGAATCAATGAAGGAAAAACAACACAGTGTAAGGTAAATTCAATATAGAGCAGCATCAAACCCCGACGTAGCATAAGGAGTATACAGGGGCAGCAAGGTAAGTCTCTAGACTACTACAGGTATGCTGTTAATTAAGCATTTAAATATATAGTATAGTATATATCAGTGATATTTTAATGTATAGTGTGTAAAATATATGATGAATTCAGAAATGAATGAAGAATAAACAAAAAAAGATATGTAAATGTATGGGTAAATAACATAAACTGATTACATGGGTATGAACAAGAAATATAATACTAGAACAATATAATTATGGTATAAATGAATCATGATTAGAAATGAAATAAAGCATTAGTTAATTATGCTTGAAAGTAAATATGAATGATATAAACTATATGATAATAATGTGAATCTAAGGCAATGAAACCATTTATATGTCAAAAATAAGCATAAAATGAATTATCAATGAAGCCTAGTATGAGGCTATGAGTAAAGGATGAAATAAGGTTCCATGAAGGAACAAGAATAGAGATATAAAGATCTCAAATTGATAAATTGTGGCTCACGAACTCATGATGTAATCAAAGGGATGTTCAAGCCTCATCCTTAATCACTTTTATCAACCCATGAGTATGGGATTAAGTAAGGATGTAAAATTGGACCTAGGTAACCCTCAAGTGGATGAAGAACACCGGGTGTGTGTGAAGTCCCTTGAGCCAAGAGACGAAGGACCCCGGGTGTTGGGAGAAGCTCTTGGGCCTATGGTATTATGAGCTCATAATAAATGTGCCCGACGGTAGGTGACTCTTAATGGGATGAAGAATGCTAGGTGTTGCATGAAGTTCCATTGAGCCAAATGGTGAAGGCGCCTGGGTGTTGGGAGAAGCCTTTGGGCCTCCGTGTGGGATGGTTAACACCTTATCAAACCATGCTCATGTGGAAGACAAGTTTGATTAATGATAGGGCTAACCAAGAACTCTCTTTAGATAATGCATGGGAACGATGATAGAAAGAATATGAATATGAAATGTATGAACTTGATATGAATCATAACTACAAGTATAGAGATGAAATGTATGTGATTATGATTAAAGATTATAAGCCTTAAAAACAATTGTGGAAAATATATGAGTTTGATACTTAGTTATTAACTCTAATCATGATATGAAAAGAAGAATTGAATATTAATGTTCTCTTTTGTAAGTTGAAATTTTGTGCAACGTTAATGAAAAACTTGACTTACTAGAAGGGGACATTACAGGTCCATTGTGGTAACCTACATAGTGGTATGTATTCTTGGAAGCCTTATGGTACCATATTATTTAATGGAGTATATGTAGCGTTAAAAAAATTGAAATGCTCTTTTATAGTAAAGGAGAATGGGTGGTATTTGTGATCTACTATGCTAGAATACAATAATCTACACCTCAAATTTAGATTACTCAAACCATGTCACATTGATCATCTATTGTTAAAATAATATAATATATTCCATAGCTTAAGATGTTTTTTGGTTTCTGGGATTATATCAACATCATAAGGAGTTGAAGGCTGCACAGGGAATCAAGATAACCACTTAGGTATCAAATTTTAGGCTAATAATTTTATGTATATGAGCATAAATTTATCAAATATATGTGGACAATGAAATTTAGCTGCAATTTCTTGATTTCAAGGTCTTGAGCATGCCATAGCAAGAACTCAGCTATATGTTGTTGGACCTGATGATGATTTAGAGGATATTAAGGAAGAAGCAATGCAAGATATCAATAATGTAATGTCTTGGATTGACAAGAGTGGGGAAGGAGTTTATGTTCAAGCTTCAACTCTTGGATCTTTGGAGGCTTTACTTGAGTTCTTGAAGACCCTCACTGTAAGCATCCCAGTTAGTGCAATTGGTATTGGGCCTGTGCATAAAAAAGATGTCATGCGTGCGAGTGTAATGCTTGAGAAAAAGAAGAAAGAGTATGCTGCAAATTTGGCATTTGATGTCAAAATTGTAGACACCCAAATTTGTCCCAACTTTGTCCATGTCCTACAACACCTAGTTAAAAACATTATCCTAGACATCTTACAGCATTTTGTCCTAAATCCCACTCTTAACCCCATTTATTCCATTAGCCAATTAATTAAATAAATTTTATTTATTTAATTAAAATCCCATTCAATCCCATCCTTATCCTACTTAGCCAATTAATTGAATAAATTTTATTTATTTAATTAATATCCAACTCATATCCCAACTAATTCAAATATTTTATTTGAATTAAGTTCTCATCATAAGCCGACTTTCCAATTAATTAAATAAATTTTATTTATTTAATTAATTTATCTTATCATTTAGCCGACATGTGTGCCTCTTTCATTTAAAAAGATAAGTGGTACTATAGCCTTTTATTTAATATCTTTTATATGTAGTACTTTTTATGTACACAAGCACACATAAACCCTATTCTCCCTCCACTTGTCACATGACTACAACTCCCTTGAAGAGTGGGATAACCTAATCAATCCTAGCCGTCCACATCAATCAATTAGCTTTTTAATCTCAGCCGTCCATTTGAACCAAGCCTTTCCTATAAATCAACCCCCTCATAAGCCATTAGCAATGCATTGAGCTTCAAGTAACATTATTCTGTTGAAATATCATTAGAGCCTTTGCATCCTTCAGCTATCATTCATTCTAGCATCTTCATCTTAATGTTATGCTGTAGAATCGAGCAACCAACACAACAAATTGATCAATCAAGCTCATCTTGCATCTTCGAGGTATTGAATTATTTGGGTTTAGGTTATGCATTTCAATTGTTTGATCATTTCCATTTATAAATCTAAATTTTTCGATATACATTTGGCACGCCCGGTGGGACTCACGTCCTTGATTAACCTCTCTTGTTTGAGTTGTTTTTATGAAGTTTAGATCTCTTGGAGCGTCAATCTTTCATTTTTGCAAGCTTTTGTAGCAAAAATTTGCATTTTTCTAACCCTAGTTTGCAAAGATTTGGCTAAAAATGTATGTAGATGATCTCTTAGCCCAAATCTAACCTCACCATTGCGTTCGGGAGGCCATTTCCATAAACTTTGAGTACAAATTTGCCTAAATTTGATGAAAAATGGAGCGTTTGGTGAAGAAAACAACAACCGGACTGCAACAATGTGCTTCTGGTAATTCAGGTCGCTTATGATCAAACAGCAGTTGCCTGGGCTAAATCAGCTCGCCTTTGGGCAAACAGCAGTCGCTTATGGTCAAATTTGGTCCGCTTTTGAACAAACAGTGCTCGCTTTTGAACAAAAACTGATAGCATCTGGTAAACTTGGTCGCATATGATTATTATCTGTAATCTCTCACCCGAAACTTTCCAGATCACTTTTGGGCTATTATTAGTCACTTTTTGTCTTTTCTTAGTCGCATATGAGCTATCATCTATCGCCTCCATCCTTTTTTGCATCGCTTATGAATTGAAATCGGCCGCCTATGGTGTTTTCTGGATCGCCTTTGCACCGACAGTAATCGCCTAGGGTATGAAATGCATCGCTTTTGTCCCAATAGAATTCGCCTGTGTGCTTTTCATCTTTCACACTGTTAGTTGTCACTTTCAAATTGTTTTGCTCGCTTATGACCTAACAGTGATCGCTTATGGTTGCATCGGATTGCTTTTGAATTAACAATAGTCGCTTATAACTTGATCTGTGTCGCTTTTGATTGAACAGTGGTCGCTTTCAAATTGATTTGCATCGCTTATGATCCTACAGAAGCCGCGTTGAAACTGATAGGCGTCGCTTATGAACTGACAGTGATCGCCTGTGCAGGGAAGGGTTTTAACTGTGTTTTTGCAGATACAGGTCGCTTTTAGCTCGCAATCGGTCGCTTCTGGGTATATCCGCATCGCTTACAAGCTAACAGGAACCGCATCTAGTATTTTTTGTGTCGCATTTGATTTGTAGTATCCTGCCTGTCACAAAATACAGATCGCCTCTGATCAATAGTATGTCGCATCTGGCAACTGTAACTTGCTTCTGGTAGCTGTCATTGTGCATCTTGGTATTTCTATCATAACTTTCACATACGGAGGCAAAATCACACAAACAAGGACTTGTTGGAAAGCTGGGAGGACAAGCTTCACAACTGTACCACTTTTATCAGGTGATTGTACTATTTTTTAGGCTTTTTTATCAGTCAAAGTTCAGGTTCATTGCAAACTTCATTTGAGCATAACTTGAGCAATTTTGATCATTTTTCAGTGAAACTTTTTTTCAAATTGCTTAGAATCTCCTGAACTTTCTGTTTATGCAATCTATTTTTCTATATCAGATCATTTTCATCAGAATTTTTAGATTTCATCTTTTTCATGTAACCATCTTCTTGTGCAAGTTTACTTGTTTCTTTTTGGAATTGGTGACTTGTAAGGGCATCTAAGGAGCTGGAGCAGCATTGGCATCAACATCTACAGCAAATTGGAAAGCGATTGTATCAGGTGCACTCATTCTAATCTTTCATCTTAATCTTGTTTGATCACACATTTGGACTTTGGGCTTAAAATGAACAATTGTTTGCAAATTCACATCAAAACATTGGGCTAAAACAAACCATTGTCTTTTATCACATTTGGATTTGGGCTTTAAAACAAACAAGTGCTTGCATTGTCTTCCACACATTGAATTTCTAAGGTTAATGAACCCTATGCGAGTGTGACCAAGTAAATGTGTATGCTCTCTCCTCGCGTCCCAACACGAACTTGGAGATCAAAAACATTTACTTGTGTTGCTTTTGTTTAGCCTTAGAGAGGCCTGCCTTGGTATCCACCCCAAGGGAATGACCTCAAGCGGTACTTTCATCCGGTCCGCTATAAAAATCAGAGGATAAGGCGAAAGCCAAGTCTAACCGGTATTAGCGCTCACCATACAGTGCTAACTCGAAAGGAGGTGTACCTTTGTGTATATTAAAACTCCTAGTAGGGTTAGTTAAAGTCTTAAGTGGCTTGCTGGATGCTCGTGGGGTGCCGGTCCCCTGGATTTTCATTAGAACCTCCTTGTGATAGTGGCCTTGCCTTAACTAGGACTTGTTGAAGTGTCTTCACGTGCTTGCTTATCCATCATCACATTCTTCCAAACTAAAACTTGCTTATGTGTCTTGCGTGAGTGATTCATGTGTGTATATGCATAATCATTTGTTTGAATATTGCCACATCAAGCTCTAAACACCCAAACACATAAAGACAAGTCATCCTACACATTCTTTCAATAACATTCAAACCCAATCACTTTCATCCCAAACATAGCCAAGTCATCCAAACAAGCCACATCATCATCCAAATCCCTAAGCAAGAACTTGCTAAAAGGACTTGAGACAAACACTTGGTGACAACATGTCTACACTAGAGGACCTAGAAATCAAATTCCAAAGATTCCTCCAAAATCTTTATCAAGGATCACAACCCCTAAACCAAGACGCCATTGAAATATTACAATTCTTCATCCAAAAAGCTCAACCCCACGTAAGCCAATCACCTCAACTACAACACTCCATAGCCCAAGTCCAACACCTTTTAGCCACTAGTCAAGCTCGACAAGTACAACAATCCTTAGCCACTTCCTATCAACCTAATCCACCTTATAACCACATGTCATATCCATCCACTTCCTATCAACTTAATCCACCTATCCACCAAGTCAATGCTACATCAACCTATCAACCTCCACCTCAAGCTTATCCAATCCCTCATACCACCATTCTAATGCACTACCAAGCCCATCCACAAGGCAATCAAGTGATATCACAAGAACAACATGCAAGTCCAAATAGCCCTTTGTACATAAATCAATCAGGTCCAAGTACACCTTTTCAACAAGACCACCAAGCACCATTGATAGATCTAAATCCACCTTTGCAACAAGAATCATATCCACATCCCAATGGTCCCTTGTACATAAACCAAATGAGTCCAAGTTATCCTATGCAAAATCTAATAACCTTTGACAAGGGAGATACCAATCTAGAGTGGCCTCCACCATCCAATCACATGCAAACACATGAGCCAACAAGTCCTATCCCAACACCACCATGCGATCCTACCCCTAATCCATTGGTCCATCAACCTTCCAAACCACCAAGCCCTCCATTACCTTCATCACCATGTCATTCTAATCCTTCACCAAAGTATATGGCTGAGAGAGTTTTACAAAGGTTGCTTGAAGCAAAACTCATTGAACTTCCTAAAGTCAAACCATGTGAAGAAAGTCCATATGATGAACATGATTATTGTGCATACCATAGGACCAAAGGCCATAATACAAATCAATGCCCAATATTTGTCTCAATTGTTTACAACGTGTACCTACCTACAATAAGAAATCATGCGACATCATCCCAATCCTATGTATCACCCCCCTTTAATCCTAATCCATCCAATCCAATTAGCCCCCAACCTAATCCTAATCATAAGCCGACAACACCATCTACCCTTATCATCCATCCATTATATTTCCCATCCACCCATACCCTTGTGAAGGATGTGATCCATTGGCTACTAGCTAGGAATAAAATACCTCTATGTCAAACACCCATTCATGAGCCTACCAAAGAACTTCCAAAGGTCATGTCCAATCCTATAATCCCATCATGTGGTCCACCTATCCTTGAGCCTATCCAAGAGTCCTCAATTAACATTCTTAGCCCTTCAAGCCCATCATGTGACCTACAATCCATCAAGCCTATTTGTGAACCTTCTATCATTAATCCAAGTCAAGAGTCATCATGTTCTCATGTTGTTGACCAAGAGCCTATCCAAGAGCCTTCCACTTCCATCCAAAGTCAAGAGGTATGTCAAGAGCATAATCTTAAACATGTGGAAATATTGAACCTTAATCTTAATCAAGATCAAAGCACCTCTAAGTTCCACCTATCCGTGACCTACTTATGGGTTGCCCTCAAGCTATTAGCCATCACCATGACCTCATTCATGAGCAAATTTATCCCTTTTATAGCCCACTTAATCCTATTTTTGCTCATAGTTATGATCAAGGTTCTAGCTAAGATCATGAAAACCATGATGATCCATTTGGCAAAACTTTATCTATCTCATGATCAAGATGATATCTGTGATGAAGAACCTATTAAAAAGTACCTTGATCCTATCCATAATCCCATAACCATCCATGAGCAAGATATCCAAATTGCTCCTAGTCATCCTCCATCTAGCCCTATCCATAATGAGCAAACATCCACTTGTCATAATGAGACATGTGCCTCTCAAGAACACATAAGCATAGAAGATCAAACAAATAACTTGGATCTTAGTGAACACAATGCTAATGATCCTCCCTCCACATCTACCATCGATCCCGTTTCAAATCCATCATGTCCTATTGGTCTATCCACCCTTATACATGAGTGTTCTTCCTTAGGACAACAACGACCTTTATCCACTTCAGCTTCTCCATCCAATAACAAACTCAAGTCTAGTGTTCAAACCTCAGCTAGTCCCATTGTCCATCATGTACTCCAAAACATGAACTACAAAGGCAAAGGTCTAGGCCTTTATGAACAAGGTATTTTGGAGTCAAACCATGTCAAAGTTCCTCCATGCTCATATGGCCTTGGATACACACCCCAAGGTAAACAAGGCCAAGATGTTGGTAATCCCTTCATGCATCCTAAACCTACCACTTTCCATCGCAAACCTTATCATATACCCAAGACATATGTAGCCATTTCACCTCCATCATCCTATAAATGTCAAAAGCATGTGACCATACACCTTCCACCATCCACTTTGCCTCCACTTTTACCAACTCCAAATATCCCTCCATCCACCTTGCCACCATTGCTTCCAACACCTAACATACCTATCATTCATAAGTATCCTTACAATCCTAATCATGGCCAACAAATGCACACATTGTTCAAGCATAAAGCTTCCAATCATTCCATCCACTCCACCCACCCCATGGGATTCAAAAGCAAAAATTTGGATGCCTTTATTTACAAAGCCAAAAATCCAACTAAAACTCCTAAGGACCCTCATGCCTTAGGGAATCAATGTGAAAAGTCACTAAATCATCCACATTCTGAGCAAAGTACATTCACAAAGCCATCTAAACCCTTACCTCCAAATGCAAAGCCCAAAAGCAAAATGGTTTGGGTTCCTAAGCAAAAATCAAGCAAGTCAAATGAGGCATCCTCATCCACATCTCAAAAATCCCAACCACCTATATCCATCCAAAAGCCTATTTCCATCCAAAACTTCCATTCCCTTCAAAAATCCCACAAGCAAAGCAAAAGCACTAAAAATACTAAATTTATGTGGGTTCCTAAATCACTTCATCAACCATCTCCTAAGCAAACATCTCCATTGCTTCCTACACCACCATCTCATCAAAAGCTTCAATGTTTATCATGGTGTGTGCAACCGTTGGTCATGATTCCCTTCCACTCCGCAGCACCTTCACATATCTACATCTACCCATCTTCCATCCATTATCTTGCATATCTCCGCCATGCTATCCCTATGGTCCATGCTTTTGCATAAGCCTACATAATCCACATCATAGTCCACTATCCCGATCCATCTATCCTTGCATGAACCTTTCATAATCCATTTCATCATCCACTATCTACCTACTCCATCTCCCATCCATGCAACCCCCTATCAACATCTATGAGCATAATGACATGGTCCATGTGAAGACATCATCCATTTCTAAAGGGACACTATCAACCTTCATAGCACTAGCCACTTGAGTCCCTCCTATCCATTACCATGGTGAAAACCTGGCAAACAGGTGCCATGTGTAGTTGTCAACGCATCTAAAAGCAAAAAAAAAAAAAAAAGGAAAATAAAGAAAATAAAAGAAAAAGAAAAAAGTCAAAATAGTAAAGAGAAATCCCTTCATCCAATGGTGAAAACCTGGTAAACAGGCGCCTTGGATAAGTACCATGATGAAAACCTGGCAAACAGGCGTCATGTGTAGGTTGATCTTCTATGTCACTTACACTTGGGGGCACATTGTCTCATCCAACCTATCCATTTCCAAATTATCTATCCCATTATATCATTTACCATCCTACCATCCTTAGCCATTACATAAACAAGCCTATCCTATTGAACCCATTTATCCATTCATCCATCCTTCTGCCTTTTGATTTTGATGAAGACATAGGGGCAAAATCTTGAAACATGCTTTAGATATCTCTTGGTATACCTCATACCTTCCTCATCAATCCATATTATCATTATCCACCTATCATACACCTTGTCATGTAAAACCTATCATGTCATCCCATGGTCATGAACTTTGTCATGTAAAAATCCTAAGCATTACCACCTAGAATGGGGGCAAGTTCTTCCTATGCAACATAGCCTTTGAAGATCACATCCTAGCTCCCTTATGATCCATCCACTATGGCATATACTTATCATAAGCTTTCCATCTTATAGCTTATCCCCATCCATTTATCATGAGCTTTCCATTATAGCCTACCTATTTGTTCATCATGAGGCATGCATCCATCCCTTTTATGGCCTATCTTTTTATCCATCCATATATCATGAGCCTTCCATCCCTTATAGCCCATCCTTTTATCCATCCAATCCCATTTATCCATCTTTACACCTAGACTTGGTTTTCTCCCTTGTCATTGGTATCAAGCACAAAGGCTACCTAAATTGTAAATCCATTGACATCCCAAAACATTTTCAAAAAATAAAAAAAATCAAAATATGTCAAAAAAATCCAAAAAATAAATATCCAACAAAAAATCCAAGCAATAAGATCGATTCAATCATCCAAAACAATCCACTCCATCAACATTCAATCAAAATCAAATCCTCATCATCATCAATTCTTCTTATCAATAACATTCATTCATCTATTTCAATCAATCACTTCTTCCAATCATAGCAATCGAATCAATCTAAGCAATGATCTTAAATCCAAGTCACACTAATCCATATCAAGCAAGTTAATCAATCAAGGAACATTATCCAATCAAATCAACAAGTTTTTGATCCTAATCTTGTCATGAGCCCAATCAATCATCATCAATGGGATATCGCATTCCCACATCCTTGTGTTGATCTAGGGATATAGCTTTCCCTGCAATGACAACACTATCATCATCAATCAAACAATCAATTATTGGTTTATGACTTGACAAGGGTAATACCTTGTTTGTTTTACATCCTTTGAGCACACTAAGAACACTTGCTTATGCTTAGATTGAGTGGACACTCTAATCATCACATCATCTCTATCATCATTCAAAACAATCCAATTATCAAAACAATCAACCCATCAATAATAAACATCACAACCAAAGCACATCAAGCCAACCATCAAAACAAATCCTATCAATCATCAGCATCAACAAGCAAAGCACATCAAGCTAGCCATCAAAACAAATCCAATAACTTCAGCAAATCAAAAGTAGCTCAATCCACCACATATCATCACATCATCAACATTTCATCAATCTCAATCCATTTTCATCATCTCATCAATAAAACAATCAGAACTACATCTCATTTCCATCGTTAAGTGCCTTGATCCTGTGGATATAGGGTATGTAGGCAGTCTGGAGTACGAAGGAAGTGCCCAGATTCAGGCACAAGCGATTTTCCTCTTTCTTCTCTCATCATTTCTTCTATCATCTATCTTATACATCATCAATAAACAACTTCTTCCAATCAATCTATCATAGCACATCAATCCAATCATCACTTCATCTAATCATCCTTCAATCATCTTCCAATCATTCCAAGCAATGATCCAAATGCAAGTCCATCCTTAAGCCATACCAATCAAGTTAATCAATCAAGCCAAGTTATCCAAGCTCAATCAATGGTCTTGATCCTAGCCTTGCTGTAAGCCAAATCAATCAATCAACTAGCCAACCAACTCAGCAAACAACCTTGTGTTGATCTAGGGATATAGCTTTCCCCACAATGACAACACTCTCAACTATCATCAACAACAATCAATTAATCATTGGTTTACAGCTTGACAGGGGCAATACCTTGTTTGTTTTTGAATCATTTGTGCATGCTTGCTTGCTTGCTTGTGTGTGTTATCATTTTATCTTGCATTTGCATCATCTCAATCCCATTCCAGCTAATATTCATATCTTGTATCCAGACAAAGTTGTATTACGTTGGGGCACGTGACACATCGTCACCCTGGTCCTTATACCTTGGTGCATAACGTCAAGTGCTATATCAAACATTATGGTTGCTCACTTTCATTGCAGCATAACGCATCATCCATTTCTTCTATCTATCCCCTTATCTTTCTTTTGTAGCCAAGCCATTTTCTTTCGAGAGCCTACCCGTGTTTGTCCAACCCGCCTATCCTCTCGAGGGGGCATCATCATCATATCTTTTCATCATCACTATCCTTTTCCTTTATCCATACCTTAACTTCTTTGAAATGATGTTACTCGATACAAAGCTCATCATCTCGAACATCATCTCAAAGAGGGGCAAAATGTAGACACCCAAATTTGTCCCAACTTTGTCCATGTCCTACAACACCTAGTTAAAAACATTATCCTAGACATCTTACAGCATTTTGTCCTAAATCCCACTCTTAACCCCATTTATTCCATTAGCCAATTAATTAAATAAATTTTATTTATTTAATTAAAATCCCATTCAATCCCATCCTTATCCTACTTAGCCAATTAATTGAATAAATTTTATTTATTTAATTAATATCCAACTCATATCCCAACTAATTCAAATATTTTATTTGAATTAAGTTCTCATCATAAGCCGACTTTCCAATTAATTAAATAAATTTTATTTATTTAATTAATTTATCTTATCATTTAGCCGACATGTGTGCCTCTTTCATTTAAAAAGATAAGTGGTACTATAGCCTTTTATTAAATATCTTTTATATGTAGTACTTTTTATGTACACAAGCACACATAAACCCTATTCTCCCTCCACTTGTCACATGACTACAACTCCCTTGAAGAGTGGGATAACCTAATCAATCCTAGTCGTCCACATCAATCAATTAGCTTTTTAATCTCAGCCGTCCATTTGAACCAAGCCTTTCCTATAAATCAACCCCCTCATAAGCCATTAGCAATGCATTGAGCTTCAAGTAACATTATTCTGTTGAAATATCATTAGAGCCTTTGCATCCTTCAGCTATCATTCATTCTAGCATCTTCATCTTAATGTTATGCTGTAGAATCGAGCAACCAACACAACAAATTGATCAATCAAGCTCATCTTGCATCTTCGAGGTATTGAATTATTTGGGTTTAGGTTATGCATTTCAATTGTTTGATCATTTCCATTTATAAATCTAAATTTTTTGATATACAAAAATTACTCCTGAAGCTCGGGAGCTTGCAGATGAAGTTGGTGTCAAGATATTTGCAGCGGACATTATTTATCATCTGTTTGACCAGTTTAAAGCATATATGGACAATCTTAAGGAAGAAAGGAAAAAGGAGGCTGCAAAAGATGTTGTTTTCCCCTGTGTACTAAGCATTTTTCCAAATTGTATTTTAACATGAAGGATCCTATAATTGTTGGTGTTGATATTCTTGAAGGCATTGCAAGGGTTAGTATCTAAACCTAGTCTTTTCGGTGTTATGACTTATGCATGTAAACAATTTTTGTATCATTTTTGGTTTGTATAAAGCCATATATGGTGATTGCATAGACAGATTGGCACACCATTATGTGTTCCCACAAAAGATTTCATAGATATTGACAAAATAGCCTTAATTGAGATCAATCATAAAGCTGCTGAAATGGCTAAGAAGGGTGAAAAAGTGGCCATGAAGGTATTTTGTGAAGCTATCTTTGTTGTTAATAGTTTTATATGATTTTGGATGCTATTTTTTGAAATGTTTTTGTTAATGAATTATCATACGAACTTTACAGATTGTTGGGAGCAATGCTGATGAAGCACATAAAATGTTTAGTAGGAATTTTGAAATGGAGGATGAGTTTGTGAGTTAGCTCACTAGAAGATCCATAGATATATTGAAAGAAAACTATAGGGTAAGGCTATTTGATATCCACATTATGTAATTTTACAGTGTATTTACTATTATGCATTTTATACTAATTGAACATTTGTGCTTTTCATTTTTGGCTGATAAAACAACTTTTTAATGTCTAAAATAGAATATTCTTCTTATTTTTTCAGGATGATTTGTCCAATGATGATTGGAAACTTGTGGTGAAATTGAAAAGCTGTTAAAAATTCCTTGAGCTACTACTAATGATGCATTGTGCAATGGAACTTTGGATTGGAGCAAAACCTTATGATGAAAATGGGAAAAATGCACCTTGCAACATTACAAACACCACAATCAGGATAACAAATGGTGAACTTTGTTGATACCAGAATAGTAGCTTCTGCATCATAAGCTTCTTCTATATGTTTTGCTATGTGGTGTACGTGCTGCACCTTTGGCTACAATAAGACAATAGTGAACTTCATATCCTATCTATGCAGGAGGTCATTTGAATATATGCTGTTTAGCTCATTTTATGGAATTTAATAGTCTAAACGGGCAAGTGCGGTATTGCCATGTGAGAAAGGGAAGAGATTGATTTCAAGAGTAGAGATTTTGTGTAATGATCTATTTTATGATTTCTTGAGGTAATGAAGAAAATATCATGAAAACGTTGTTTTAAATAAATTCATATTTTATTGCAATTGTACAAAACCAAAAACATTTCCATGTTATCATCTTTAGCATGTTGTTGACTGGTTGGATTTCATTGTTTCAAGTGCTGCTTTTGCTTCAGCTGTCTGGGACCATGTTATTGAAGATTACAAGGAATGGTGTGTTTTCTTGTTGCTGCAGGGTCACTGCTACATGGGCCTCTAAGTAGAATTCTCAGGTTGTTATTTAGATATTGTTCACAGTGGTTCAGGGTTGTTTGAATACACAGGTAACACCTCAATGGCTTGTGTGAAGGAGAATATGGAATGCACCAAAGCTGCAGTCAAAGCACCCGAACTGGTTAACAGAATGCCAAAAGAAATGATGTCTCATGGAATGCTCAGTGGCAACATCTCTTTTCTAAGTGTCAAAATATGTGAAGGGCTTCATCGGTCCAACCTACCTTTCCATTGTTTTGCTATTGTATCTAATGTGGCTGCTGAACTAGTTTTTTCTTCAGCCAGTCCTTGTAGTTTGATGTACATGACAGAGCTGAACTAGTTTTTCCTAGTTATGGCAGCCTTGTGCTGCTTTTTTATTATTTGTAATTCTTTTCCTGCATTGTTCCAATACAAAAAAATATTTATTGCCACTTTTCTTTGTCTTGTTTCATTTTCTTATTGGCTGATTCTCAAATAGAAAGTGTTGGCTCAAAATTATCAATCTTTACTTGGCAGCATCATAAAATATATAGTTTTCCAAATTTATTTGCTTTTATGTTTTAATTCAAATTTAATAATATGTTTTTTTTGCATTATAAAATTTATGGTATTTAATAAATTATTCATATCATGACTAATTTACTACCAATTAATGGAAACCAGTAAAGAAAAATGACTACCATGACTAAATAAATGATCAGTTAACAACAATCAATGACTAAATGATTACAATGACTAAATAAATGACTAAATATACGTACTACCAAATTGATGACTAAATATACTACCAAATTACCAAATATACTACCAAATTGTTGACTAAATATACTACCAAATTAATGACTAAAATTTGTTTAGTCATAAATTTGGTCGCAAGATAAATGACAGGCAATAAACTACCAATGGTCACATGACTAAATATACTACCAAATTGATGACTAAATATACTACCAAATTGTGGCAAAACTAGAAGAAAAAATGGAAGCAAAATCAGAAGCAAACTTGGAAGCAAAACCAAAAGCAAAAATGGAAGCAAACCTGGAAGCAACACAAGAAGCAAAACCAGAAGCCAAAATTAGAAGCCAAACTAGAAGCAACACAGGATGTTATAATGGAAGCAAAACTGGAAGCAAAAAAGGATGTCATAATGGAAGCAAAACTTGACGTCAATTAGGAAGCAAAAAAAGAAGCTATTTTCGACGCCATACCAGAAACAAAACAGGAAGCACGACTGGGAGCAAAACTAAAAGCAAAAATGGGAATAGACATGGAAGCAAAACTAGAAGCCAAATTGGGCGCTATTTCCAACATTAAATTGGTCATGCTTCCCAGTGCTATTCCAGGTGCTAAAGGAGGCGCTATTGCTTGCGCTACTTTTCTGGCGCAAAATCCAATGTTAAATCCGACGCAAAAAATGGTGCTGAAGAGAACATGCAGTTTGGTGCCAAGTTTTGCGTCGGCAGAAGTGTCTAATTCATGAACTCAAATCCACTAAATTTTGGTGCTATTTTAGGTGCTAATTCCCTATTTTGTTGTAGTGTTAGGGGAAGTAGGGATAGATCCAAAGAGGTAAACATGTGAACATTCAGCATGCCAAATCAAAATGAAGAGGCACACCAAATAGCCCAGCATCCTACTTCACCCACTAGGTCACTAAGGAAAGAACGTGGAAACATTCCCTGTAATGATGAGCAACCAACACATTCTAATGCAAAAGAGAGGGAAAGGATTCTCAATGAGGAGTTGGATTTATTGGACCATGTTCGATAGAGATAGCAAGGGTTTATGACAGAAAATGAGTTACTTTCCCAACAAGCCCAATCATCCTAGCAATAGGTTATAAATCAATATCATGATCAAATTTCTCCCAATCAATAATAGTATCAACAAAAACACCAACAATAGTATCAAAAAATGGGTCAGCAAGGTAGGAACCCAGGTCATATATAACAATTTCCTAATCAGCCACCCCACCATTCCAGAGACAAGCGCAAAGCTTCCTTCTAGCTAGGCAACCATTGGGGGAAGAAAGGTATAAACAACTTGACTTCTTTGATATTCCTGATTTCCCTAGTCCAATTCCAAATGAAAATAAGAGGAAAAAGTCCTAGGTTTTAGGGAAATAATACCGTTACAGGTGAGGACCACCTAAGACATTTTATAATTGTTATGGATGAATATGAGATTGATCATGAAGATGTTGTGATGAAATTGTTTATTCACTCATTATAAGAGAGTGCCAAAGAGTGCTTCAAGAGTTTTCTTGATAATAGTGTGGATTCATGGGAGGAGTTGATGAGGGTATTTAGATTTCATTATGGGGATATGATTGATCCCAAGTTTTCTATCCATGAACTTACAACCATCAAGAAGGGAGTGAATTAAATAGTGGCAGACTTCAATAGTAGATTCATCATAACAATGAGGAAGGTACCTCTGAATCTTATGCCCAATGAGTCAATGTGTTTGGTATTGTATTGTGGTGCCTTTGATTCTAAAATTGGGTATTGTCTAAGGGACAAGAATCCTCAAACCTTGAGGGAGGCATATGCTACAGCTATAAACATTGAGAGTAATATGAGAGCTTAGGGTAAACATGTCAAAAGGTCTGATGTGAAGATCTCCCAGCCAGTTAGGACAACCCTAAATAAACCTCTCACAATTGAAGACAAATTAGACAAGTTCATGGGAGTTATGAAGGATGTATCCTATAAAGTAGCAAGAAATAAAAAAGGGTTGCCACTTTAAGGTGCAGTGACACATTTAAATGAAGGCCAAAGAGGCCACAACAAAATGATAGGCAAGTAACCCCCAAGCAAGTGAATTTCAAACAACCTAAGAGGGACACACTAGATCCATTGAGAATGGATCAAGTCAACTTTCAGGAGGTTTCATCTTGGTGTAATGATTTCTATCTTCCACATGACTTTGCCAATTGTGTAGTTGCTCATCAATGAGCAAAGAAGAAGAATTTCCTAATGAGGAAGGTGGTACTGAGTATTATGAAGATGATATCAATTAGTTTGATACTAAAGATTACGAGAAAATGGATAAGATGTTGATTATAATAGTTATGGTGATGATGATCATGTTCTTCAATATGATTATAGTGTAGGCCCTAAGAGGTATGAGTTGTTGGCTCATGACTTTGAGCATCTGAGAGACCTTATGCACACAAAGTATCAGCAGTCCAAACTGTCAAGAGCAGACATGAAAGTCTTAACTGATACAACTATAATGCAAGTGTAGGGAGGTTACCAATTGAGGAATTGGCAAGTGCCTATGCAAAGTAATCTTGCTATAAAGCCAAGTAAAAATAGAGTGGGTATTGAAAACAAAAAAATAGAAACTCGATATTGAAAGAAGGGATAACAGTACTCCCAAGAATGTGCTAGACAAGAAGAAGATCCCAATGCATCCATCAATAGCAAAAAGGAAGTATGTGCAAAAGTTTCCAACACATATGGTGCAACCATCTACCGAGTCTATACCAAGAGTGCAATATTCAAAGAATAATGCTAAGGAATACTAGCCCTAATTGCCAAAGGGGCAAGAAAAGAGCAAAGCTATGATGTAGGAGCACCCAGGTGTATGTGCAATCCTGTAACACCTAAAAAAATGATTGATTCAATTTTGGTTTTGGTTTTCATTATTTGTTGTTTCACTTCTATTTTTGCAAAATGGTGTTGTTGTCATGGTTGTTGGCGACTTCACGTCGTTTACATTCTGTGGTGATTTTGGTTCAAATTGGCAAATTTCTACTTCATTTTATTGGTTGCGACTAGTTGCAGAGACTTGAATAGTAGTTGCATGGGATTTCACGGTGCATTCTCTCACCAGTTATGAAGTTTGTGGAATTCTTCATCAAATGTCTATGTCATGGTGGGGTCATTGCCTTGTGTTTGTCTTTGATTTTTCAATGTGAACTGCCATATACTTGCATATGTTGAAAGACACACAATAGATAATAGCAATAAGAGGGTCGATTGGTAAATGGATCTTGTAAAGTTTAATTACTTTAGATTTCTCTCTATCCAAAGTGATTTTACTTTCCTTCTAATACCCTGTAAATGGTGATGCCACATCTATGAGTATGCATACATCCAATATAAGACTTTAAAACAAAGAGGCGATGGTTTATTTGGACAACCAGAAAAAAAGAAAGAAGACAAATATATATATTTTAATGAAGTTGTGAATCCACATTGGGCGTTTGGCATATAGTCGACCCACCTTGAAGAAGTTTAAAAGGAAAATTGCTGCATAAGAATTTATTAGCTATTTTTAAAGTTTTCTCTTTGAAAAAATATGGAATGGACTGCCAAGTGAGGCGTTGATTTGGCTAAGGAGGATGTTTCATTTTTGGATATTGTTTGCACAATATAAAATAGTAAATTGCATTTGGTTTGGGGTTTTTTTGTTTCAGCGAGTAGAGAGGGAATAAAAACCAGAAGAGAAGAAGAAACAATAAAAGGGGGGAACTGCTGGGAGTTTGGGTTCAATTAGCCACAACGAGGAGATAATAAAAGCCAGAATATCAGAATAGCCAAGGAAGATAAAAAAAACATTATACAAGATTCGGTTGGCTGTGTATGAAGAAATAAGAGAATTCACAGAGGGATTTATAGTAGTGAAACTCTGCAAGGAGAATGAGAAGACATTGAATAGGGGAATCTTCCAAACTCACTTGTATGCTGGAATTTGAATGCAATAAAACATTTCATGAAAACCCATATGCTAGTAAATTGTAGTGAGTTAGAATTGAGTTTCTAAATCTTCTATTTTCTTGTGATTTTGTAATGGTGGATGAATTTTAATTCCTGTAGCTGTATTGGAATGAATAAAATTGTGAAATTGAAATTTGTTTAAAATTGGTGGGTGTGTACTACTTGTGTTGGTTATCTGATAAGACTCTTGGGATTAACTGCATTAATTAGTATTAGAGCGAGTTCAACATTGTGTTGGGAGAAGAGCCCTAAGTAGATTGTTGTGGGTGTGTGATAGGACAACGAAACCTGCAATTGTAGAGGGTTATGAACATGGTGCAAAGAGGGCGTGGGTGAAGAGGACCACGAATTGCAGACCAAGAGGTCTTTAGAGAGATGATAAGGGCTTGGAAGACATGATAGGAGCAAGGTTGGATGTAATAGAATTAACACAGCGAAGAGGAATTCCGTTGGTGGATGTCAGCGATGATGAGGATGAAGAAGTAGCATCGGAATTTGATATGGAGGATGATCATAGAGATGAAGCAGAAAGTAGGTTTTTGAAAGAAATGGCGAGGCTTTATAGAAAGCCTAGAATGGACCCCCCAAGTTTCAATGGCACTTTGAATTTGAAAGATATATTGGATTGGATATTAGAAATAGAGAAATACTTTGACATAGAGTCAATTGAGGACCCAAAAAGAGTGAAGTATGCTGGTTCAAAGTTGAAGGGACACGCTTCCATGTGGTGGGAGTATGTGCAGCTTGAAAGAAGGTGAAAAGCCAAAGAGAAAATTAAAACATGGGAGATGATGGTGATGAAATTGAAGGCAAAATCTTTTCCAACAGATTATCAACTAAATTTGTTCAAGAGGCTAAAAAATTTGAAACAAAGAGAGAAGAGTGTGCAAGAGTACACCGAGGAATTCTATCGGTTGAGCATCCGGGTTGGACATGTAGATGATGATATAGAAAAAGTTTCAAGGTATATAAATGGTCTTCATAATTCTATTCAAGATGAAGTGAGCATGCTTCGGGTGAATAGTGTAGAAGAGGCATATCAATATGCCTTGAAGGTGGAAGAAAAACTTGCAAGAAAATAACAACAAATTACCCATGGTAGAGGCAAATTTTCAAGAGAAGAGGGAAAAACAACAGTGATAGAGGTTACCAAAACAAGCAAGATGAGGCAAGTGCATCTCACATGGGTGTGCAAGAAAAAGAGGGAAGAGGAGAATCTTCTAGGGGAAGAGGAGACTATTATCACGGTAGAGGATACTTTGGAAGAGGTAGAGGAAGAGGGTTTGGAGGAACATGCTTCTAATGTGGAGAGTTGGGGCATAGGGCCTTTGAATGCCCTCAAATACAACAAGAAATTAATAGGAGGAGTGCAGCAAAGAATTATGCAATACAAGCTGATGAAGAAAGTGTGAATTCCCCAAAGCAAGTAGAAGAGCCCGAACAAGGAGAGGCATTGATGTTGAATAGAGTTCTTTTGAAACCAGAAAAGGAACAACCAGAGCCAACAAAAAGACATAATTTATTCTGAATGGCATGTAAATTAGGTGGCAAGTGTTGTAAAGTCATAGTGGACAGTGGTAGTATGTGTTGGGAATTAAGGTGTCTCAACCTTTGCAAATTCCTAATGTTGTATTTATTTATCCCATGTTGAGTTGGCATAGTCAGCACCTTGTGTATATGCAGCAGGATAAATTTTGGTGACTTTGGTAGCCGCGGTTTCCCCCTTGAATAATTAATGGGGGTTTGGGGGCCAGATCACGATCAATTGTGACAGTCAGAGTGCAATTTGCCTTGCGAAGAATCCAACTTTCCATGCTAGAACAAAGCACATTGATGTTCAGTTTCACTTTGTGCAAGACATGGTTGAGGATGGAAAGGTAAATTTGGAGAAGGTAGATACTTTGAAGAATGTTGCAGATGCATTGACAAAACCAGTGGGCATAGAGAAGTTCAGATGGTGTTCAGAGTCTATGGGCCTCTTGGCCCCTAGTAGTTAAATCTTGTCATTGTTTTTGGCCCTTGCAAGGTGTTCGACAAGTGGGAGAATGTTGGTAATTAAGGTGTCTTAACCTTTACAAATTCCTAATGTTGTATTTATTTATCCCATGTTGAGTTGGCATAGTCAGCACCTTGTGTATATGCAGCAGGATAAATTTTGGTGACTTTGGCAGCCGTGGTTTCCCCCTTGAATAATTAACGGGGGTTTGGGGGCAGCGCCCCCAAGACAGGGTCAAGGGGCGTAGCCCCTTGCAGGGTCCAGGGGCAGTGCCCTAGGTGCTCTCCCTATCGCAGTACAGGGCAGGGTCGAGGGGCAGTGCCCTTGTGGGGGCTCGGGGGCAACACCCCCGAAACCTCAACCAATTTTTAATTAATGACAAGTGTTGGTAAGCATCTTTGCACGAGAGAAAGGCATCTTTGGGTGGTCAAGGGAGTTTATGACATGTAAGAGGAATATGATATTTTTAGTCAGTGTATGATGGATTCTCTGACAGCTGTAAGGTGTGTAAGAGCATCTGTCGTAACCTATCTTGGGACCAGTGCCCACTTCGGGATGGGATGTTGGACAAGTGTCCTTAGGCGTGGGTTTTGGGGCATGAGTCCAAAATAGATGCCCATCTCTAGAAGGTTCCATATTTGTCTTGTAAACTCTATAAACAGGTGCTTGGATGGGAGATAGACAACTTTGGTACAAGTATTGTTATGCTGCCGGAATATCTCCATATTTGACATTCGAAGACTCCTGAAAGAGCATTGGCTCTGAAACTGTATTGTAATCTGTTATTGTTTACTGTAATATTTTTGAGTTGTGTTTTTAGAGTGTGGGGTTTTTCACCCGTAAGGATTTTCCCCACGTATATCTTGTCTCTCTTTCTTCTGTCTACTTTCTGTGTGTATGTGTATTGTTGCTATATCTCTGTTAGATGTTCTATGTTGCTGTAGTTGTAAGAATTAAATTGAATTTGCATACATCTCTCCTCATTAGATTAGTGTAGGAAGTGATTTCCACACACCGAGCTTCCTTTCAGTATGGATAACATTGTATTCGAAGAGATGGTGGAAAAGCTGAATTTGAAAATATTGAAACATCCCAACCCATACCGAGTCACTTGGTTGCAAAAGGATCATCAAATTTTGGTAAGTGAACAATGTTTGGTTTAATTTTAGATTGGTAATTATGTTGATGAGGTGTTGTGTGATGTGATGCCCATGGACGTTTGTCATGTCCTTTTGGGTAGACCGTGGCAATATGATAGACATGATGTGTATGATGGTTGGACAAATATGTATACCATCACAAAGGATGGAAAGGAGTATCATTTGAGTCCATTGAAGGACAAGGGGAAGCAAGTGGAAGAAAGTTCCTTGGTTTGTTTTCATGTTAGTGAACAAGTTGAGACAATGGCAAGTGAGGTTGGGAGCAGCCCAACAGTGGTTCATGAGAAGAGGACTTTGAATAAGGTCAAGGGAAGTGGTGAAGAGTTGGTGGAACAGTTGCACAAGGAAGAAAAGAAGAATAAGGGGAAGCCAAATGGTTGTAAAGAAGTGAAGAGAGTCCAAGGGGGAAATAGAATTTGGCATTAGAATAAAATGTATGCTTGTATGAGAAGTCTGACATAGATTTCCACCATTGGGAAGAGCCGAGTAGAGGTGACCATCGAGGTGAAAGCAAGTTGCAGCATAAGCAATGAAGGAATGTAAAAGAAGGAAGAGGTAAAGAGAAGAAGCCGATTGATGAAGAGGAAATCTAGATTAAGAATGAACATGGGATCACCATTCAAAGCTTCCAAAAATGTTCATGAGTTGTAGCCTCATGGAACATTTCTCCTACTCGACGTGTCTGATGTAGGAGCACCTGGGCATATGTGCAATCCTATATCGCCCAAAAAAATGATTGATTGAATTTTGGTTTTGGTTTTCATTATTTGTTGTTTCACTTATATTTTTGCGGAATGGTGTTGTTGTCACGGCTGCTAGTGACTTCGTGTTGTTTACATTTTGTGGTGATTTTGGTTCAAATTGGTGAATTTCTACTTCATTTTATTGGTTACGACTAGTTGCGGAGACTTGAATGTTAGTCGCATTGGATTTCATGGTGCATTTCGTCACCAGTTATGAAGTTTGCAAAATTCTTCATCAAATGTATATGTCATGGTGGGGTCATTACCTTGTGTTTGTCTTTGATTTTTCAATGTGAACCGCCATATACATGCATATTTTGAAAGACACACAACAAATAATAGCAATAAGAGGGTTGATTGGTAAATGGAGCTTGTATATTTTAATTACTTTAGATTTCTCTCTAACCAAAGCGATTTGATTTTCCTTCTAATACCCTCTAAATGGTGACGCCACATCTATGAGTATGCATACATCCAATAGAAGACTTTAAAACAGAGAGGCGATGGTTTATATGGGCGGCTAGAAAAGAAGAAAGAAGACAAATATATATTTTTTAATAAAGTTGTGAACCCACATTGGGCGTTTGGCATATAGTTGACCCACCTTGAAGAAGTTTAAAAGGTAAATTGTTGTGTAAGAATTTATTATCTGTTTTTAAAGTTTTCTCTTTGAAAAAAATATGGAATGGACTACCAAGTGAGGCGTTGATTTGGCTAAGGAGGATGTTTCATTTCTGGATATTGTTTGCACAATATAAAACAACAAATTGCATCTGGTTTGGGGTTTTTTTTTCCAGTCAGTGGAGAGGGAATAAAAACTAGAAGAGAAGAAGAAACAATAAAAGGGGGGAATGATTGGGAGTTTGGGTTCAATTAGCGACAATGAGGAGATAATAAAAGCCAGAATATCAAAATAGCCAAGGAAGATACATAACACCATTATACAAGATTCGGTTGGTTGTGTATGAAGAAATAAGAGAATTCATAGAGGGATTTATAGTAGTGAAACTTTGCAAGGAGAATGAGAAGACATTGAACAGGGGAATTTGCCAAACTCATTTATATGCTGGAATTTGAATGCAATAAAACATTTCATGAAAACCCATATGTTGGTGAATTGCGGTGAGTTGGAATTGAGTTTCTAAATCTTCTATTTTCTTGTGATTTTGTAATGGTGGATGAATTTTGATTCTTATAGTTGCACTCGAATGAATAAAATTATGAAATTGAAATTTGTGGGTGTGTGTTGCTTGTGTTGGTTGTATGATAAGACTCCCGAGCTTGACTATATGAAGAAAGATCTGAAGGTTATGGATATCTCTCTCAACCAATTGGTACCTTTGATTCCAAATGCAAATGATGTTACCATATCATGTGATACCCCTTTACCAACTTATCACCCTATAGATATGGCTCAAGTTCTTAGCCAAGTTGGAATTTTATTGCCAATAGAGGAAGCCCTTAGGATTACTGAACATAGGAATAAAGTTTTATCATATGTCATTGCTGTTAATGCACTAGAACAACCTACTATTATTCTTTGTGACAAAGATAAAAGTAAAACTGAAGAAGAAATGGTAGAGGTGTATTTAGGATCATCCATAGTTAATAATCGGTTAGATGTTGATCCCTTCTATACAACGCTGATTATCAATGGGTGGTTGTTGCACAACTATATGCTTGACTCTGTTGCTTCCAGTAATGTCATGACATTAGAGATCATGAATGGCTTAGGTTTGAAAGTGTCTAAGGCTTATGACAAATATTTTTCCATGGATTCTAGAGAGGTGAATGTAAATGGATTGATAAAATATGTTGAGGTCTAGCTTGCTGCATATCTAGACAAGTCATTTCTAATCGACGTCATCATTGTTGATTATCCCGCCAAATGGGGTATGTTGTTGTCTAGGAAGTGGGCAACTTCTATGGGGGGTAGTATCCAAATGGACCTGTCATTTGTTGCTATCCCTATCCATGGAGTAGAGGTGAAGTTGTAAAGGGAGAAGGAGATGGAAAATGGTATAGAGGATTGTTACAAGGCAACTGATGAAGATTTTTTTTTGATATTGATATTGATCATTTAATTGGATATTGTAACAATGAAAATCATGATATTATTGTTGATCCTCCCTAGCATGCTCCCCCTATTTACGATGTATATGATTTATGGACGATGCACTTTGATGGTGCATGTTCTAGAGATGGCTCAGGTGCTGGTATTATTTTGATGTCACTAAATGGGGAGTGGTCTAGGATGTTCTTCAGGCTTAACTTTTAGTGTACAAACAATATTGCTGAGTATGACGCTCTTTTGTTGGGGTTGAATGTTGCTCATGGGCATGGAATCAAAAGTTTAAAAATCCAAGGAGATTCTAAACTTGTGGTGCAACAGGTCAAAAATGTATACACAGCCAAGGATAAAAGACTGAGAGCATATAGGAATGTTGTATGGGATACATTAGACTTATCTGATGCTATTGGAATTGAATGGATTGAAAGGACATAAAATGTAGATGTTGATGCCTTTAGCGGTTGCAACTTCTAAGTTTAACTTGCATTCAACCTCTTCTCATTCTCAGTATGTTGTTGAGGTACTTACTAGACCCATGATCCCTGACAACATCTACAGCTGACAAGTATTCGACGATAGCAATCCGATTTATATGTGTAGACACCTAAAAATGTCTTAACCATCTAACCATTCTCCGACATCACCCATATCACTAATTTCTCTTCTAATTAATTAATTAAATTTTTATTTAATTAATTACCTCATCCAACATCTGAATTATTCATATGTACTTCATCATTTAATCCCTAAAATTGAATTAATTTAATTAATTCAATAGTTACACTTATTAACATTAGCCTAATTAATTAGATAAATATGACAAATATTTATTTGATTAAATTCTCCACTTCCCTAAACCTTATTAATTAGATAAATTATGTTTATTTGGTTAATCAAACCTACTAATTAGCCTACCCCTAACCTATTTAATTAAATACATATTATTTAATTAGCTACCCTAGCCTACATGACCCCTAGACCTAAAATTAATTAAATAGATCATTGTTTAATTAATTTTAATCTCTAATTAATCCATCTACTAATTTTCTCCAGCCATATTAATTAGGCTAATCCCCTTGATTAGTTTGGTCAAACCTCATTTAACACTCATCCCCACACATCCCAAATAAAAAATTATCTTTTATTTCACATAAGGGTAATTTTTTTTTCTTATTTGTCGTAAATCCTATTTAATGAGCTCTTACAACACCTAATTTGTCCTAGTCTTCATTTAATGGAGCTCTTCCCCATGTGAATTAAAAATTCACTTCTAATCCCCTTATCTAACTTCATTAATGATAACCCCTTCCCAATGTGAATTAAAAATTCACTTTTATTCTCATCCATCCAATCTTCTCGATCAAATCCAAGCCCTCCATCTTGCAATCAACCTCATCCATTGATCTCTACATTTAATCTCCACCATTAGATCAAATCTCCCTCCATTTTTCCTATAAATACAAGTTCTTCTAAGCCATTTCATCATCCAATCTTTGAGTATTGTTATTATGCTAAAATTTCCTTCATTTTCGCATCCATTTCTCTCATCTTGAGCTAGGCTAGTAGTGATTTGCATTTGAGTTTTGAGAGCATTTCACATTGGAAGATATGGGTAAAGCTAGAACTTTTGGGAGCTAAGCTCTCAACCTTATCAAGAAGGAGGACTTCAAGGTATAAATTTGAGTGTTTTATGCATTTGGTTTGTGTTTTTCACCTTGTTTGTTTTCCGTGTATTCATTTGGCATGCCCAGTGGGACCCCCATGGTTCCAAGCTACTAATTTTTTTGCTTGAAGTTGTGAAAAAAGTCATGTGTTTGCAGGGTTTTAGTGCTAAAAGCCCTCGGTTTGGCGCCATTCGGTCGTGCAGTGGCGCCATTTCTCTAATTTCTGGTGCCATCTCACTGCGACATATTGCTAACCCTTTTAAGCTTAGGATCTTTTCTTATGGCTTTTTAGGGGTTTTTAGTGAATTTTAAAGGTTTTTCCTCTTTGTTTTTAGCAGGATAACACAGGGACAAGGGGTTATAATGGTAAAATTTTTCTAGGGTTGCATGTAATGCTTTCTTTCATCTAACCCTAGCACACTTTTCTTGGTTTTAACCTATTTCTTATCTCTAATCAGGTCCTTTCAGTATTGCTTTGCAATAGGAGAGTTCTAACTTGTTTTTGAGTTGATGTTTTTAAATCTAATGAGTTTTTGAGTAGGTTTTTGAAGCACTGTCGTGGTTTGCCGCCATCCATACACAGTTTGATGCCATCAGGTTTAGTAGCAAGGTAAGCATAGGTATAAACTTGTTTTGATGCCATTTTCTAAGATTTTGACGCCATTTGAACTAATTTTAGCGCTATCTTGAATATTGATGCCATTTTACTTATCTGTGGCGCCATTTTATTTCTGTTCCCTGTTGTCAGTTTGTATTTTGTTTACTAAATTTTTAGCACCATTGTGCTTTATTTTAACACCATCTCTGTGATTTGTAGCACCATTGTTCTCTGTTTTGGTGCCATTTGCATAACAATTTCTTGGGGTTTGTGCGGGTTTTTAACACATTTTGCAAGGGAAAAAGAATGTTTGTCAAAGACTAAACATCAAACTATTAATGAATTTCCTTGCAAGATTCCCCTTTTTTTATGTGTGTGTGCATTGTTATGATAGGAACATTTTGATTTGGTGCACCTAAAATGAACTTGTATACTCAAACTTAGGAACATTTCATTTGGTGCTTAAAAAGAACTTGGATTGTTTGACATGTTTGGTGCACTTGCACATTTTGTCAAGTAGATCCCAAAGGATAGAACAAAAATATCCTCTCCCCTTGCCTTTCAAAGGATCTTGGTGTACGAGAAATTGTTCTATCTTTTTCTTTTATCTTTTTAAAAAAGAGCCTGCCTTGGTGGGAAAAGAGGTACTCACCCCAATGGACGACTCTAAGTGGTACTTTTGATTCGGTATGCTATATAAATGGTTTAGGTGAAAGCCGAGGATTTCTTGATGATGTCTACTTATTCCGACAATTCCCCAGTATCCATGCACTTGTGTATGCGATATGTCAACCCCATTCTCTCCTTGCAAAAGGATTGATGTAAGTGGATGGGATAGTCTCTTAAGTGAGTCATTGCCACATGAATAAGTGTCAAGTGCCCAAATTTCCCCCACTAAACACCTTAGGTTAGAAGCCTACCCTATTGACCTATTGGTTTCTTGTTCAATGCAAGGGTACAACGCCCCCAAGATTACTCACCATAAGGCTTCCTTGAGATGAGATAGAAATCCCTGGATTATCATAAGCTACTTGTAGTTTTCTGGGGAGAGGGTGATTGGGTCATCCTTCCAGTCCTGAAGGCCCCTACCTGTCCTCTCTTGTGAAGACAAGAATGTACACACCTGCTCTAGGTGTGATGACATTTGAGTCAACGAAGATGCCAAGTGTGGGTTGAACAAGTTGCCATTCACCTTGACCTTAGGTAGATTAAGCACTATTTTCAAGTGTATTTGATTGTGTCTCAACCCATGGAAATTTGGCCTTTAGGGGCTATTGAACATACACATAACGCTTGTACTTCTCATCAAACATTTGGCCATTATGTTCTCTTGTTTGGAGTGTTTGTATGCTTGCCAAGGATTCTCATTGACAAACTGAACCATCAAATGTTTAAGCCTTCCAAATCAATCATTTGACCTTCAAAATCCAAAAGTTTGAAACCAAAAATCCAAAATTTGCCAAAAACCTAAACACTATCTCATTTTGGCACCATAACTTCTTTGTTTGGCACGTAAAAATTCCCCTATGGTGCCATTTTCTCTAATGCCATAATCCACTGCTTTAACACCATATTCCTAATTTCTAGCACCATTACTCTCTATTTTGACACCTTATCACTAGAATTTGATGCCATTTCGAAACTAAATTACACACATGTCTAGTAAATTGTTCTAGAATCCTTGAGTCCTGCCCAGTCATAATCTGTGGTCACCTTGTCAAAATTTGTCAAAAATTCACCTTTGATCATCATCGACGACCATTTTGTCCCAATTCATCCATATACTTCCATTTTGACCTTAGAGATAATTGCTTTAACTATTGGACCCTTCATCTCATATCATTAATCAACCCCCAATCCTAACCATAATCCATCTCCACATAATCCAAACTAACCCTACATTTTGATTTTCATCTTTGGACCTTTAATCTATCCATTCCCAAAATCCGTTCAAATCCAACATTCACCCTATTCAAATCAAAATCATCCAAAATCCAAAATCCAAGAATCATAAAAAAATCCAAACATCAATCAACATCCACAACCAACCTCAAATCATTTGTTGTGCAAAAAATTAAATCTAGATCTTTCCATCCTATCCCATTTTGCTTGTTGGTCATTAATCTACCTCCAAGTGAAATAATCACCCCCTCTTTGCCTAAGGTCATAAGTCTACCTTAAGTAAAGAAAAACATCCTTTTGATAATCCAAAGATCAAGATTTATTCTAGCTCACTTTTGATTTGAACATCCTTTTTCAAACATCATCAAAATCTTTAAGATCCAAAACATCCAAACCGCCTAAGGTTTTTCCTTAGTTGGTTATCATCCAAAAATCCATTTATCCCAATCACCTAGGGTCTCCCTTGGTTGATTATTACCTGAACCATCTTAAGACTACCTTAGCCTTATCATCATCCCCTTTCAAAATCATCCTAAATCCATTCCCACTATCCTCTTTGGTCCAAAATTTTTGAAAATCAATTTGTCCATTTACCTTTGAGGTTTTAACCTCTAAGGTTTTCCATCCATCTTCATATCATTATCATTAATCATCCTTAGGTTTGCAACTTTTGAGATTTATTCTCTGAAAGCTAAAAAACCTATAGATACACACCATATCATTATCCTTAGGTTTATAAATTTAAGATTTTATTCTCTCAAGGCTAAACCTTTATTCCCTTTCATCAAATTTTCATCATCACCTATCCTTGGGTCCAATACTTTAAAAATCTATTCTCTAAGGTCGCAAACTCCATCCATCCAACCAAATCCACGCCCAAATCCATTGTATGCCCGTGACAAAATCTCAAGCTAAGAAGAATAAAGACATGGAATCCTTTAGAATCAACTTTGGCATGGGGATGCCTCTAACTGACCAAAACAATGTCCCCATAATCCAAAAACAATCAACATTTGATGCCAATGTTATGATAAATCCTTTTCCCGCCCAACCACAAGCACCACCATCCAACCCCAACCAAGTAGACCAAGATGTCCTAGACTTCACACAAGACGTCGATTCCATGGATATACTCGATAGAGTCCTAAAATCGGATCCCAATAGATATCTTGAATTCCTCCTTCAAAATGGTGCCATTGTACCTAATGTCACCACATCATCACAACCGTCCACATCCCATACTATTCCTAACACATCCCAAGCTTCAAACGTCACCACATCCACAATTCCTACAAACACATCCACTACACCAATAATCTTGACTATGTTGACATCCACCATCACCACGTCTACACCACAAATCACCCTTAAAATCCCCAACAATGCCACACATGCAAGCACTTCCACAAGTGCCCCCAACTTGACGCTAATACCATAGCTTTCATAACACAATTATTTTCACATTTTTAGAGAAGGATCTACCTACATCTAACGCCGCTCATAATGAAGCCTTACACATTGAAGTCCTAATCCACAAGCATACCATTAAACGAGTCTTAATAAATGGTGGCTCTGGCCTAAATCTTTGCACTCTAAAATTATTAAAACATTTGGGATACTCTAATGTGGTTGTGGATGCTAGTGAATGTATAACCATCAAAGGATACGATGACACCGAAAGATTGTCCGAGGGCACCATCAAGCTTCCTATTCAAGTAGGACAAAAGATCTTGGAGACCAAATGTCATGTACTTGATCTTGACCTCCTGTATAACATTCTTCTTGGCAAACCATGGGTTTATGCCATGCAAGTCGTTCCATCCACCTTCCATCAATACTTAAAATTCCCCCACAATGGCACATAAATTACCATCTACGTCGATCCTCATCCTTTCCAATATTGTAGTTTCTTAGAAGGACACGACCACACTTTTTGCCCTTACAACAATGCTACCAAAGCATCCACCTCACATGCCAATCCTACATCATCCACCTCATACATCGATCCCTCCAACATTACATCTACATCACAAATTTCCCCTCCTCCTAAGGTCAAGATCAAGATAAGTGACATGGGATGTGCTGAATATGACCTACACAATACATTTTGTGTGGGACTATTGCCATCTCCTAAAACATTTGGTGTTCCTAAAGAAGAAGAAGTCTTTACGGTGGTCATCAAATGCAAGATGTCACCTACCTTCGAGAAGAAACACCTCCTTGAACAAGATGTTCTCAAAGATATATCTTCGTGGTTATACAAGGAAGAAGAAAATTGGGAAGCTCCTACCCTCCCAACCAAGATCTATGGAAAAGGTCTTGAAATCTTCAAATATATGGGCTACAAAGGACAAGGTGGCATAGGCCTTAATGAACAAGGAATTGTAGAGCCCATCCAAGCAACATGAAATCTGTATCTTCATGGGTTAGGGTATGGAAAACAAGAGTCTACCCCTGCTAATGACAAGTGTATCTTAAGTGAGGTCGCTAAGGCCTTCCCTATAGTTGACAACATCAACGAAGAGGACCATCAAGACTCTTTAAATGACTTTGCTGACTTCTTTGAATCATCCATATGTACCGTCTACACCTTAACCACCATGCCATCCACATCTAATGACCTACCTCTTATTTACCTCCAACTCATAGATTGGGACCAACAAGGACTTCTCATCCTTGACGTCGCACAAAATGATGAAGCAATAGTTGAAATGATGGGGGTTAGGGATCACTACCCCCTTGGAGATCATAGGGCCAACTACATCATGGAACTGAACACATCTGCCTACTTTGGGGAGACAACCCTGATGGTGTCAGATTGTCATTGATGTCAAAAAGGTCTTGCAGGATCTTGGGTTGATATTAGTAAACATTTGAAGGCCACCATTCAGGAGGTAAGTGTAAGAGGTTGATGCAAGTTAAGGTTATACTTCAAAAGATAAGGTTTTGCTTCATGTGTGTGTTCATCAAGAGTTGTGTGAAGTTGTTGACAGGAGCAGGAGACATCATCTTGTGTGTTCTTTCCATTGTTATATCACAGCTTGTTCAGTATGGTAAAGTGTTGTGTCATTCAGATTGAGTGCAGTTCTGATGATCTTGTTTAAGGTTGTCATCCTCATCAAGGATCTTCATCAGAGGATAGATGTTGTGCATTGCATATGTCAATGGTATTAAGGTTTGATCATGGTAGATGGCAAAATTAAGGTTTGTATTACAGATGAAAGATGGCAGAGCACATCATATGACTGTGTTTGATAAAAAGTTCAAAACAATAATCTAAATCTCTGGAAGTTTTCACAAGGTTCAAAGTTTATGCATAATATTCAGGATGTTCTTAATGTCTGATACTTCTTGATATGATCTTTGAAGGTTCACAGGGCAGAAATGATAACACTTGTTGATGGGAGCTTTAGTTCTATATCTTATTCTTTGCCTCTAAAGACCTATTTTATAACCTTCTTTATAGAAATCACTTTTTGATTTAATTTGCTGTTGACCTATTACACAAGTTAGTCACTTAAAAGTGACTTGTTAAAGGGTCTTTGCATCATGAGGTTGACTGAACCCCCTTTCCTAGCTACCATCCACACCGGTTACCTCATAAGGAGTTTGAGCGGGAAAACAAGTCAAAAGATTTTTTTTTAAACTATGTGGAGTGGGCACGTTTCATGCCTTTAAGGAAACAAAACAAAGTTTTTTAAGCCCGATAAAAGATGATCTCCATTTTATTTTAAGGCATCGAATTGCCTTTAAGGGGAGCATATAATATGTTTATTAAAGTTTCTATTGTGGATGCCAAATCACTAAGCCTTTTATGGCTTTAGTTTTTTTTTTAGAAACTTTATTTAAATACTAAGTGGTCGGCCCATACCATGTTTATGCTTTTTAAAAATGGAGAGTTTTATTTTTTTTAAAAAGCTATCAATTCTTTTTTGTGGTGATAAGTTTTTTTAAAAGTAGAAATTGTTTTTTTTATAATTTTAACAACTCCAAGAGATGATATTAGGATTTTTTGAGGAGATTTTTTTGTAAGGGAAATATTTATGGGGAATTGAAGATTGTTTTTGAAAGGATTGCTTTGACAGAGAATATAAAAAAATATAATGCAGAGTGATTACATTTTTGAGAAGATATATTATGAAATTTGTTTGGAGAACAAAATGGTTTTTGAAGAAATGTTTTTTGAGATCTTGAAAAAGAAATATCAGATGATTTTATTGCAGAGAAGTTTGATTGACAAATTAGTGAAGTTATTTTTGCAAATTGAATTTGCACGGGCAAAATAATTTTTTTTCAAAAGAGATATATTGAAAGATTTTTTTTGAAGAAGACAAAGGAGATTTTCTTTTGCAGAGCAGATGAAAGTTCTCAGAGATTTTATTGATAAGATTTTATTGAAGATGTTTGGACTTCTTTCATGATTTTGTTTATGTAGGGCAGATGAAAGAATACAAGGGAAGATTGAAAAATAAACTGTTGAAGACATTCAATTTGATGAAAATTGAAGAGAAGATGAAAGGTTTTGAAAAGAGGATAATGAAAATTTGTTTGAAGGAATTTGTAGGCAGAGAAGATAATCAGATTGAAGGGTTTTGTGATTTGGAGAATATGAAAGGTCATGAAACTGATTTTGCAGAATGTAGAGAGGGATCTTATATTTATTCGCTTCACATGAATATTGATCGTGTGTGTTGTTGAGAGGATCAGGATACAGGGTTGATTATTTTGAATATCTAAGTTTTGTCTATGATTTGGGTTGATTAGAAAAATGGCCATTTGACAGACACATGTGAGAGAAGAAGTGTTTTGTATTGAAACAGAGAAACCCTCTGAGTTCTTGTTTTTAATTTGTTCTGAATTAGGGGTTGGTGGTCCTTGAAGTTGGTTCTAAATGAATTAGGGGTTGGTGCTCCTTGAAGTTGGTGCTTCTAAATCAATTAGGGGTTGGTGCTTCTAAACATTGTAATCAGTGAGATTTTGATAAAGCCAGTGAGGTAGTTTTTGAGTGGTTTTTCTACCCTTGGAGGGTTTTCCACTCGTGCAAATCTGTGTTATGTCTCATATTGTTTTCATCTATATGTGTGTATACTTTGCTCATGAAGTTTTGTTATCTTTCCTCATTCTCAGTCATGTGCATATGTGTTTGACAAATTAATGATAGCTTTCTCTCCTTGTGTTTTGAAAGTTAAAGTTTGCAAAAGATTTGAAAATTCACACAACACTGATTCACCCCCCCTCTCAGTGTTGTCCTTGACTCCTACAAACCCAAACTCTTAGTCATAAAAATATGAATATAAAAATAACATCTCCTAGTGAAAACCACTTTGTGGCACTTTCGGATGAAGAAAAAATCAAAATAAAGGACATATCACCTAGCAATAACCTCCACGAGGTGCTAGGAGATGAGAGGATTGACCTCCTCGAAGTATTTGAGATATATCAGGAAAGATCACCAATCCTAGTTGAAGCATCACACAAGATGAATCTTGGAACAAAAGAGACTCCCAAAATCACGTTCCGAGCAGAGTCCCTCACAATAGGAGAACAAGAGGCTTTCTTATCTTTCTTCAGACAGAGGAGTCATAACTTTCACAACAGGAGAAGAAGAGGCTTTCTTATCTTTCTTCAGAGAGAGGAGTCATAACTTCGCATGGACATATGCTGACATGCTATTTTGTTGGGAGGGTTCCCCCTAAAATCATGCTTAAAGAATGGTTCAATAAGGCCTAGGTCCCACATTGGGTTCAAGTGGATGTTGCTCAAAACCTTACTAAAGATTTTTTTCTTTTTCTCTTTGTAGAAGCTAGTCATGTAGAGACCATGTTCTCAATCATAGCCCTTGGTTTGTTTGTGCATCCCTTTTGGTTTTGCAACCTTGGACATGAGACTTTATGGTCTTTGATGAAAGAGCCCTTCGTGTTCTGGTTTGGATTAAATTCCCTAGGATAATTTTGCCATGTTGGAATTGTTTGAGCATAATTGTTGGCTTGTTTGGCAAAGTTGTTTGTGTTAAGCCTAATAGATTTTTTTGGGTTTCCCCCAGAAGCATGTCTATGTCAAGATTGACCTCTCTAAGGATTCAAAAGACACTATTGACATTTCAATTGGTCAAATGCATCACACCCAGCATGTTCTTTATCTTAGTTTGCCAAACACATATTTCTAGTCTCAATCCTCTAACCACAAGATCAAGGATTTCCCCTTAGCCTCTCCTCATAATAAGCCTTCTTCTTAGCCCTTTGAAGCCCCCCTTCTAGAAATGATGAAGGGTGGACTTTAGTTGGAAATCATAAAAATAATTGAATAATGCTAGCAATGGTGGATCTCAAACCAAGCCATTTGTTACTATTGGTAATCAAACTATTAAGCTAGCACCTGGTGCCCCATAAAACCCTCAAGATAAGGGGAAAGAGGTGACTCCTCCTATAGGAGAGCCATCAAGTTAGCTTAAATATTCTAGAACACCTCAATTGGTGTCTATTTTGTTTTCATAGCTAGTGGTGAATGTTCATCCTTCTTCTTCCCTAGTGGGTTTGTGAAGGTCTTGTAGTCCATTTGGGCATTTGGAAGAAGGGGAAATTGTTTTAGAGAAAAGGAGTGGTATTCCCAATATTTAGTTGGGCAATTTTTCTTGAGATGAATTTTTACAGAATCACTATTTTGCTCTTATGGAGTTAGATAATGATGATATGCCTATTGAATCTCATCAATGAACTTCCTCTCCTAGAATTTTTGAGGTCTTACCAACCTCTCTAAGAAGTATATTGTGAGAGATACCTATCAAAAATTTACAGACTTAGATGTTCTTTGTCTGCAGGAAGTCAAGATCATTGGTTTTCTACTTTCTACTACTTTTGTTATTTGGCTAGTCAGTTCTTTTTGGTCTAGCAATCATGATGCAGGTCATGGAAGTGTTGTCACCTTTCTCTCTCCTAGGCCAAAATCACATATTGTTGATCATGGATGTGACCCCACAAACTGGGCAGTATGGACCCTTTTCAATATTGATAATCATTCTTTTGGTATTATTAATGTTTATGCTTCTAATGATGTTGAATGATCTTCATTGTGGCGCTAGATCATTGATTTAATGCCCACTTCCACTTGGGTTTTGTGCGAAGATTTTAATATGGTTGAGATGGCTTATGATAAAGATGGTTCTCTTCCCATGTGATGAATAGATGGTGAAAGGGAAGCATGGTATTACATGCATAATAAATTAGGCTTTTTTGATCCCAATGTAGGATGTTTCCATAATCATTCCCACTGGTTTACGTGGAGTAATTTCAGGTCAAGACTTGATAGAGTTTACAAATGGCTTGATCATGCTATAATATCTGCTCAATCATTTTTTTTCTTTTTCCAGTTGTTTTCCCCTTTCGATGGTACCTTTTCCAAATGTTATTTTATCTAACTATTTACCTATCTAGTTTTGCATTGAATGACAATTTGATCATCCCAAGACCAGCAAGACTTAGTTTTTTCTCAATACTTCTTTGCTAACTTACTAGACCATGTTGGCTCATATCCAACACGTGTGGAATCTTGAACCAATGCCAACTCATTAGATAGGCTAGACCGTTGGTGGAATAGTGCCATCAAATGCATGTCTTGTTTCCTCTACATCTATGGCCACCAATTGACTTGTTTTCTCTACAACTCATACAAGGCCACCACCTTAGAGCTCCACCAAGCCACCACTACACTTGAAGATAATCCTTTTTCTTGTAACCTTCAATGGAAGGTGGTTGGGATTTGTCAATAGATGTAGTTTGTTGATAATTATAATGCAAGAGATGCCTGGATTAAGGCCTACTTACATTAGCTTAAAATTGGAGACCAAGTATCCAAAGGATTCTTTCAAGATCTTTGTGCTCATCATACATCTTAAGCCATCAAGCAAATCTGTGATGGCCACCAGTTGCTCAAGGAGCTCCTGGATATTCTGCAAGATTGTGTGTGTCATTATGAGTAGGCTTTTATAGCTCAAGAGAATTCTCATGAAAGTGAACATGCTTTACAAGAATGCTTCAAGGTTGTCCCTTGTAAGTTCTTTTCCACTTAGCGTGTTTTCTGTGATCATTTTCTCTCCATTGTTGACCTCCATGAAGTTATCTTAACCATGGCCAATGATAAAGCTCTAAGATGTGATGGATATCCTTGCAAGTTTTACAAATCACTTTGGGATTTGGTGGGAAAAGATCTTCACAAGGTTTATCTTGAAGCCTTTCATTCTAATTCCTTAGAAAAAAATATTAATTTAAAGGAAATATTAAGCTCATACCTAATTTTGGTGTTCCTGATGATATCTATAACTGGCAGCCAATTACCTTGCTTAATGTCTTTAACAAGATCATTGCAAAGGCTCTTGCTTTGAAATTACGACACTTTCTCCTGAAAATTGTTCGCCTTGAGCAAACTAGCTTTATCAAATCTAGGTTTAACTTGGATAATATTATTGTCATTTGGGAAGGCATGGAATAGGATTGTCACTCTCAGTAGCCAGCAATTTTTATTAAAAATATGATTTCATAGAATGGCCATTCATCATTGATGTGCTTTGATCTCTTGGACTTGGTCCCCATTTTGTGCAATCAGTGCATATGTTTTTATCAAATGCCTCAGCTTGTATCACTATCAATGGCCATCAATATTCAGCTTTTGGCATTTTCAAGTCTATTTGATAAGGCTATCCTTTGGATACTGCTCTTTATGTGTTTGATGCTAAAGGCTTTGATCATTTTTAGCCCATGTTGTTTCTTAGTAGCTTGTCAAAGGCATCTCTCTTCTCAATTCCTCTAATCAATTGGTGAATGGACATTTTGCTAATGATTCTTTCTTCGTGCTCTCTTGGAAGAGGATATCAATATTAAGCAAGCTCTTTCTTTTCTAGACATTTTTTGTAAAGCCTCTGGTTCGAGTATCCAGTGGTAGAAAAAACAATGTTATCATCAATCTATTCTTCCTAAGCCTCCTTGACTTGACTCTTTTGGATGGATGTGGATTGATCACAGGGAAATTTTTAGATTTTTGGGCATTCCTTTTTCTTTTCAAGATTCTCCAACTATGCTTTGCAAGAAGTCATCTTTAGAATTGAAAAGAAGATGACTTATTGGATTGAACTAAGCCTTTGTCTCTTGCAGGGAAATTCTAGACTTTTTTATAAAATCCTTGTAGCTACTCATGTTTATTATTCTTCCTACTAGGTCCCTTCTCAAGCCTCCTACAATGATGTAGGAGCATTTGGGTCCACAGGCGATCTTGTATCGCCCAAAAAAAATTGCAGTTGTTTTTCTTTTTTTGTTTTGGTTTGGTGGTTCTTGGCATCTCTTAGCATCAGGAAGCCTCTTGTGTGGTCAGAATTGCAAAAATTGAACTTTCATCGAATCATAGTTTTTCACGCACCACAAGTAGTTTTACGAAAACAATTATTTCCAGAAATCTATGAGGGATGGGCTAAAATACTTTTACAAACATATTCCTAAGTGCATTTATCCAATACTAGTAAAGATTTCATGGTCATATCTTTCACCGTTTGGGAGAATTTAAATTTCTCTATTCACTGCTGGCAATCTATGGAAAGTTTAAAATATGGAGTTTTGTGAAAGTTGTCTAGAATAGAATCCTTTTACAAGAATCTTCATATAATCATTCCTCACATCCTTGTTAGTTTTTAGAAGAAAATAAGCTTCCTATCAAAAGTTATGCCTGAAATAAGTCTTCAGCATTCGTTTCCTCACATCCAAGGCTCCAATTTGACCAACTCTTTTTGGCTAGGCATTGAGAGATTGGTGGAATTAAATCTTCAGACATTATTTATTTTCTCTTAATTTCAAAGGACAAAGAAACATTCAGAAATAATAAATAAAGAAAAAAGTTTTGAGGTGGCGCCAAGAGTTAGAGGTGAAACGTCTCATTTAACTGTAGTTCCAAATGGAAAAATCTTAAGGTAGGCATTGAAACAACAGAGGCACCTTACCTTGAAGATTCTTGGAATATTACCATAGTAACCAGGGCTTAAATTTGATGGCCGTATGGCCGTATTTAGTAATTTTAGTTGTAAAATACAATTAAAATTTTTGGAAGACTGTATCACTTGAAAGGCAAGATTTCAAGTAAACTGTCGAATTTTCTATGTAATTATTCTATATATATTTTTAGTCTATATATATATATGTCTTAAAATAGATAGGCTTTAATATTTGAAAGGCAACTTCAAATAGATGACCGTCACAAAAAAATTGCTTGAAAGGCAGGGTCAATCGTCAAATTTAAGCCCTGATAGTAATGACTAACGCCTCCTTCATGGGCTTGGAAATTGTCAATAAAAGACAAAAGGAGTGGAGCGCTGAGCTGGAGTGTTTTGATTGCCATTTTTTCTTTCCTTTTTCTATTTCTAATAAAAAAATTAGATTTGGGCGGCCTATATTTGTTTTATTTATGGCAGAAAACTAAAATGAAGATTCCTTGAATTGGACGCATGAGTTAGAAAAGTTTTAAACTAGTATATTTATATTTAGAAAAATATATCTATAGTATGCCGAGAGATATCTTCTTGTGTTTTTTGTGTTTTGCATAGCATTTTTTTTTCCTGAAACCATTTCAATTTTTATTTTTATTTTCATTTTCCATAGTTTTTGGGATTTTCTCCACCTTTGTCCTTCAACCTTTTTTATTTTTTCCAATTTCTATTTTGGTTCATAGTTCTTTTTTATTTTCTCCACCTTTTTTTCCTTCAACATTTCTTTTTTTATTTTTTTCTATATATTTACACAAAAAATGAGTGCTCTCATATCCACCCTATTGTGACTGTAGAATGCCTCTCGGCATAATTAGAAAATGGTTGCAGATTGAGGGGAGGTGCCAAAGATAGAATTGGCATTTTTATTTTCTTTTAAACAACATCTATGAGGCATTAAAACCATAGTTCCACGGGAACGCGTTCCCCCCTAAAATACAACCGTCCCCCACATCTCCCCATTTCTGAGAAGTGGAGACTTCAGGGAAACGTCCCCGCCGTCCCCCAGTTTTGCTGTTGCATTTCTTTGAGGCATTTTGTCAAACAGTTCACGTGCCTTGTCTATGCTTCCACATTTTGCATACATGTCTAACAAGGCAGTTGCAACTACAACATCTGAAAAAATTCCTCTATCCTTTATGTTTTGATGGATGTCCATACCCTATTCCAAAGCTCCCATTTTGACATAGGCAAGGAGGATGCTAGGCTGGCAAAGGTTGTGGAATTTGGCTTTATACCAGCCAATTGCATTTGCTTTAAAATTTCTAAAGCCTTTTCAACAAATCCATTTTGTGCATATCCTGCAATCATTGCAGTTCATGAGACCACATTTCTTTGAGGCATTCTGTCAAACAGTTCACGTGCCTTGTCTATGCTTCCACATTTTGCATATATGTCTAATTTATAACTAATTTATACATCTTATAGACTTCTACAGTTATACATCTTTTTATAACTAATTTTTCAAGTACTATATTATTTTAGCGCACCGCTCCCCCACCGCCATCCCCCGCCGTCCCCAAAATTAGACCCCCTGCCCCCCCATCCCCGAAACGCGTCCCCTATCGTCCCCCCGTCCCCGTCCCTGAAACTCTATGGAACTATGGTTAAAACTGATATGTGGCAATTAAAAAAATCTCTAGAAAATTAACATTGCAGTAGTGGATGGCACCATGAAAAGGAGGGAAATTAAGAAGTTAAAAAAGAAAGAAGATAATACAAAAATGCAGTGTAAAGTTTGTAATAGAGGCACCAAATTGGGCATGGAAAGGAGTGCCTAAGTGTGGAATTGTATGCCTCATACAGAGGCTGAAAACAACAGGTAATAAAAATAGAGAAGCGCCAGTGGTAATGAGAATGAAGGCTCCATGTTTGAGAGGTAGAAGAATCTAGAGATCAAAGGAAAGTTTGTTTTCTTGTGGAATGAGTGGAGAGGCCATGAAGGCCATTGTTGTTTGTTGCTAGTTTTTGTGTGTTGTAAGTGAAGTGTTGCATTTGTCGTATGGATGTGATTTTGTGTTATAAGTAGAGAGTTTTTGCAACTAATGATATGAGTTTAAGTGCATCTTGCATTACATGTTTTCAGACTAATTGTGAGGATTTGAGTTATGTGTAGTAGTGGGAGTCCCTATTTCATCATACAAGAAAATTGAAAAGCTTCTTAGGGACTTGTTGGTTTTTGCTTCTGAATCAGCATTAGGGTTTGCCAGTTCTAATGCATAGGTAGCTTTAGCCAACTGAATACAGGAGGTTGCATGAGCTCCTCCCCTTCACTTCTAGTTCTGCCACACCAAGGGGGGTGTCCCTATTTGATAAAAGTATAACCTTGACTAACTCAATGACAGAAGGATTTAACTTGATGGCAACAGGCAGAATACTCTCATGTATGGGCCAAGATTTGTGTAACAAATCACAAGGTTGGCAGCATTCTTGGACATAATGTCTGGTTAGGTATGAGAGCATGCAAAGGTTCCTAATCCTAATCCTACAACTAACAGGTGGAAGTGATGAGATGGGTTGAAATGGTGTTTGGAGTGATGGGACTTTCCTAGACCCATTGAACAGACAAATTCCCAAACTAGTGCCTTATCTGGGCAGCAGAGTCATATCTAAGACTGTAAATGTCTCCCCATGACAACATAAATTCATATCCAGAGGACCTGAGAATAATGCTACTGCCTGACAACAACATGTCCAAGAAAGAGTATCATTAATGATCATGCTTAACAGATCCTATGATGCAATCTATTTCCCTTTGTATATGATCAAAAGCCTATTTAAGCACTCCTTGAGCAGACACAATAAATCAGACACACAGTATGCATACACTGAAAAACTTGGAAGTCCTTGACAACCTTGTTTGAAAGGAAAACAAATGACATACAGGAGACAATCAGAAACAATACACACACAGGTGTTTTTCATTTAAAATCAATCTGCATAGAAGGTCATCACAGAGAAAATCATCATTTACAATCCAAGATAGATTAGTACACCAGACTAAGGACCGAGTCTGTAGCAAAAAATGCCTTTCAAAATGTGAACACCTTATGTTCAGAGTCAGAGCCGAAAGCCCAAAAAACCTCCAACCTCTCAAAAGTAACACAGCCAAAACCATTTATACAGAACTGTGTACATTCAACAATTAATTACATGGCCAGAAGTCAAAAATCTACCAGATACATCCATCAGAGGGAATGGCGCTCAGAAGCCATCAATGCAGCAGACAAGGGAGGCCTCGAGCCTTGCGCCGCCATCTGGGAGTCTTCATTCACAATCGGGCAGTTTAATCGCTTGTACCATCACCCATACTCCTGCTACAGTCGCCATTGATGGCCCAACAACCCGCAACCATCGAGAAAACTATCGCTGCGTTCAAATGGAAGTTTCCTGCCAAAATGCCCTCTTTGCAGGTTTAAACTACACAGGGGAATAATCCCACATGCACGGTGCCGAGACCACACTAGCACTTTATAAACATAGCTGCATGCATAATAGGTGTCGAGTGTTTTGCCGCGCTCGACACATGACCCTTCGCCAAAAGCCCATCGGCCAAATCTACACCATTGGCTTGCCCCAAAAACCTCTCACCAATCTCAATCGTCTCACCGACGACACCTCCGCAAGCCTCCAACTTCCACATCGGCCAGAGAAGACCCATCGGCGGACCCTCCAACTGCTAGCCCGATATGCAATCTTACTCTGATGGCATTCCCCATTGGGCAAACTCCTTACATCGGCGGCCCAAAAATTTGCTTCACCGATAGCCAAACACACGCCGATGGACATCCATCGGCCAGATCAAAACAATCGGAGCACTCAAGAAATCTTTCGCCGATGAGGCCGATCACTCTGATAAGACCAAAAACATAAAGCCTTGAACCGTTGAACCCCGAACCAAAAGGGTTCAACACAAGGGTTCAACGCGATGGTTCAAACATCAAAAATAATACTCCATAGGCAACAAAGCTTCGAACCATTGAACCTTGAACCAAAACAAAAAGGTTCAAGCGGGAGGTTCAACGATGCAATATTTGCACAAGGCAAATGCATAATGCGACCCGTTAGAAGAAAATTGAACCCTGAACCACTGAACCACTGAACTTAGAGAAAAAAGGGTTCAAGTTCAAACCGAAATGTCGAAGACACAAAAACGAACCCATGCCGATGGAGAAAAGACGAAGACCCCTCCTCAAGAAATGAGATGCAGATGCTGAAAAGTACTGAAGGGGTGCCAAAACTTAGAACCTTTTGGATATTTTGGGATGGTGCCTGCATGAAAATTGCTAAATTAACTGACAGTGAATTCAGGCACCAACAGTGGCTCTGATTAGGGACGTGCAGGTGCAAGACTGCAGTGAGAACCCCAGGTCTCTGGGATGCAGACCAGTGCCTTATCCATTGGGCATAGAGTCATGAAGTTACCATGATCTGCATCACCAATCAAACTTGATGGCCTAAGGCCACCAAGAAAAGGAAAACCAATATTTCCCCTTGTCAAACACCTTGTTCTCATCTGCATACACTGGGTCAAGCCTGAGGGTACTACCATGATCTAACCATAAGCTACCTTGGTCATTTGCATGTTCAACCTTCTGATTCAGTTTGTCACTGTCACCCTTATGCAAACAACCCTCAGCATCAGGCAACAAATGGATGCAGAATGTATCAAGCAATGCATACTCAAATGGCATAGAACACAGGTTATCATCACTATGCATTGCAAAATGATCTCCTAGCTGGACTGAAAATTGAAAGCACTCGAAGTCCACCACACAACTAGGAAAAACAGAGCTCTCTTTATATGCTGGCCTCTCAAAAGAAAAGCTTACAAATTCACAATTGTGCACATCATGCACACAACCAATAGCAGCACCAAACTGGAAAAGATCAGGCTCTGGCATCTCTTTCAAATCAGGCACATTTTTACAGTCACTTACCTGATGTATGTTGTTTCCTCTTTCATTAGGATGAGAAACAGAATCCAAGTCAAAAACAATGTCTAGATCCTCACCATACTCAGACAGATCCTCATCATCACATGTGTCATAAATGGGTGACCCAGGTGCATCAGTTTCATTGTAGTATGCCATTGGTTCATGGGCAGCAGAGCACGCATTTTCATCACCAATGGATTCACTCTGTGGAGGAGTATCAGCCTGTGTGTCATAAGCAAAACAACCATTGAATGAAAAACAATCATGCTCTGCACTAGCACTTATTTCAATTTCTGACTGCTCTTCATGATCTCCATGTGTTTGAAAGGTAGGCAATGGGTCACACATGGGACTATTTTTCTGTTTGCTTATACCTTCTTTGTCTTGAGTACAATACTCACAATTGTCTCTACAGGTCCATTCCAAAAGTTGCTCATTACTGTCCACAACCTCATTGTTGTTTTCATGGCTAGCTGCCTCATCATTGCAATGGGAGTCTTCATTAGTTCCTTCATTGGCATCCTCAATTGGTGAACAATCCAGTTGAGCTGTATTGTTAGCATTATGTTTAAATACAACAGTGTCAACCTCTATGCTTTCATTTTCATTTTTATCTGCACATGATGCTTTAATTATTTGGTCATTTGTAGCTTCACAACTATTTTTCACACCAAAGCCTGTGGACAGGTGTTTCAACAAGTGCTCATTTCTGATTTTTTCTATATTTTCTACGAACTTGTATGCCATCTGCATACTTGTCACCTTGAAATCCCTCAGTAATGCACTAGAGCCCTCCTCAAAAGCCTCAAAGAATATGCCTACACAGGCTGAAATATCAGGTCTGAAGACTTCTGGGATCTGTGAAAAGGCTACTGCAAACCTATGACTGAAATCAACACATGGCTCTTCATCTTGTTTTCTGATTCTCATCAATTCTGCAACAAGATCAGCAAGTTCTTTTGCAAATTCTTTTTTGAAAAAGTCAGTAAGCTCATCCCAACAGGCAAAGGATCTCTTTGGAAAGCTCAAATACCATTCTTTTGCTTTTGCATCAAAGGACCTAACAAAAAACCTCATCCACATATCCTCATCTCTAAATGAATGTTTTCCCATAAAACTGTGAAAATTTTGGATATGTGCATTCCCATCACATACACTGTGACCACTAAATCTAGGCATCTGACAGTATATCCTAGCAGGCATAGTTTCTACTTCATAATCCACCCATGACAAATCTAGTTGGTCATACAAAGGATCAAAAGGGCTGAGAAGAGGTTTAGCCTTCTGACTGGCAGACATAACAGGGTTACTGCTTTTTAACTGGGCCTGCTCAGCCTCTAAGAATATCAACCTATTTCTTATCTCTTCTATTCTTTTATCCAACATTTCACCGCTGAGTATGGGATAATTCATACTTGGATTCATGAAATTTCTATTTTCAGACATCCCTTGCATTCCTAAGACCTGTAACCTCCCCTGGCATCTAACCTATGCAGCAAAACAACAAATATAAAGGGGAAGGAACAAGGTACCTTTCTTATACAGATGCTAAAGTCTAAACAACACATTTTCTGTCACAACATACACATCAACTTTTCATGTGCACTTGAATTTTTTGCAAAGTCGCCACCTCTCCAAAGAGGACAAAATTTACAGCAGCTGAAAGCTCATCAAATATGTTTTTGAGTTCATTCCACCAGCAGAGCAAAACTTCACCAGAGACTGCAGGATATCACTTCACATCAACGTCCCCAGCGGAGTCGCCATTTTGTTGGTTTTTACTTCTAAATCAGCATTAGGGTTTGCCAGTTCTAATGCACAGGCAGATTCATCCAATTGAATACAGGAGGTTGCGTGAGCTCCTCCCCTTCACTTCTGGTTCTGCCGCACCAAGGGGGGTGTCCCTATTTGATAAAAGTATAACCTTGACTAGTTCAATGACAGAAGGATTTAACTTGACGCAACAGGCAGAATACTCTCATGTATGGACCAAGATTGACCCATCTTGGAATTAAGGATCCTAAATATCTATTTTGTGGCCATCAAGAAATGTTAAAGCATCTCTTTTAGTTTTTTCATAGGACTGAGGTAGCATGGACTTGGATTCATGATTTTTTTAAGCCTTTTCAACCTAAACCTTTTCCTGGCATATGATTTTATTAGTGGGTTGGCCTATAATACCTTCTAGATTTATCCAAATCTGGTATGCTTTCAGGGTGAAAATTCATTTTAACATATGGAAGGATGGAAATTCAACTTTATATTTTCTCGCAATGTAGTTGATTCTAGTTTTTTGCTTTATTCTAAATCTATGATTTGTTCCAATGTTTTCATACAAATTCACGTGCAAGATAATAAATTTTCCCTTGAGCTTTCACACTTGCAGGTGCTCCTTTACCACAGGCAATGCTCCTTGCACCGTGGCTAGAGTCCCCTGACTAGTACTTCTAGTTGAGGTGGGTCTTTGCTTCGTGGTCATCACAGGGGACACAGTCATTCTACTTGTTGAGATCAAGATGCTCACTCCTAGGCCTCTCAACCACCTAGAAGTAGAGATCATGTTAAGCAATGGTGGCCTTAGCCTTGTCACCATCACTCTACTTCTCTCTCGACATTCGGTCATGGTTCTGCAGGCTAGCCAAGTTCTGGCAAGTTCCCTCGGTTGGCTCTTGCCATTTCTCCTCGTTGTGATAATCAGATTGACGATGACAATAAGAATACAATTGCTAATAAAGTTCTTAATGATGGTAATGATGGATGGGATCCTCATGAGGACACTCTAGACCCTATTGATGTATGGGGCGAATTGGATGATTGGGACCCTCCTCCTCCCCCTAGTGCTATAGCTCTTTCCGCATAGTGATTTCTTGTTTTTCTAGTTTTCGTGGCCCTGTTTAGACTTTGAGGTGTTACTTCTTTCACCTACCTTTTTTAATATGTGTAATATTATTTCTTAATTAATGATGTAGACACTTATTTATTATATAAAAAGCAAATGTTATTGTTTCTATTGTTTCGCTTTATTTTAGGGTAAAAGAGATGGAGCTTTTATTTTTTCATTTTATATGGTGAGCCTATTTACCAACATGAACTTTTTAACATGGTATCTCCCATCCTTTATAAATCCCGCTTATAAGCATTTCATTTTATCCTAAATTTTCACCTTTTAATATCTTTTTATTTTTATTTTAAAGTGGATTGATGGAGAGATACGAGAGCTTTAGTATTAAATCATAATACAATATTCTTGAGCTCTTGTTAAATGGTGGGCACACTTTTTACTTTAGTTGATGATTTTATATTAATAAAGTCAAATCTTTTTTGGCTCCCCCGAGAAACTCTTCTAAAATCCTCTCTTTTTTATACCTCAATGTTTAGGCTCACTGCCAGCTCATATCATCTACACCAATGGTGCAATCTTATTTACTAACATAAATCATAAACTTAGTGTGTTGGAATTGTAGAGGCTATCCGTGGAGGAGGGCGCTTGGGTTAGGGTCCATTGCTGAAGGTAGAGATATAATTTGTCTTACTGAAACACATGAAAAAGAAGGCTACGAGACTCCCATCTTTGAAGGATACGCTAAGTTTACGATTTGGAACAAAGCAGTGGGTAATGACAAAGGATATGGTGGCATCATGGTTTTAGTGAAAAAAATGGAAGGTTGTATAATTCAGTTGGAAAGAGAAGACGTCAATAAGCAATACATTTGGATCAAAATTTCAGAAAATGGAAACCGTATAAACCTTGCAACATGTTATTTTGCTCCTCAAAACTCAAAATCTTACAAAAGACATAGTTGGGACAGCAAAGATCCATATGCAACAATTAAAGAAGATATCTCTGTTTATGCCCAACAAGGTGAAGTTCGTCTTTTGGGAGATTTCAATGCTAGGATAGCAAGTCTTCAAGCTAATGTTCTATGTGACAAGGAGGGCCACAATCCTATTTGGCTTCTAGAAGAAGGGAAGCAATAGTGGGCGAGATGTTCAGAAGACAATAAAGACATCACTCATTTTGGTGAAGAGTTAATCTTTGTGGCACATTTGATCTTATCATCTGTAATGGCTTGGGTAGATGGAAGAAGTTCAGAAATTTTACTTGTAGCACCTACAATGGGGCAAGTGTTGTGGATTATGCAATTTGCTCAAAAAGCGTGATTGACAAGATTGAGGATATCACGATTGGTGATCATTGTTGGGAGTTAAAATCAGATCATAGGCCAATTTTTTTAAGGTTTTCTTGGCTAGAACAAAGACAACAACTAAAAAAAATGCCGTCCCCTCAACAACCTCTTGCTAAGGGCAGAATTCTTTTTACTCAAGAAAACCAAAATGCCTTCAAGGCAACAATTGAACAATCTTGTAGTAAGGGGAAAGCTAGTTCACAAGATCTCAATAGTTACGAGTTAACCACTATAATGCACAATGCACTGGAGAAGTGTAAAAGAGCAAAAAATAGGAAGTCGGTAACAAATTATTTTCTGACAAATGTTTGGTTTGATGAGGATTGTAAAATTGCAAGGAAAGCTTTGAAGAAGCCAGTCAAAGAGAAGTTGAATCTAAAGTGTTACAAGTAGATCATAAAAGTGAAAAAAGCTAAATTCATGAGCATTAGGCGTGAGGAGTTAATTTACCTAGGTAAGAATAATCTGAAGTTATTTTGGAAGGAGCTTCAGCCTAAGAAGCAGCATAGTGAGAACAACATCACGGCTAATCAATGGTTTAATTATGCAAAGCAGCTATACGAGCAAGAAGTTGAGATTATGCCCCCTCCCTTGATCAACACGTCAACTAAGTTGTTCACTGTGCAAGAGGTGAAGTTTGGTATTGGTAAGTTGGATATTGGGAAAGCTAAGGATTTAGTTGAACTCCAGGCTGAATTCCACAAGTGGGGGGTGAAGTCTCTTGGGCCTCACATTACCAAAATTTTCAACAACATCATCTAGCATGGCTTCCTGAGAGACTAGATCACTAGTCTAGCAATACACCTTTTTAAGAGTGGTGATGCTAACAATCCCTCCAATTATAGGACCATCATGATCAATCCTCTATTTGTAAAATTGTTTAGTAGCATGGTCAAAAGCATAATCAACAAATGCGCAGAAGAGAAGGGTAAGAGAGCAAAAGGGCAGACAGGCTTTAGGCCTAAACATTCCACCTTAGATCATGGAGTTACACTAAGACACATTATTAAAAAAGTGTGGGAGGAAAAGGAAGAAGCTTATTGTTGTTTTGTTGACTTTAGAAAGGCATTTGACACGGTCCCGAGAGATAAGTTGTGGGAAAGGATGAAGGAGCTTGACATTTTGGTGCATCTAAGAGTGGCTGTCCATAGGCTCTATGAAGAGGTTCAAGTCAAAATTAGAACTTTAGCTAGCATCTTAGAAAGTTTCAGGAGCGACATCGGAGTTAAACAAGGGTGCCCTTTATCTCCCACTCTTTTTGGCTTATACATTGACAAGCTTGAAATGTGGTTGAACTTGCAGGGCGGGGATGGTGTGAGACTGGGGGGTTATGTGGTTAGGCTCCTTTAATATGCTGATGACCTTATCTTGATTGCGAGGTCCCCCCATGGGTTACAAGAGCACTTGTATGCTCTTGAGCACTTTTGTAGAGTTGTTGGTATGCAAGTCAATACCAACAAGACCAAAATCATGGTTTTCTCCAACAAAAAGAAAAAGGCCCATCACACTTTTTTCTTTGAGGGAAGGATTCTTGAAGAGGTAAAGGAGTACAAATATCTTGGGATCGACTTTAACAATAGGCTTAGTTGGGATACTTGTAGAAAGAAAAGAATTTTGGGAGGTTGGAAAGCATGTTATGTCCTCCAAAATAGATGCAAAGCAGCTGAACTATGGGACTGGAAAACTACTGTGACTCTTTTTGGGCTATTGGTAAGTCTAGTGGTTCTTTATGGGTGTGAGATTTGGCCAAGCAGCATGTCAGAGTCCAAGTGGAAGCAGGTAGAGAGAATCCAAAAGAACATGATCATTAGCAAGTTCAGGATGAAAACTTCAACTCCGTATGAGATTCTGCTAGCTGAAACAGGGGTTGTTCTAATGGAAGCCACTACTATGGTGTGTCTCTTAAGATATCTCAAAAGAATTGAGCAAATGGATACAAGAAGGTGGCCTAAAGTTGTCTTTAATGAGGTGATAAGGGAAAGAAAGAAGTCATGGATGAAACAAAATAGTAAGTGGATGGAAAAATGGAATATATATTTCAATGCATGCCCTACGGATGGAAAAGAAATTAAAACTTTTGTCATAGAGAAATTTCGTAAATCTATATGGGATGGTTCCCTAGGGAGAAAGAAGAGCTATTATCTTGAGGTGTTTAATCCCACTCGTGATCATTCAGAAAAAAGCGTACATTGGGGCAGATATCTCTTGGAGAGCTAAGATTTTGATCGGTCAGCTTAGGACTAACTCTCATTAGCTCCATTGTGAAATGGGTAGGTGGAAGAGACCTTAATAAACTTGGGAAGAGAGAGTATGTACTTTCTGCACCTCTGGGGCTGTGGAATCAGAAAAATACTTTATTTTAGAATGTGACGCTTACACTAACATCAGAACAAAGTATGTAGATTTCCTGACAAAGGTTTCTTGGCATGTTATTTTTGTTGAGAGTGCTTTGGTGAAGATGGGAGAGCTCATAATATCTTTACACGAAAGCAGAATGACAAGACAAAAGCAAATTTGACGGGGTTAGCTGTCTCTTAGGCTATTTTTAGCCTCGTGGACGTTAAAAGCTATTCTATTCTATTCTATTCTTCTTTGCAAATTTAAATGGATGCATTATCCGTTGATTGTAGCCTGATCGGAGGTTTCAGACTTTATTTGCTTATCAAACAACTTTTCTACTTCAGCCTGCTGTAGCCAATTACACATCACTTTTTAATGACATCTTCTAAAAATTTAAATTGATGCGCTGTCCATTGATCTTGATTTACATCGAACGGTCCAGACGACCCTTGTCAGATTATTTTGAAATATTAAAATAATGTTTCCTATTGTTCATTGCTGCATTGAATATTTGGGGAGCTCTATTGCATTTAATCTACCGTGCATTGAATATTTGGGGAGCTTTTATTTATGGCCGCATCAGATGCCCGTGAAGGTTTGCACACTTCCATGCTAGAGGTAGGAGTTTATTACTTCTTGTGCAATGGGTGAAAGAATTACACAAATATATATTCATGTTATATGTCTAGCAAACATTTTGAAATGTTGTGCCATATAGGGGAAAGGGGGCAGTTGCCACCCACGCCCCAATGTGCACTTGACCCCCCCAATAAATTTTTTAAAAAGAACCAATACATGTAAAATCTTGACCCAGTAAATTAACACAAATGCACCAATACATGTTCACAACATTTGTACATGTTCGCAAATGCACCAATACATGTTCACAACGCACCAATACATGTTCACAACTCCAATAAATTAACCAATGAAATTAAGACAAGTGCACAAATGTGATGGTGAGCGGTTACTGGCACATCGTTGCACATGTATGGGGTGACATGTTGAAATGACACTTTTTTGACCCATGTGCACATAACGCATCCTACAGGGAAATGTATAAGTGCCCAGAAGCTGAAAGAATAGCTTTAAGCTCTTCGGTCGCATACGGAGAAACCCAAAAAAAATCATCAAAATTTGATATGTCTAGCTATGTGCTTGGCGTGCGCGAAGTTAGGGTGGGCGGCTACTGGCCCCTCTCCCCTATATCCTTTCCACCATGCGTGACGGGTATGCTTGATTTTACAGATTTCAAGCACTTAAAAGAGGTTGCCATCTTCTTAAGAGGTTGTGCAATCTCTCCTTTACGTTGTCTAACTTCAATTTGCATCTCCTTCATTTGGATTTCCTGTCTGCATATTCTTAATTGTTAGGAGCCAAGCTAGCCATAGACGTCACCTCTGAAATGACCTACGTCGCCTCAACATTTAGAACTTTTGTGCCAAATGAATGATGTACCTGTTGGAGTACGATACCACTGAGAGGGAGGGGGTGAATCAGTGGTATACTAATTTTGACCAAACATTTGGATCTTGAAATAATCTTTCAATAAAGACAACTTCTGTGGAAATGAGACATCACACTAGCTATGAACATTATGACAGCATTGACATATATCACGATCAACTAATCCTGACATACCAATATCAAGTATGTATCAACATAATGAAGCAATCTTCGGTAAGCATTAACTTGTAAAGTTTTATTGACCTTAACGAGGATGAGCAGAGAACATGATTCTAAATAGTGATACATGATGTGTTCATGCAGACCAGTTTAATTTAGAATAACTTTTAAAACTGAATGACATATGATAAGCAAAAGAACATAAAGATCAAACCCATCAGTGATACTAACGACCCATAACACAAATATTGTCCTGGGTGGAAAACCCTTCGGGGCATAAAAACCACTCGAAAAAGTGCCTCACTGGCTTAACAAAAGAATCTCACTAATTACAGGCCTCATTGGCTATTAATTCAAGCCTCACTGGCTACACAAAATGCCTCACTGGCAGAGCCTCACTGGCTACAGTTGCCTCATTGGCAAAGGTCATTTCTTGTCTCACTGACTTGACCTTTCAATACATGCTTTAATCATGAAGAAAAACAAATATAGAGGGACACTCTGTTTCGCTCTGATCCAGACTAATATAACATCAATAATGCATGTACAAATTTTGCACACTCTACATCATTCACATTATATCAGGTGTATACACTACTACAACACACACTTTCTGCTCAATGCCCTTTTTATATATTTCATAATATCTTCCTCTTCGCATTAGACAGTTTGAAGAGATAACCATTTCTATGAAACCGTTTCAGGTAATAACTGAATGATAGGTAGTTTACAACTGACAGAGAGGTATATAGAGTTAAAGAAGTATATGCTGAATATCATCATAACTGTCAAGTATTCCCGGATTGAGCAAATAACCGTAATCAACAGAAAGATTTTCTCAACCAATCCAAACTGAATGCATCGAGATATCAAATACCCATAAAGGAGATTAGGATTGTTTGTTTTTCTCTCCACTAAGAATGTAGATCTTGCCATATTCCAAGTCAAAACAATTTTTCATCAGTATATTGCATACCCACAAGTGGGTCTAAAAAGTTCTACCCATATCACAGAAAAAGAACCAGAAGCTCTGTCATAAACCCTTGAAAAAAAAACTTCTGAACAAAATCTTCCATTTGCACAGAAGAATGAACTAAAAAATATAGCCGTATTCATCTTTGAACCCCTTGTCAACAATATGACCATATTTAATCACTGATTTATCACAAACCTTTAAATATACTTGCTTGAGTAAGTTCTTAAACATTATGAAAGAAAAGACAGATAAACTGATGCAAAAAACAAACTAGAAAGAAACAAAGTCACCTATTTGAAACATGTCTTTGAAAACTTAATTCTTTCCACAGTCAGCATTGTCAGGTATTCAATCAATCAAATGAGCACACTGCATTGTCAAATCCCCATGATAACCGAATCTTTGCAAATGCTTCATACAAATGAAAACCCTAGCATTGAAGTCAAGAAACCAAATGATGAAAAGAAGTAACCAAAATACTCTACATGCTTTTTGATCCACTTAACCGGTAGTCCCGGTTAACCCAAAAAGGAGGCCGTGAAAACATTGCAACTTAATGCCTTTTGACCTTCAAAGACTCCTACGACCTATTCAATAGGTCATATATCTTTCAAATATTATGACCCGAAATAGAATACATTTCTTGTTTTATTTCCAATGCCTTAGGGAACACCGAGGTCTAACACTTTAGAAAAGGAATGTGTCTTTGTTTTTATAGAGTTTATTTCCAATGCCTTAGGGAACAACGAGGTCAACACTTTAGAAAAGGAATGTGTCTACCATATGTCAACAACATATGAACATTAAATATGAGACAAATACCTTTGCCACTGAACACCATTAATCATGCTAGGAGAGCATGTCACCATTATACCAAACACATAGATCATCAACTGAATTGAATCATGGACCATATGTAGATCAACCACTGATGATGTATCAACAACACCATTACAGAACTGAGCATGGGTAAGTATACATAATGCAATGTCAATATCAAGATGTGTCTTGCATCAAAGTGCCAAACATGATAGATCCCACCGTATATGCCAAACAATAGAATGATAGCTTTCTAAGATCAAAGCTAAGATCAAAGCTAAATGAAACCAAGACGAATACAACAAGAACAAGACCAGGAGTATATGCATCATGTGTATGCCAACTGTATTCTCACATATTTAACATCACTGCCACTGAATCATAATACCACATCATGATGCAACTGTGTGAAGTGTATGCCAAAGATACCATACCAAAGTCAAACAATGTAATCAACCATATCACTGATAAACAACATGATCAACTGAACGAGCCACATATACCAAGTTGTGGTTTGGTCATCAAGGACAACAACTGAGGAGGATAAGTAAGCCAACAGTGCCAGGCTTATGTAATGTCTAATAGTTGAAATAACTTGTATTATATGCTTGCTGTGGAACGCTATATCCATGTATCCTCCGATTTGGTATAGGGTACCCTTTTATAGAAGCTTTTACTACGTAATTTCCTGCTACTATCTAATATTTTAGTGCTAGATAGGAGCAGTTACTTCTCATTGGCTACGCCACATTTTGCACATTGCTACATGAGCATAAAATAAACTGCAACTAATCTCGATGCTATGCTGGCATTGCAATGTCCCTAATTTGGTATGATCCACAATTTCCCTGCCAAGCTAGAATAATATTATGTAATGTATTATCCTTTATTCCTTGCTGTAATTACTTTGTTGGGAGTTAACAACTCCATCACACAAGCCACCAATCTCATTAATGTCTACGCCATACTTCTGTTTTGATTTGTTGGGACTTGAATTATATGCAATCGTATTGATAAAACTCAAATTCCATCCACTTTTACACACTGACATTGATCTCAACACAAAGCATTAATTGTATCTTAGAGAAACTGTGAATAGAGCCGACCAAGAAACCAAACCCCTTCTTTTACACAAAATCATATTGTTTCAAATACGTAAACTATGCTCCTTAGCAAATTGCTTATTTTGTCTGTATTCTGCTATGTGAAGTTAGTGTTCTCAGAGAAGAAAACAAGCCACAATGAATCTTGTGAGTCCTTGAAAAGAGATTTTGTAAAGGCAATTGCAACCGTAAATCATAGACAATGGAAAAATGATATAACTGAAAATGTAATTAAGTACAAGATCAATTTCGAAATGAACTGCAAAAAAAGCACAAGGGCAGAATGCCCATGATTGTGTATGCACTTACTCTATATCTTGTATTGATTCTATTAATTTTATGTTCATAATTATATCCATGTATTGATGATTATGGTTGAAATAATGTGTGGCTATTGTGCTGCCATCTCTGCACTATTATATCTTTTCGCTTTGGTCGTGTTGGACCAAATGACCCTTGTGAGTGTGCATTCTTGTGTCTTCATAGTTGTTTCATCCTCTATGTGAATTTGTGATGTATTCCATACCTTGTGTAAGGGATTTCAATTTATATGCTTACTTTTTAATTTAATTTAGTTGAGCTTTAATGGATTTTTGAGAGTTATAGTAGTTGTTGAGAGATTTGGAATTGATTTCCTTTGTGTTCTTTTGCTTGAAGCTTGTAGGATCACTTGCAATGGTGACAATACTTTCCAGATGGTTGGGGTGTGCATTTTGAGCTTGTAGGAGCTCTCTTGGGTGTGTTAATGGGGTCTTTCCTTTTTAGTATTGTTTGGAGAGATTGGAGGAGCTTGTATGGAGTCTCATTGACATTCTTCAAAGGCTTGGAAGAAATGAAAGTTGAATTTTATTCATCTTGTTGACCTTCATTAGAAAAGGAATCTATTTCCTTTAGTTTAATTGATTTTATTTTCATTATTTCTTCATAAGAAAATATGAATTGAGTTAAATCAAAGCAAGGAAAAAGGAGGGGATGATTTTAAAGCTCGTTATGAATAAAGCTTATGATCGAATATCTTGGGACTTTCTGATAAAAGCCATGGGGAAGTTTAGTTTCAACTAGGATTTGTGCAGATGGTTGTATAGTTGTATCTCCTCAGTGTCTTTTATTGTTTTGATCAATGGGGTGGCCATGGATTTCTTTCCTATGGGAAGGGGTTTGAGGAAAGGAGACCCGTTATCCCCTTTTTTGTTCCTTATAGTAGCTAAGGTTTTAGGTAGATCCATAAAGAAGAGGTGGCTCATGGGCAATTGAATGGTTTACAGGTTTTGGGAGGCATTCCGAACATAACTCATTTGCAATTTGTGGAGGATACACTTTTGTTTGGGGAAGCCACAACAAGGGAGGCTAGTGGATTTAAAAGGGTCTTGCACAACTACGAGCTCGCTATTGGTCATAAGATCAACACAGGTAAGTCCCGAGTCTTCTTTCTAAAAAATTTTTGTGCTGAGTCTTCAGAGAATTAAAGAATCCTTGGGTTTGAATTAGACTCCTTACCCATTAATTACCTAGGCATGCTCCTGGTAGATAAAAGAACATAGAATGGAGTAGGGTGGTTGATAGGGTTCAAAATAAGCTTGCCTCTTGGAAAGGACGATGGCTCACTTCGGTAAGAAGGATCACACTTATAAAATCTTCTCTAGCTTCAATTCCTATATATACGATGTCTGTTTTTCATATTCCTAGCAAGGTGCTGAAGATATTGGAAGATACACAAATAATTTTTTTATGGAGAGGCATGGATGAGGCCTTCAAATATAATTTAGTCAAGTGGGAAGAAGTGTGCAAGCCTAAAAACTTAGGAGGTATTGGGATTAGGAGTCTCAAGAAGATGAACAAATCCTTAAGTGTTAAGCTCTCATGGAGAATATATGAGAAGAATAGATTATGGAGCAAAGTGTTACAAGTCAACTATCTACAAAATGTACCAGACAATCTACTTAAGACTTCCCAAGTTCCGCCTAGGGGTTCAAGTATATGGAACTTTTTGAGAATATGTTGTGAACAAATTGAACCTGACATCGACTGGAGATTAGTTAGAGGAGACAAGATTAGGTTCTAGCAGGATGGCTGGATTGAGGAGAAATATTTAAGGAACCACCAACATTTGAGGCCAGTGGCTAATGTTATTGAGCCAAGGATAGAGATAATGGCTAGGGATTATATTATGGGGCCTCCGGGCAACAAAAGTGGATAACCCTTGAAGCTCAAGGGGAAGAGATGACAAGGTTATGCAATGAGGTTCAGAATAAGATAAACAAATGGCCTATATCTGGTAAGGAGGACAAAATGATGTGGAAATGAAGTGGTGAAGGGAGGGTCACTGTAGGATTTGCATACTCACATCTCTTTTTGTTGAGGCCTTACTCTCAATGGCGTAAATGATGAAGAGGATGTGGAACAAGAAGGGACTTCCAAAAGTGATTTCATTCCTTTGGATTGCTTGGAAAAGGAGGGCTTTGACATAGGACAGGCAACAAATGATGGGGCGCAAGGGTCTTTGAAGGTGTATCATGTGGAAATCCCCTAGCGAGGATAATGATCATCTCTTTGTTCATTGTGTAGTGGTTGCTGAGATTTGGAGCATGTTTTTTAAAAGATGGGGGTTAGGGTGGGTCATGCCTCGGAGCTTACATAGGTTATCAGAATGTTGGGAGCTCAAGATTAAAAGTCCGGGGCTTAAGTTTATCTAGAATACTGCTCCAACCATTATTGTTTAGAGCCTCTGGATGGAGCGTAATAGGAGGATTTTTCAAGAACATGAAATAGAGGCAAAAAAGTATGGGACTTGGTAGAAAATGCATTGCCTGAGATTAGGGATGCCCACAAGGAAGAGGGATGGAGAGTGGAGGAGGGGGAGATGGGGTGGGCCAATGCATGGCCTCGATTCAGGTGGTTGGATAGAAAAGGGGAGATTCTCAATAAGAAGAATAAGCATAATATGGTGTTGCCCCAAGAAAGATTGGATCAAGTTCAATTTTGATGGGGCAGCTAGGGGAAACCCTTGCAAGGTAGGCAGTGTGGGAGTGTTCAAGGATCACAATGGTCAACCTCTGGGAATCTTTGCATATGACTTTGGGGTAGAAACCAGTAACATTGTTGAAGGAAGGGCAATGTGGAGAGGATTATTGATTGTAGGGAGAAAGGAATGGGAGAATATTTTGGTGGAGGGTGACGCTAGAGTAGTGCTAAATTCAATGATTGGAAGCACCTTTCATAATTGGAAACTAGAAGCAATAATGGAGGAAAATAAATGCCTTGCTCAGGGATTTAGAGGGATTATATTCTCCCATATAGGGTGGGTTAGTAATAGAGTGGCGGATTGGGTAGGCAATCAAGGGATAAGTCTGAGGGATAGAGAAGCTAACATGGATTCTAGGTGGTGGGAAGATTTCCCACAACCAACATTAAAGTTGATCCAAGATGATATCAAGGAGCACCCGCCTGATAAGGGGCCAGACACATAGTAATCAAGAGAAGATATGAAAAGTACGTTGAGGAGATGGGAGAAGCGGATTATTAATGAGTAGCTATGTTGGCGACAATAGAAGGGAGGATGATTAGGTGGTGGACAACTGGGTCAGGTTGGATTCATAGGAAGTTAATTCCCATCTCATCCTTCATTTTCTTTGTTTTGATAACTTTGTGTGTCGTTCACACATAATGAACTTTGTGTGTAGAGATGCAATTTTTATGGTGTCTAGCTATGAAGAGGAGAGGGTAAAGGAATTGAAGGGGAATAGGATGGCTGAGTAGGGTAGGGAAGCTCCTTAGGGTAGGCTGAGGAGGCAAGTGAAGAGGAAGGCTTAGAGTAGCTTGATGCGAGGAAAAAAGGTGGTGGATGGGGAGTGGGATTCTAGGAAGGGAAGCAGTGCAGGAAGAGGAGGATTTCTGGGGAGGTGGTGACATACAACTTCATTGAATACTTGGACAGGGAAATAAGAAACCCATATCTTTGGAGCTAGTTGATAGGAATAATGGAGATTTCTAAAAGGATTGATGGGGAGTCAAAGGGTAATATTAATCCATGATGACTCGAATCTATTGTTGGACCCTGGACACACCGGGGGAAGATGGAACCTATTGGAGGTGGCATAGTTGGTTTCATCGGTGGTATTGCTTTCAGTTGCAACTAGTTCAATGAACTACTGCATGATGATTTGGAGGAAATCTCAAAGCAAGAAGAAATGACTATGGTTTTTGTTATGGGAACTTTGCATGTCATATAAGGGAGGAAATATGACATAAGAGTGGCATTGGATTAGATTGTGGAGAGACTAGGGGTGACACTAATTGAATGGTTGCTGGTTCTATTATCCTATGGCTGTGAGTCTAAGGATGATGCAGTAGAGAAGGATGATACTAGTGCAAACAAGCAAGTACTAGGGATGATATTTGTAATAATAATTCTCATAGGGATGGATCTGTGTGATTTGCCTAGCCCTATATAGACAAGATGTAGGTGTTTGTATGGTCTTGGGTATGCTAGGCTAGTTCCTTTATGCGGATAGGTTAAGGTCTATTAGGTTTTGGTTTAGACCGTTTCATGTCATAGTACATTTTTAGTTTTTAAAGATTTTACTACATGGATTCTAGGTGAAAGCCCATTTTTGGCATGGCTCCTAGACCGATAACAAGGTTTTTACATTAAAAAATATGAATTGAGTTAAATATTGTGTTGTCTTGAATGGTAACTTATGTAGCTTGTGCTAATGTATGCAAATACATCTTGTAGAGATCTTTGTATCTAATGTAGGAGCATCTGGATCCATGAGCAATCCCACATCAACCAAAAATATTTTTAGGTTTTTGTTTCTAGTTTTGTTCAATTTTGATTGCCTTTGTTGGTTTTTGCTCGTTTACTTTAGGGGAAATTTTAATTTCATTTTCATCAAATGAAAGACATCATCTTGAAGAGGAGTTTAAAGGGTATCTAAAATTTCAATTTGATGCATTTTGAAGGAATTTTGGTGAAGTTAGAGTGTTTCAACAAAACCTTGGGTTCTTGAACCTTTCACTTCGCCGAAACACATAAGTTCCTCTCTATTTTCAGTCATTATACAGGGTCATGAACTATTTAGCTCACCAAAAGGCCAAATTGCTTTACACTATCGACACCAACTTAAGTTTTCAAACTCTTTAGTTCATTGAAGTTTTTTTTTGTTGAAAGAGTTGTTGTTGAAAGATTTGTTCCTTTTCATTTTCGGAAAACTCTTAGGTTTATGAACTTCTCCTTCCACCGAAAGCCAAGTTATAAAGTTGACATTTGTGCCGAATCACCGAAGAAGCTTAAGGTTTGAAGTTTCACTCAAATGTCGAAAAGGATTATGAAGACAAGTTCCAAAGTTAGATGGTTCTTCCATTCGCTAAATTGCCAAAGCTTTGCCCTTTTGGTAAAAGTCCCAGTTCGTAAACTTCCCTTCACATCGAAAAAGCTTTACAAAGGAAGAGTTAGCTCACAAGTTCCAAAATTTTCCGAATTGTCGAAATGTTAAGGTAAGAGTTTGAGAGTTCACAAGTTTTACAAATCGCTAATTTGCTGAAAAACTTTGTACTTTTGGTAAAAGTTCAAGTTCTTGAACTAGAGAAAATAGCGAAAGAGGAGTTTGAAGGTTCGAGAGAAAATGTTGAATTTCTAAAAGGCATCATAAAGGCCAAGTTCAAAAGTTCAAATGTTTGTCGAATCACCAATTCACTGAAAAGGCTTTGTAAAGGAAAGGTTCAAGAGTTTTCAAGTTCACCGATTTGTCGAATGGATGAAACATGTTAGTTTTGGTAATCTTACAAGTTCGAGAACTTGGAGAAACATCGATACTATTTCAAAAGTTTCTTTAGATGTTGATTCACTGACATAGAAGAAATTTAAAGGTTCTTAAGGGACCCAATTTGCTGAATGACCTTGCAAATCAAAGTTTGAAGGTTCCATAAATTGTCGAATGACCGAAAGTCCTGGTTTTGATGACTGTTATGATCTCTAAACTATTTAAAAGTCTAAATTATGTTATTTATTCAGTGCTGATTTAATTTGTAACTGTCCATAGCTAGGGAAAATGGTTTAACTTCCTTGAACTCAATGTATATAAGAAAATATGTGTTTTGTTGAGAGGTTCGTGACTTGGGAAAAATAAATCTTTGTAAAAGAAGAGTTTCCTAGTTGAAGGGTATAGTTTTTATTTCCTGAATGTTGCTGTAACAAATGTAAAAATGATATATATGAATAAACTCAGATATATTTGTGTTAAGAGACATCAGATTTCCACAGTCCATAATGTTATAGTACAATATTTCAGGAATAAACTGTGTGCAAGTTTTTAACTCAAAACTTGCACACAGTTTATTCCTGAAATACTGTACTATATGTGTGTTGTTTTGTCAATTTGTGGTTGTGTTGGCTGCATGACTGGGCAATTTGATAAGACCCCCTAGTCATGACTGCGTCAGTATCCTTATGCTTAAAAAAAAAATGAATTGGAGTTTTTAGCTCTATGGTTTTCCTAAACCATTATTCCCCTTGCTTAGGATTTGTGTTGAATATTTTCGTTTAAACCCTTGTTCTCTCCAATTCACTTGTTGGTGGAATCCATGGTTTTCTTTCAAAACCATTGTAGGCCTTATAATGGCTTTGTTTTGAGAATAAATGGTTTTGAGTAAATCTTTGATTTACCTTTGTGAGGTTTTGAATTGGTTGTAAACAATCAGGTTGTGTTAAACTAAGACTAGTTTGGCTATGAGAAATCCTTGTGAAGACATGAGTGAATTGTAAGAGATCTTGTACAAATCCTTTTATGAGTGTTGAGAGAGACCTTTGAGTAGATTCTTGTGTCTTGTAAGAGACCTCTAAGTATTCTTGAGAGTAAATAGGATTATTTGTGGATCACATGCCTTTTCTCCATAAGCTTGGGGGCATGGACATCCATAGAGCTTAGTGATGTCACATGCTCAAGTAGTAGCTCACTCTCATTCATCTTGGTTGTTCTTACCTTGAAGCTTTCCTTGGCACCTTTGAAGACCTTTCATGATGATAAAAGCTTCATATATTATTGGTATTGAATCATTTCTATATACTCTTAAGTTTATAGTTCAATATATTTCTTACTTTGTTACTAGAATGAATGAGGATAGTTGTTTAGTATCTCCAACGAGAATCTATTTGTGTAATTGACTTTGAAAATTAAAATTTATGAATATTGGAGTTTTAAAAATTATAATCATGTTTTTTATTCTTGATTGATGGATATAATTGGAGAATCTATTTATAGTTCGACATTCTAATCATGAATATTGTAGTTTTGGAAACTAACATTAGAGAATCTATTTGTATCATCTTTTTAATTCTAATGGAACTATAATGTTTCTATGGCCTAGAAATGTCACTATGGTATTTTTGAATGCCTACAATTGTTTTGGCATAAAAATTTGATGCAACATACTATTGGAATGTTTAGAACCCTAAATACTAACCTTGAATATTAGCTTCTTGAGTCTATTTTCTTTGAACTATTGTCTAAAGGGATTCTCTGAGAAAGTCATGGTCATACTATAGATTCTTAGAGAAAGCCATTGTCACATAGTAGGGAAGACTATAGGTTATCAAACTATTTGTGGTCTAATTATTGGAAGTTACAGATAATCCTTGTTTTGTGCCCTAGACTTTCATTTGAAGTCTTGATAAGAAAACTAGTTTGGTGATACCTTCTCTCTCTAGCTTTCTTTCTTATTATATAACATCATTTTTTCTATAATGAGTTAAATCTCTTTATTTCTTTATGATTTATCATTAAAAAGGATGTACTAACTCTCATGTTGGGATTCATAAAAGATTAGGTATAAGGGACCTCTCGTGTAAAAAGGGATTGACAGGTTGTATGTACTAGTGACCTCTATCTCTATTAGTTTTGTACTTTCTATGCATACTTGTGAAAATAATGAATGAGATATATTATAAATTAATAGTATGATGGTATCTTCTATCTTGTTACATCATGAAACGTAGTATAAGTAGGAAGTAACTTATTCAAATCTCTATAATACCAAACCCTATCTAAACCTACTACCCTATGAACTCATTCAAGAATAGAAACCCTAGTTGCATTGAAGTTGTTCACAATTTTCAAGGAAGAAAGCATTGAAGAGGAAATAGACATTCAATGAATAAGACATGGGTAAGTGGATTTTATTGTGTTAATGAGGAGGTCGATCCCAGAACACACAATAACATAGATTGCACATAAGAAATAGGAATGCTATTTTATTGAACCGAACAAAACATTACATTGTAGAAACTGGAATCAAATTAGAGGATGAATCCTTAACATGCTGCAACACATTACAGCTTCCTTCCTCTAGATTCTGGAACCGTCTATCTTTTGTAGCTTCAAATTTGTTAGAGCTTCTATTTTCCCTCCTTTTCCTAACTCGCCACTTTCCCCCTTTCTCTACTACCTAAAGGATTTCCAAAAATGGTTATAAATAGTCCTTTTTTGGCGCCTTCCAACCAAAATTTCAAAATTTGTAACTCCCTCCAAAAATAGGTCAACTTCTGGGAGCCATAAATTTTGATCTAGGCATCTGATTGATAAACCATTTGATGTGTTAGAAATCTCGTGAAGTTCTCTATGCCCTTAGAACTTTTTCTACCAATTTTGCCCATTTTTAGGGCTATACGAGGCCTCTAATTGCCTCATATTTAACTTTGAAACTTTTTTGGGGGGTTTTTAAAGAACTAGAAACTTTAATATCTTTCATCCCATAAGTGATCTTTGGTCAATTCTTTCACCAAAGGTTATATTTTTTAATTCTAAATCTTTGAGTAAATTTTTACTTCCATACGTGCTCAATACAAAGTTTCTAAAAATAGTGGTTTGCTATTTTTAGTGGGTTGGAAAAACTGAAGGTTCTACATCATTATTCAAGTAATTGAGTTTTTGAAAATGCCAAAATTAAAAAGAACAGAAAACAAAATCATCATTTTTTGGGTGATGCAAGATTGCCCTTATACCACTTGATGCTCTTGCATCAGACACCCAAGGTAATTTGAGAAGTGACCTTGTCACATCTCAGGTGTTCGAGAAAAACCCAAATGGTTAACCTCTACCTTAGACAACCAAGAATAATCTTCGACAGGCCTTCCTTTCCACTTAACTAGATATTTTTCATGTTACCTATTTTAGGTACTTCTTCCCACATGGCTATCGAGGATTTCTTCTATCTTGCCCTTTCAAGTAGGTACCTGAATACTCCGTTATTCTTTTGTCGCTGGGCTTAAACAACACACACTAAGCTTTGACTTGCTTAGATGGCTAGTGGGCCCTTTCTCTTACTCTGTTTTGTTAATGTGTCAATAAGAGAAGGGGCCCACCAGCCACCTAAGCAAGTTAAAGCTTAGTGTGTGTTGTTTAAGTCCAACCTTCTTTTGTTGGTCCATCCTTTGTGCCACCTTCATGATACTCTATTAAATAAACAATGTTGAACATAGCAGAAATGGTGATTCCACTTGACAACTCTACCAAGCATATACATTTCTTGAATCATGCTTCTTCAGAATCCTGTATGGTCCAAATTGTTAGTGTTATTAAGATCACTTAGTCAACTATATTTAGCTGTGCTAAATTTGGGTGTTCCTGTGATTTTATTAGCACGTCTATGTTTAGAATAGGTGTCTAACTTAGCTTATCCTAAGTTAAGTAGTTACATGCTATCTTTGGGCCGCTACTATTCTTAGGCTTGCTTTCTTATTTATGGCATGTCTATTCTTAGAAAGACTCTTGCCTATATGTACTCATTCATGTGAACTAATACATTCATCCAGTTTTTCTTTGCATATTGCTTGTGTCTTTGATAGCTTTGAGTGTGCGATTGTTCATCTTTCATGACTCGTGTCAGTGTTTGTAATCTTCCATGAATGTTCTTGGTTTCCACACAAATTTCATCTTCAACTTATTATATGTCCCCATTGGGAGCCTTTACTTCCTTAGGTGAACCATGACTTCATCACCAACCTTGAATTCCTTAAATTTTTGCTTCTGATATGCTTTAGTTGTGTACTGAGAATTTATTTTATTGATGTATTGTCACACCTCTCCATGTAAACTCTTTAACTGCTATGCAAAGTCTTTGGCCTTAGCACTTGATGTTGTCAAGACTAGGGGGTTTTATTAAACTACCCAGTCATGTAGCCATAACACACAATGGAAGCACAAAGGAAATTATTTTATTAACATCAAAATATCAACAATTACAATTCTATTGGCTCTTTAGCACTATACTGCAATATAATCTATAATGTGCTTACAACACCAAATCACCTTCCAGAAATACAAAGATCGCCCCCTTGTCCACATTCCTTCAACAATCCCCCTAGATTGAACACCCAATCTAGTTTTCTTCTCCATATTTATCATTCTTTGCTAAAAACAATTCAACCACCACGATTCGTTAGCAATGGCAAGAACTACCAGGTAGTTATAGAAACTAAAATGTTACTACCAGAGCCTCCACATAATATATCCCCGTCACCATAGTATTTTGCATTCAATAATCTATAAAAACTGGCTCAAGATAGTTTACTGAAACTCACATGTTATCAGCAAAAATCATATGTTTTGAACTCTCGATATAAGTGCCTATCAACAAACTATCAGTTTTCTGAACCTTCAGTATAAGGGCTTATCAGAAAAAGTCCTCTTGTATGAACTTATATGTGATTTAACCCCTTCACGAACCATTCTTTTGAATATCTTGTCAGAAAATACACTTTCCAGGAACTTGGGAACATCCCTTTATTATCAGCAAAACAAAAACATTATGAACTTAGCCATCTGCCAAGTTATTGGTGAATTATGACTTTTATGAACTTAAGCCTTTACCCTATTGTTGGTAAAATAAGGTTTTTACGAACTTAAACCTTTTCCCATGTTATCAGTAAATTATCCCACCTTTGAACTGACAAAGACTTAACATTTCCTTTTGTCAGTGAAATATGTGTTTCCCAAACCATTACCGACATATCGACAATTTGCTGAAACCACGAACTAGCTGAAGATGGAGCATTTTCCCCTTATTGGCAAAGTGTCCAATCTACGAACTAAGAAACTTAACTACCTTGAAAGCCCTATCGACGAAATGTGCCATTCTTGAACCCTTGTCAGTATATCGGCAAATTCGGAACCCATGAACTAGTTTGCATGTGGAACGGTTTGCCGATACCAATGTATAAGATACTAACTCTTTTATCAGCAATTTGTGAAGACTACGAACTAGCTAGGAGTTAGTCTTTTCTCTCTATTGGCGAATTGACCATTTCACGAACTAAAGAAGTCTTGGCTCAATGTTTAAATCTCTTATCAGTAAAGTGAATTATTGGTGAACCAGTCATTTTATCGACTAAGCTCGAATTCTCGTAACTTCATCAACAGTTAAGAATCTTCATTCAAAAGACTTAGGAAATTTCTGCTTCCCTTGAAGGCTTTAGTTGGGAAAGTCGCTCGTCAGTGAACCGAAAATTGACTAATTGCCGAACCAGTGAATTGGAAAGTTTGTGAACTACAGAAGTCACTGACTAGTCATAACTTAGTCATTTTTAATCCAAATTTCACAAAATTGGAACTGGAGATACCCATTAGGCTCTTCTACAAGATGATGCTTTTACTTGGCCAAAATAAATATGCATTGCTCTAGAAACAAAGATGCAAGAAAGAAAAGCCAAAACCAACTTAGAAAATAAAATATAATTTTATTTTTTTTGGTGACATAGGATTGCCAGTGAACACGGATGCTCCTACATCAACACTACTCTTCTCTCCTCTATCTATCCTTCTTAGTTTAGAAGTATTTCTCAGATTACTCCCATATACAATTTGGAATGGATATTTAGTAGCACTCTTGTTAATAGAATTGTTATATGCAAACTCTGCTTGTGGTAATATCAAATCCCATCCCTTGGGCTTATCTCCTACTAAGCATCTCAGTAGGTTGCCCAAACTTTGATTCACTACCTTTGTTTGTCCATCAGTCTGTGGCTGATGTGTAGAACTGAACTTCAACTCAATCTTCAACTTCTTCCATAAGGTCCTCCAGAAATACCCAAAAAGCTTGGTATCTCTATCTGAAACATACTCCTTGGTAGACCATGTAGTCTAACCACCTCTCTGAAAAACAACTCTGCAATGTGAACATCACTAGTTTTTTGACATGGAATGAAATGTGCCATCTTTAAAAATATTGAATCATGCCTCTCTATGTCCTTGGTAAACCAAGAGAAAAGTCCATGTTGATATCCTCCCATGGCCCATCTAGTACAGGTAATGGATGATATAGCCCAATATTCTAACTCACTTCTTTGGCAATCTAACATACTCTACAACTTTGCACAAACTTCTTCACATCCTAGTGCAATTGTGGCTAGTAATAACTCTCACTAACAAGAGCAATGGTCTTATCTTAACCAAAGTGTCCTGCCAACCCTCCACTATGCTTCTCTTTAATAAGGTTCTCTCTCATGGAACTCCTCATAATGCACAACTGGCTTCCTTTGAACAACATACCATCTTGGATTATATAATCCAACCAACTCATCCTATCTAGGGTAACAAGATCCAAAAAAGCTTTCTAGGCCTTTGAAAAGTTTGGATCTTCAAGGTACAAATTCTTGAGTTCATTGAACCCAACAACCTCTATATTCATCTCTGTCAACAAATTTCTCCTTCTACTTAAAGCATTTGTAACTCTATATGATCTTCCACTCTTGTGCTTCAAAACAAAAGTATAACTATGCAAAAACTCAATCCATTTTAAGTGCCTCTGATTTAACTTCCCTTGACTATTAAGATACTACAAATCCTGATATCAGTATATAAAACAAACTCTTTCGAAAATAAATAATGACTCCATTTCTTCAAAGCCTGACCTATATCATAAAACTTTTTATCATAAACAAAATACTTTTTCTTGGAATCATTAAGCTTCTCATTGAAATAGGCAATGGACTTACCTTCTTGACTCAAAACAACTCCTATAGCACTGCCACTAGCATCGCAATCTACCTAAAATACTTTATTGAAATCTAGAAGCGTCAAAATAGGTTGCTTTGTGACTTTTTGCTTCAATGTATCAAAAATCTTGGCTTCTCCTGTAGTCCATTTAAACTCATTTCTATCCCCTCTCATTGTCTCAATTAGGGGTTCACAAATGCTACTAAAATTCCTGATAAATTTTCTATAAAAACTTGTCAAACCATGAAAAGACCATACCTCTGTAATGCTCTTAGGGGTAGACCATTCAATGATACCCTCACCTTCTTTAGATCCATTTTAAGACCCTCAATGGAGATAACAAATCCTAGGTACACCAACTCCTTCAAGAAACTACATTTCTTTAGATTAATCAACTTTTCTTCCCTCAGCTTCTCAAAAAATTTTCAAACATGCATCAGGTGCTCATCTAAAGTCTTACTGAAAATTAAAATATCATTTGAATAAACAATGACAAATTTACCCAAAAACTCTTTTAGTAATTCATTCATGAGCCGCATAAATGTGTTCGGTGCATTGGTTAGCTCATATGGCATGACTAACCATTTGTACATGCCCTCCTTAGTTTTGAAGGTTGTCTTCCTTTCTTCTCCTTCTTTGATTTGGTTCTGGTGATAACTACTCTTCAGATCAATCTTTGTAAAGTACTTAGCTCCACGCAAGCAATCCATAATATCATCCATCCTTGGCAATGGGAATCTGTACTTAATTGTAATTTTGTTGTTGGCCTGGAGATTTGTACACATTATCCGCTCTCCATCTTTCTTCAATGCTAGTACTGTAGGTATCGCACATGGACTTAGGCTCTCCCTTATCAATCCTTTCCTTAACAACTCGTGAACTTGTATGTTCAACTCTTCATTCTCTACAAGAGTCATTCTATGGCTGCCTTATTCATAAAACTGGCTCCTGGTATCAAATTTATTTGGTGACTTATCTTCCTCACCGGTGGTAAGCCTTCTAGTACATTATTAGAGATAATGTCCTAAAGTTCTTCTAATAGATCTAAGACTTCTGCTGGTACATCTTCACATTTCTCTTGGCTAATCTTAGGAATCGACACAAAGTAATGACACTCATGCTTCATACCATCCAAAAATTTCCTACCATCTACCAAGCAAATTCTGGTAGTACTACATACATTTTCTTCCACTTCCTTAAAGGGCTTCAACTTATGATGAACTCCATCCTTTGTAAGGAAATAGGTGTTTGCATGGCCATCATGGACATCACACCTATCATACTGCCATGACCTTCCCAACATCATATGACATGTATCCATCGGTATGATGTCACACAACACCTTATCATGGTAGTCTCTATTCTTGAACTTGACTAAACGCTACTCATTGACCAAAGCTCTATGGTCCTTTTGCAACCATGCAATCCAATATGGATGTGGATGCCATCTCCTTGTCAACTTCAACTTGTTAACCATCTCCTCTGAGAAAAAAATATTAGTGCTTCTACTGTCAATAATAATATCACAACACATGTCATTGCTGAACTCTTCCCAAGATTTATTTCTTCCCAAGGGGATAAATGTTGTTTGCAGGCATTAGATTGTGATTTATCTTCATGCACATGCCATTGGCACAAGGGCTACTTCATTATGTGGGGGATATCTAGTCTCATTTTCACCCTCTTAAGGGGGGGCTATTGATTGTATAATCATCATGGATATTGTTCTTGGAGGGTCTTGGTGTTAAGTCATTCTTCCATCACTCCATCACTTGTACATGTTTGTTTTATCTCTTTTGGATAGGGGTTTTTTCCTACGATTTTTTCTCCTTTACTCCATTTGTGAGAGATTTTTTGTACATGGGTACCTAACATGGCTTAGTAGTTGGGACCCATCTTTGCATCTTTGTCTACTTCTCCCTAAGTTGTACTTAAGAGGGGTATTAGTGTGAATGGGGATGTTTCCTATCTGGTTTGCCCCTTTGTAGTGTGAACAAGACACATTACCTAGCTAGTTCCTAGTTAGGACCTATTCACACATGTTGAATTGACTTAGGTAGTTGTCACATTTAATATTTGTGGCACTAGTTGTCTCATGTCATAGCATTAAGACACTTGCCATCTTTCAAGTTTTTCTTACATGCATTTATTAATTAGTGGTCTCTAGGTGCATTTATTGTTTGTGTCATCTAGTTAGTTTTTCCACTATGTGAGACTTGAGCCTCACCTCTCACCTATATAAGGGAGGTCTCTCATTGTACATTTCATGTTGTATCAAGTCAATCTTTGCATCTTGTATATTGCATGCATCATTTTCTTGGCAATATAAAGCATTGTTATTGATTCTCTCTCTCTCTCTCTCTCTCTTGTTGTGGAAGGTTGTTATGATTGCAGGTGATCCTGGGTCTCCTTGAGTCCATTATCGACTCTTACATTAAACCCATCTCAACCAATTAATAGAATAAAGTTTATAAATTATATAATAGTAAACTTTTTTAAAATATTTTTAAAATTTTTTTTACTACCTTCCATACATAATTTAAATACTTGAACATAGAATAAATAGTCATTAAATCCATACAAATCTAAAACCCTTAAACACACAATATCCCCATAGATGGCGAACATAGTCCCCACACATTAAAATCCTTAAAAAAAGCTAAAAACCTTAAATATCTATAGAAAGCTAAAGCTTGTAGTCCCAGTTCATTACTTCATTTTAAGCTATTCTTCGGTCCCTTATATCTCTGTCCCTTAAACCTTCACCACTAAAGACTATTTTTTAAATAAAGTCAAAGGAAAGAAAATAGATAAGTACTAATATTATTTAGCCCACATCCCATAAAAAAAATTCAATAGGCGAAGGATGTAAAAAATAATATGCTACGACAAGTTGCAAAACGATCGAGGGAATTTCCCTGCTAAATCTCGAACGACGTCATTAATAAATGTCAACGGCGACAGAGAGGAGAAGAACGACAATGAAGAAGAAAAAACAACAATAGAAAAATCAGATGAACCAAAAGATTCCAATCATCTTGCTCGCATATTGGATAACAGAGACTGTCAATCTTGAAAGGCGGCCCATCTTGCTAACAGAGGGAACGCCTTCGGCGTAATTACACCCATACTATTCTTTCATGTACAATGCAATAATTAAATCCATATAAAAAAGTTTTTCCATAAATCGTGACAATTTAATATTTCTAAAGAATTAGAAACACAAATATTGTCATGTCATTTATACTTGATAATGTGGATGAGATTGGGTGTCTCTTTTCACTGAGTGGAAAGTACAATAATTAGGGGAAATATAATTTATCAAAATTTACCTACCAGTCAAAAGAGGTATATGCAATTGAATCCACCGTCACAAATGGCAGCTTTATTCCTATAATAGACACAAAGATTGTCACATTCAAGCACTGAAATTTATGTGACAATGTGGATGGGATTGAGTGTATTATGTGACAATGTGGATGAGATTGAGTATATAAAGTACACACAGATTGTCACATTTAGGCACTAAAATTTATGTGACAATGTGGATGGGATTGAGTGTATTATGTGACAATGTGGATGAGATTGAGTATATAAAGTACAATAATTAAGGGACATATAATTTATAAAATTTACCTGTCAATCAAAATACATGTGCAATTGAATCCACTCTCATAAATGACAGTTTTATTCATATAAAAAACTCCAAAGATTATCATGTTCTAGTAGTGAGATTTATCACTCTACTTAAATATCATCCACTTCAATTGTTAAACAATCAAATAGTGAATTTACACCTCATCCATACCAAAAAGTGGTAATTATTTGTTCTATTTTTATTGGCCAAGATTGACATTTAACTCTTGAAGTGGATGATGTTTAAGAATAACTGTTATACATGACAATGTGAATGGGATTGGATAATACATACACTATTACTATCACAAATGATAGCTGTATTCCTATAATAAAGACATTCATGTTAAATACTGAAATTTATACGTGACAATGTGGATGGGATTGGGTGTCTCTTTTCGTTGACCATATAGTAAGGGCCCGAATTCGGTAGCTTCTTGCCAACTTATTACCTAAAAGGCCATGTTTTTCTGTACACAAAGTGACAAATGACATCTCTATTTCTATAGACTAGCAATTGAACCCATAGGTTCAATGGGCACGCTAAAAACTTTATGAAGAAATTATAGAATTTGTTAGATATTTTTTATTATTTATTAATTTATAAGTTATTTAATCTACTAAATTATTTTATCAATTCTTATTGAATTTTCATCACATTAACTATTGTCTTCTTTCACTTATTTTTTATTACTAAATGTTGAGTTTAGTTTTGTATATAAAATTTCCAAAATATGTTGGGATCTAAGATGGAAATAAATAAATTGCTCATATTAAATTAATATAGATTTTTCAATATTAGTATTCTTTAATTTATTTTGTTTATTCAAAAAGAATAATTTCAATCTTAAAATCTAAGTTGATAAAAAAATTAACATAGTTTTATTTTAAATTTTTCAATTCATTTTATTAATCAAATGAAAAAATAATAAAAACTAAAATCTAAATTTGTATTACTAAAAGATTAAAATAAATTTCAATTTTTTCCTTTCAAAAATAAATAAAATATTTACATACTTTTAAATTTCTAAAATAATTTCAATTTCTCCCTTTCAAAATTAAATAAAATAATTAGTGAAAAAAAAATTAATGGAAGGCCACTTACCTCACTATGCTAATTTCCTCTTGAAGTTCTTTGAAGGGGCCTTGAAGAAGTTCTTTTTGAAGTTGTAATACCTCTTAACTTCTTCCATTCTATTTATAGATTTATTTTTCCTATTTTTTGTATTTTTCTAAAAATTTAATTTTAATTAAATTTATTTTAAAAAATGCATAACTCCACCAATTAATTTTATTAAATTTTTTTTTTTGAGCACAAGGTTATTCCATGCAGGGCTTAAATTTGACAGTTGACTATGCCTGTCAAGCAATTTTTTTATGACAGTTATCTATTCAATGGTGCCCTTCAAATACTATGAAATGCTTTAATATAAATAAATCATATAAAAATCAAATATATAAATATCATAATCCTATAAATTTTTTGATAGTTTGTCTAAAATCTCTCCTGTCATATGATACAGTTTGTTTAAAATTTCGATTGTATTTTACAGCAAAAATGCCTAAATACAGCGATACAATTGTCAAATTTAAGTCTTGATTCCATGTCTTCTACAACTTAATATTCTTCTCCAAAATTTGACTATCATCTAAAATATTTTGGAATTTTAATAATCTAAATTAGCAATAATAATATCATCTAATTTTAACCCTACTTTTAATAATGATAATAAAAAAATATTTTAAGATTTTAATATCATTTAAACTAATAATGTGCACGAGCTAACTTTCCATCATATTTTTGGATAGCTGTATTTATTTTATTATATCTAACTCCTTCGAAAGAATCACTCTCAATGGGACCTATGATAAATGTACACATATTGCTATTTATAAAACTAATAATAACAATAAATAACGGAGAAATTTTCTAAATTCGTCTGTTGTTCTCATGCCTGGAAAAAAATCATGTCACGTTATTTAAATGTTCCCCCGCTCCACTGTTTTTTTTAGGTATTGTCTGTTTTATTTATTTATTTATCAATTGTCAAAGTGATAAAAGTAAAAGGAGAACTTTTTTGTTTTTTTATCATTTATGATATTTTGAAAAACAATCAATGGACAAGATTGATTTCATGGTAGTCCTTTTAATCTAGGCCCTTCATCTATATGTAAGAACAGGCCCAAAAATACTCAGAAAACCATAACAACAGTGATGAACACATGACAAATAGGGCAAAACATAACAGCAATGAACATAGCAAACGCAGGGCAAAACAGAGTTAGATAACTCAGAAATATATTCATCTAACTTTCAATACATTACATCTAAAATGCTGTGTCTAATAGCTATCTAGATGCTATATCTAATAGTAATCTGAATGCTGTATCTAACAACCATCCAGAGGCTCTGTTTGGCAGCTCTCTCCAATCACATATATATAGCTATAGAACCTTTGAAATCTGGAAGCTTCTAGCTTTCTAGAAAACTCTTAAACCTAGAAACTTCTTTTTCTAGAATAGATCTTAGAATGTTCTTTTCTAGAACAACTCCAAGAATGTTCTAGCTTGTGGAAGGCTCTAGAAACATTCTATCATTTTCTAGACAATATTAATCCTTAACATCCCCCCTTAAGATTGGCTAGAATAATATAGAAAAAATACAAATGAGAGGGGAACATTATATTACTATCCCCCCTTAATGTTCACCTCTAGCATACCAAGCATTGTTCTATCATATTCCTCTTTCATGGCTTACTCCCATTCTTTCTTTCCTCTAGCTTGCTCATATGAGATTGAAACTTTAAGCCTTCAACACTCATTATCTTTTGTCTAGCTGAAAAGTCATCTTCTCCATCATCACTACCAACAATACATCTAGCTTGTTCCAACTTGCATTTCCAGCAATAGCCCTGCAAACAAAAATCACTCTAGCAATATATCTGCCCTGTAAACAAATCACTCTAGCAATATATCTGCCTTGCAAACAAACCATTCCAGTAATATTTCTTGCTGAACCTCTAGCTGAATCTAGCTAAACCTCTAGCTGAACCTGGAAAACATTCTAGTTGAACCTCTAGTTGAACATGGCTGAATCTCTAGCTGAACCAGGAAAACACTCTAGCTGAACCTGGTTGAAACTCTAGCTGAATATTTTTTTCTACCAACAACCCCCTTAGCGTTACCCAAGGGGATTCAAACCTGTAACCTCGCTCTAATACCATGTAAGAATAGGCCCAAAAACACTCAGAAAACCATAACAACAGTGATGAACACAGGACAAACAGGGCAAAACATAACAGCAATGAACATAGCAAACGTAGGGCAAAACAGAGTTTGATAACTTAGAAATATATTCATCTAACATTCAATACATTACATCTAAAATGCTATGTCTAGCAGCTATCCAGATGCTATATCTAATAGCAATCTGAATGCTGTATCCAACAACCATCCAGAGGCTCTGTCTGGCAGCTCTCTCCAATCACATATATATAGCTATAGAACCTTTGAAATCTGGAAGCTTCTAGCTTTCTAGAAAACTCTTAAACTTGGAAACTTCTTTTTCTAGAACAGATCTTAGAATGTTCTTTTCTAGAACAACTCCAAGAATGTTCTAGCTTGTGGAAGGCTCTAGAAACATTCTATCATTTTCTAGACAATCTTAATCCTTAACACTATATAATTCATCATGTGTTGCTCACATAAGGAAGGCTTTCAATCTAAAAATGTAAAGATTCTTGCATCCATGCTTGGGACAGAATTGAATCCACTGTCCCAAATGGTAGCTATATTCCTATGTTTAACAGGCGGTGGAATTCATGTGACAATGCCTGCCAATGCATTAGTTGTGGATTGCGTTGGGTGTCTCTTTTCTGACTGTAATGTACAATAATTAGAGGAGAGTGTTCGCCAGCTCCTTGCCAACCTTTTCTACCTATATTGCCTTTTCTCACTTAAAAATGTACTATTGAATCCACTGTCATAAATAGCAGCTGTATTGTCACGTCAAGACAGTGAAATTTTTATGTGACAATGTGGATGGGATTGGAGGTCTCTTTTTGCTGACTGTAAAGTACAATAATTACCTATGGGAGAGAGTTCGGCAGCTTCTTGCCAGCTTTTTAAAAGGTCATATTTCTCTGCCTACCAACTAGCAATTCCAACTTCAGGGGTGCAAGAGATTTCAGGATAGGAAGCTTAAAGGAACGTTAAGAAGATTGGGAGGAATTGGAGGAATAAGATGAATCAATGTGATGAAAGCCCAAAATACTTGTTTGTGAAGGATTTTTGGGGAGATGATATCAAGATGAAGAAATTTCTCTAATAATTATGGAGAAATGCATTTTTTTGTATATATATATTTTTTAATTTTTAATTTTATTTAATTATAAATTTATTTCTTAATTATATAATTTATTGGATTTATTTTTAATCAAATAAAAGATACTTTATTGCTATTTAAAAAAAAAAAACATTTAAAAAAATCTATAAAAGAAGAGAAAAAGTAAAAGACTTCTTCGTTTGCATGTAACAAATTTTACAATAAGGAGAAGATTGAACTAACTTCATCCACTACTTGAGTCATTGTGGTTTCTTATTGAAAAAAAAAATGTGCATAAATTTTTATTCACTATGAGTGGCATTGTCATGGGTAATGTTAAAATATTATGGCCATTTCCTAACATTACAGCCTTCTGTCTAGGGAAAAGTGGAACCAAATAAATAGAGCCAACATAAATATTGATTTGCATACCCCTTACAAATAAGCTATCAAAAGCTTTTTCATTCAAATTCGACTCTGAATTTTGAAAACCTTTAGGTTTTTTAAGGAAAAAAAACACAATTAATGTAAGTAGAGATCTGCAAGAAGTGTTACCTCAATTATTACTATTTAGAATGGCAGGGTCGGGTAGCTCAAAGCCGACAGTTCACTGAGTATTTCCAAAGTCAAATTAGCAAGAGGAAGATTACTACCATTTTGGGTATTTACCTAATTTATCGACAAAATTCCAGCTTAACCCAATTGATTGACACAATCTACATAGACATGAAATTAGATTTAGGCTTGTGAAAAGGCCTTAATCAGCACAATTTTATATACCCAGACATATATGGCAATGGCCTTAGAGAAAATGCATTGTAGATATGAACTCTATCCTAAGCTTGGACCCAACAACCAGGTATGAACTCTACACTTATTTCCTAATATTCCCTACAATGCTAGTTATACAGCTTCAAACTGTTCATTGCCATTCCATCACATCTCCTAATTATATACAATGTTGAAAAAAGCACCCGCCCTTGAAATCATTTCAAGGTGATTTACACAAAAACCAACTTAATTCTATACAGTGATGCACATAGCCCATTGATTACAACAAACTTTGGGCTACAACCAAGAAATAAGAAAACCCAGAAAGAATTTTGTTGCACCCAAATCATTTTGATGAGCTACACTTTTGGATGAGAAGAGTTCCATTACCAATAGGAGGAGGGCTAAAGGCCAACTGACATGGAGTATACATCTAATACTTGACAGAAGTAATACTCCCAAATTTGGACTTGGTCTTGATAGTCCCTTCCAAGTCAAAATAAATCTTGTTCTTCTGTATTGAAACATTGAGATCCTCACCTTCCCCGGCCTCCAATTGCTCTGCCACAATGTTCATGTTGAGTAGAAACCCTGTGGTGTTCTTGGGCCACTAGATGAATGTGGTGCCCATCAAACTGACAATAGATATTGTGTGCTTGTCGAACTTGAGCTCAAACTTGATGTAGTCATAAGAAACAATAATTCTGTCATTGGGACTATGTGCTTCAATAAGGAGATTGGTGTCAGAGCTGAGAATGAAGTTGCGATCAAGAAGAATACTGTTGAGGCTGCCTCCCACCACATTGAATTTGGGTATGTGGGGATGAAAGGTGGAATAAATTAGGTTAAGCTGGAATTTTGACAGTGGCGAAGGGAGATCACCATTCTGGTTTTTATGGGGTTGTCGAAAGGCTGTCCCCTGCACAGGATGCTTTGCTCAGGGTTCATGCCAGGATTGCTAAAGATATTCCTTAATCTTCCTTAAATAAGAATCATTATGGCTCATTTTAACCACTGTAAGAAAAACCATTACACAATAAATATGCAAACAAAAATAGCATACCTGTTTAGTTCGAGCTCGACCCCACCAAATCAAAGCCCTTGTAAATAGTCTCAAACGTCATTGCTTGTTAGTTTTTCTTCTTCAACATCGCTATCCCAAATCTTTTTCTTTTTTTCTTCTTGGGGCTGGGCTCCTCATGTGCTACTAACTTGGATAATTTCATGTTAGAGCTCTGACGTTTGAATCCCGTTTTGGCCTCGCCATTTTCTTCCTCCTCCATCTTTGACGTCTTTTTCTTTTTCTCGACAGAGAAAGGACTGTGTTTAGACTTCTTCTTGGGGCTGGGCTCCTCATGTGCTGCTGACTTAGATAATTTCATGTTAGAGCTCTGACGTTTGAATCCCGTTTTGGCCTCGCCATTTTCTTCCTCCTCCGTCTTTGACGTCTTTTTCTTTTTCTCGACAGAGAAAGGACTGTGTTTAGACTTCTTCTTGGACTCCATTTTTGGAGCAGAAATCACCTGCATTTTAGGATATCAAATCCTTTAGCAGTTCTGGACTCCATAGACATAAAAAGGTCATTGGCCATGGAGGCCATGGAGATTAATTAATAAGTGATCTTGATGACAATATCTTGGCACAGATCTCATATTAATATCTTCATTAATATCCTTAACACCTCCTTATAAAATCTTTGTAGGATCTGATTTATTAAGTTTTCGCAGCGCTTAGAGACACATCAAACATTCAGTTACGACAATTTTTTTTTTTAACGGCACCAATCCTTTATTTATCGGTATTACTTTTTTGGTGTTAATTAACAAATAGGTGGGAAAAAAATATGGCGTGAGACAATTCTGAGCACTATAATGCTCACATATAAAGCCTATCGGCTAATTATAATTTTGTGGATTGAATCACACGGATTTTAACTTCATGATGAATTGGGAATCTTTTTTCCCTGATGCAAAGTACAATAATTAAACCTATACTCTATTATTTGATGCACGATACAATAATTAAATTCATATAAAAAAAAATTGTGCCATAAATCTAGACAGTTCAATATTTTTAAAGAATTTATGTTATGTGTAATATAGTACTAGTAATTAGATTTATAGGTTTAATGGATAGTTTGGTAATTTCTTTTTATTACAATAAAATTTTGTTAGAGATAGATAACTTTTCTATAATCAAATTCTTAATTACTATGGAAAATTATACAAAATATATGCAGTTTATTAAATGCATAGTTTATAGGATAGAAATTATTGAAATAATGTAGAAAAATAATTAGAACTAAAAAATTATGTATCATAGGTGAAATATATCACGTCTATTTTTTATTAGACCAAAATAATATCATGAAACTTTGAATTTCATATCATACCTAATCTCAACATGAATGTATTCCTTAGAGGGTGTGTAGGAATTGACATACACTTCTTGATTGAATTTGAAAGTTTCTATCATAAAAGGTGAAATAACTTAGTGGTGGAAAAACTCACTAGCCACAAGTACGTTCTAAGTTTGAATGTTGGCCTATCCAATATTCTCATTAATGTACCAATAATTCCTTCTAGATATAAATAAAATCCTTATCTTAAAGTAGCAGAAAAATAATTAAAATCAACGTAAAAATGCCTTAAATGGCTCCAACAACTCTTGTATGTGATAGTGTACATACACTCCAAGATTTTGGGAGTGAATCTACACCTTTGCAATTTAGTAATTTGAGCTGATTTAGTGAACACTAGTTCATTCAATATTTAGAAAAGAAATGGACTTCAATAATTACTATTTTTGGAAGGGATGAAGTGTAAAATTTCTATTGAATACTTGACCATTGAAGAGTGTGATGTTTAAGTAGAGTGTAGAGATATGGAATGCATCGGGTACAAAACCTCTCTACATAGTCTACTATGTTTGTATGGTGATTGGCATAGTAACATGAAATAGCTAAATACAATAAATATCCCCAAAAATAAGATTTTAATTCTAAGGTCATAAATTGAAAACAGAAATTAAAGTGATCTCATTCAATATTTTTAAAGAAAAAATTAGTACAACATGTTGTGTGTGTGTGTGTGTGTGTGAGAGAGAGAGAGAGAGAGAGAGAGAGAGAGAGAGAGAGAGAGAGAGAGAGAGATCTACTTGTAATTTTCTCATTGTGTTGTTACCTAATTTCACTACTACCTCAATCAGGTAGAGCTTTTGTGTCTTAAATGGAAAAAGAAAGGTACATTTTTTATTCTTTTGCTACATTACATGCATGTGCATAAATAGAATCAGAAGAATTACATTACACTAGATCGCATTTATGCAAATGCACATAACATAGAAAGGATTTCACAAATCTTTTTAGAAAGAGTAATCTTTATTGATAAAATAAATGTATAAGGTCTCACACAAGCTGTGAGACTAACTATTTCATTGCAAATCAAAAGAGAAACTATACATTTATAGAAAACTAAAGACATAAATATGCATATGAGATAGGGTGACTCGTCATTGCCTGAATGACGAGTCTTGGTCCTGACTATCGTGTCTTGTGTCATCTCATGTTGTCCACTTGTCATGCACTCAATTGTTGTCTCCTTGCTGCCCCTTGTTATCTTCATAAAATTCTGAAAACTAATGTTAGAGTAATGACGAGGCATCATACATCATATGATATACATCTACAAATATAAAGTTTGACTTCCAGATGCAGTAAACCAGTTAGTATCAGATGGACCTTCGAGAAAGCAATTAGATAATCAAGAATATCAATCACATGCCCATGTTTTTCCTAACATGTTTGTTTCATGTGTAGATACAAGTGTCATTTAACACTCATTTCATTTTAGCATGTGGAGAAAATGTGGCTCCCACGAGGGTTGAGCCAAGCATGTCTAATTGAGAAACATTAATGCTTTCAAATAGTATAAAAGAAAGAGATACAATTGCAGAAAATGAAGTGCAAAAGCCATCCTATAGCTGCTCATGAGAAACATAATCTACAGATACAACATTTGATAAGAACAACATGATTTATTGCCAGAGACAGTCATATGAACAGTTTGAAGTGCCGTGCATTTGTAAACTATCATTAAGGATAGCATGGAAATGATAAGTGATGCTTTTGTACTGAGGAAGAGTCATTAAACATATATGTTTTGAAGAGTATCAAGCTCTGTGAGATGAATGATTAGGACAGTCATAGCTATGGATATCACATGTTGGCAAGAGACACTATATGGATTCATGGTTGTTGTCATTGATGGCAACAAAGGTCATCCCACATATCCGCAAGTCATGATGTGTCTCTACCGGAAGTCAGAATAAAGAATGTTGTGGTCCGGTGAACAAGAACAGAGCATGTGGCAAGGTCTGACAGATTGGTCCGGATCTCTCAGAGGAAGTGTCTTGGTGCAGTGCGGATTTGGGGAAGTCAAGAGGACTACCTTGAGTGGTATATTCCAAGGATTTAGCCTCCGGTGATGGACAAGGAAAAAGATATGAATGGTTGAGTACCGGATTCCTGAGAGACAGTGAAAACAGAGGAAGAACTGACTGACAGAGTATCAGACTGCTTTCCGGATGTGTTACTGTTGATGACAGAGGTTGTGAAGGCATGAATCATGTTTGGCCGACATAATTAATGATATCTACAAGTATATGCTTGATCCGCATTGCTTGGTGAGGAAGGATTCAGCCGACAGAATGAGAGTTTGTAAGAAACTAGACTGTTCCGGATGCCGACTAGAAAAGTGATGAAATTACTTTTGCGGATATATATAGAGGATGGATTTAGTTGTGAAGGGTGTGTTGATGTGTAGATATATGCGAATAAGTCCAGATAAGAACAGAGGTAGCAAAAAGGATCCGGTATGTGAAAGATAGCAGAATAAAGAACAGAGGAAAGATGAAGTGCAGCAGATCAGTGTACTGAGCCTAACCGGAACTGAACTCCAGCATATGCAGATGCTTCCAATCAGTTCAAGACTGTGATTCTCATCACTTTGTAGACAGTGTGTCTTCTTGTAGGCAGTGGGCCTCTTGTGAGCAGTGTGCTCGGGCAGTGAGCCCTAATTGGCAAGTGCCATTTTTGTAATTTCCTATTCTTCTAACAGAGAATAATTTTGGGTTAATCACCCCGTGGTTTTCTCCCTTAACAGGGTTTCCACGTCAAAAATACTGTGTCATGTGTTTCTTATTTCATGATTAATGTTTTTGTGTTTGATTCTATGCTGCATCAATTAAAAGGAAAGTTCAATAAGGGAAATAATTAGGATAACTGATTCACCCCCCCCTCTCAGTTATCAACAATTGGTATCAGAGCTAAGTTCCTCCTAATAGAGCCTAACAGCTTGAGGAAGATCTGGGATTTCAAATGGATGCATATGGTTTAAGGGAGCAACTCAAGACTGCTCTTGAGGATCTTGAACAGTCAAATTCTGAAGTCAGTGAATTAAAGGAAAGACTCAAACAGGCTGATGAATTCATGAGAGAATTAAAAGACAAATTAAGTCTCTCTATGAAAAAGAGAAAGGAGCTGCTTCAACAGTTGGCAAGACAAAGTGAAGAAAGCAATACAAATGAAGAATTGACTGAGCAAACCAAGTTATGTGAAAAGTTATCAAAAGAAGTCATTATGTTAAGACATGAAATGGAATCAGGAACTATAAAGTTTACTCAAGAGATTGAAGAAAAAAGAAAGGCTGAAGACAATCTAAGACAATCTCTTAAAGAAAAATCAGAAGAATGCCACCAGATGGACAGGATTATCAGACATCTTGAATCTGATCTTAAAGATGCCAAAGATAATGAAGGAAAACTTGAGGATCAAATTGCCTCTCTCAAAAGAGACCTTCAAATAGCAAATGAATATAAAGAGAAATTCAAGATAAGTTCTGCTCAACTTGAAGTTCTTCTTGGAAGTCAAAAGAGGACAGATGACAAGTATGGTTTGGGATATGAGAAAGGAGAAAGCTCCGGATCTGGTCAGAAGAATCTTGGATCAGAAAATCCAAGGAGCAGGCCTAGAAGACCTCCGGTAAGACAGCCAAATGCTCAAAGATATCCATCCTTCAATGGATACTGCCACAGCTGCAACCACTTTGGTCACAAAGCTAATCAGTGCAGAATGAGAATGAATCAGATTAATTCATCCTTCTCCGGACAGTGCTTCAACTGCAAAAGGTATGGACACAAATCCCATGAATGCAGAATTATGCAAGTAAACAAATCATTCAAAGGTAGATGCTTCACATGCAATAGAGTAGGTCATATGGCTAATCAATGCAGATCAAGAGGATATCAGTCAAATATGCAAAGAAATGTTATTTTCCAAATCTGCAATAGGTCCGGTCATAATGCTAAAGTCTGCAGAAACAAGAATCAGGACAAAAGAGGTCCGGTGTATAATCAGAATCAAGACAAGGGTAAACAAAAGATGAATGCGGATGAGGTTAGGAATCAGATGAGCAAGATTTGGGTGAAGAAAAGTTCAGAGAATGTAGAGGTTGGATCCGCACCAGACTCTGGTGCTGATATTTCTTCCGGAAATTAAAAAGTGAGCTCAGGCTCAGGGGGAGACTCAAAGAAAATCTTGTTCCCCCAGCCAAACAAGTGGTGCCGGATGTGACACAAGATGCGGATCAAAGGGTTTGTAGATATGAGTCTTGAGATACTTCAGTCAAGTTTTCAGAGGTCTGCATGGAGTTATGAAGAAGCTGTGATCGATCAAATAAGACCTGTTCAGGGAGATGCTCCGGTATGATAAAGGATTACAAAAAGGTCCGGAAAGATCCGGAAATGCACTATCTTGTTCTGCGGATTGGACAGAGTGTTTGGGATGTTCTTGTAATATGTTACCTCGATTTATTCATGATTGAAAGATCCGGATGATATCCACAAATTAGGACTAATCCGGGATACTCCAAGCTATCCAGACAAGGCAAACCGGAATGATGTAGGTGAAGCATTTATTGCAGATAGATATTAGGGTTCGCGGAGCAATTTAAGGGATTTCTCAAAGGTCATTTGCTCATTCTGCACTCGAGAAGAAGCGAAAAGTGGAGCTCTGCAACAAGGTTCATCAAGCACACCAAGGATCTCCTGCCGAAGTTATTGCATAAAGAAATCAATCCAACCACTCCGTGCAAACTGAAGGCGCATAAGGTATTCTCCATTTTTCATTACCTCACTGCAAATCTTTGAAGAATGGCTACTCCAAACATAGTTAAGATCTCTGATAGACCTCGCCCCTCATTCAAGAAACATCCCTACAAATCATTGGAGGTAGATCCACTAGGAGCCTTCTCTAGTGTTCCTCACGGAGTTTTACATACCGAAGACATTAGGGTTTACATACATGCAAGCATTGAGGAATTTGGGGAATTCAAATTAAGAGACCTCTATCACAAGCAACTGATAGACAATGCTTTTGAGCTTAAACCAGAGTATAAGGATATCCAGAAGAAACAATTTGAGCAATTTATTCATTTCCCCTGCTTTGAAGAAGATGAATGGGTCTGGTATGTACTGAGCAGGATGCATGACAACTTTCAATGGCTAGATAGACCCTGCAAGATCACAAAAGAGGCAATTAGAGCAGTAACTGGTCTATACTCTTCCGGAGGGGTACCTATCCTCAAATCTGTCAAGAACAACATTGTAACTGAGGCCACCGGATCAAAATTTGATAAGAGGGCAATGACCATTGAAGATATTTCAGATCCGGATATCAAATATGCATCAATGATAATAGGATACAAGATCTATCACTCCAGCAGGGAGAATTCTGTATCCGGAACTGCAGTATACACTGCCTATGAAATGCTAAGAAAGAATGCAGAATATGATCTCTGCGAACTACTGCTAAGCCAATTAATGGAAAATATACAGAAAATCAAGAAGGATAAGAAGAACTCCTTTAAGTATGGTACTCTTATTGTATGTCTATTCTTCTACTTCATGAATGAGCTACCCGGAACAAGTGGATGGGTATGGCAGAATGACAAACCTGTTGCAGTCCAGATAAGAGACTATTTGCATGGACTTGGGGATGCAAAAGCGAGAAATACAGCTCTATGGGGATACTTCAAAAACTTTCAGAGCATGATGCAAGCAAGAGAGAGAATTCCCCAGTCTCTTGTTGAAAAATACAAAGACTCAGTGTGCTTTATGGTTGACACTGATCAGTGCCTAATGGAGGCAGTAGAGCCAAGGACTGTCTGGATCATGCCCATGGGGTATGAAGTGGATGAACAGATAGTGGAGCTGCATGTTCAACACATGCTAAGTCAGCCCAAAGATCCTAAGGCAGAAAGGTTTGGAACCTTTGAGGAGCTGAGTGTAAAAATACATGTAGAACTCAGGGAACCTGAGATTAAAAGAAAGGTGAGAAAAGAAGTAGAGCACATTGCTCAAGGCCTAGGCATCTCAAAAGAGGCACTTGATGCCAGCCGGGAAAAGAGGAGGAAGGCTGAGGAAGAAGAGAAAAGTAAAGAAAGTGCTCCGGTTGAAGCTCCCACCCGGACCAGATCATCAAAGAGATCTGCACCTCCCACAACCAAAAGTTCAAAACCAGAAGTTCAGGCATCCAGTAAGAGATCCAAGACAAAAGCCACAAGGGCTTATGGAAGCCAAAAGGATGAAGAGGAAACAGAGTCAGATGAGGGAATAAGAGAAATAAAGAAATAGAAGAAGAAAGGATCCGGTAAGCCCTCCACAGGCCAAGACAAGGATGAAATGGCAGAGGTATCTGTTGAAAAGCCCACTCTGTCTCTAGAGAGCATAATCAAGTCGGTCACGGTGGATGGAAACCTTCAACCAATGACTGAATCTTATGATGACTTCAGTGAGGCCGACCAAAAGACTCTGCAGGAGGCCACAGTCAAATATCTTAACATATATAATAAGGCTTTCATTGAAATCAAATCTCTTATTCCTAAAAGCCTAGAAAAGGAATTGGAAGTAAGAAAGAATAATGCTCATGCTAAAGATCTTGAGATCCGGGAGCAGATAGCTATTCAGCTATATCCTCAAATTGATCCCAAGACAATGAACATTATCTTCAAGGACTGCAAAGATGAGTTCAGAAGCAAAGCCAGGATGAATCAACTCATGCTTGGTGAGACTGACAAAGTGGCGCAAGAAACAGAAGAGATCCTCCGGAAGGCCTTCAAAAGGTTCAATCTTCCTGTTGTAGAGGACTTAGGTACAGAAACAGCTGAGGACTTGGGACCCTCTGCTCCAGAAGAAGTGGCCCCTGAACAAGCTAGCATCTCTCCTCCGGTTTCCCCTACAGTCTCCGGATCCAAAGAAGAAGAGCAATTACAGGAGAAGGAAGCAGTGGTGAAAGACAAAGAGGTTGACAGTTCTAAGACTGCAGAAGAAAAGAAACATTTGTCTCCGGCAAGAGACACTGCACAAACTGTTCAACAATTTTTGAGCAAAGAAACTTTAGAGATTGATGAACCGGAGCTTCTAAAAGGCCCATTTGATTTTGACTCTCTCTCTCCGGTACAAACAATGAAGATAGCTTCATTTGCAAATGCCAAGGCAAATGAAAAGCTCCTGAAGTCTCATATGGAAGACTGTGAGTTGATAGAGGCTGCTTCCGGAGTACTTGTAAAGATCATGCCATCAATCCAGATAGATCCGACAGCCTCCTCTTCCAGTAATCTAAAAACCTTAGTCAGCAGTGTTGATACACATTTTGATTCTCTAGAAAAATCAGCTGAAGAAAAGGTCCGGAAGGAATTTTTGGATAAAAGATTTTCAGAAATATTAGAATTAATCTCTAAGGATAGGAAGATTGTAAGCATTGGAATAAAGAGCTTAGAGAATGCTCTTAAGGATGGCGGTGACATCTACAAATTTTGTATATCCTGGTCAAAGGCAACAGCAGCATTTGACAAGAAAATAAAAGAGGAACAGGATAAGCTACAAAGCTTATCTCAAAGTTTTGATCCTCTCTCTTCCTCCATAATAAATCAAGAATGTCAGACTATTGCAGTCTTGAATGAAATAAAGAATCTTGAGAAGGAAAGGAAGAACATCACCAACCGGATGGGAGAACTTAGAAGGATTATAATCCCTAAGTTGGAAACTATGCATGAGGCCATCAGTGATGCTCAGACCACCGCCCAAACAAAAGATCCGACAGATCTCAAACAGGCAGAAGCTTTTGCATTTTTGTTAAGTGGTCACATTTCAATTTTGGATAGAATGAAGCAAAGTTGGGCTACAGAAATGATCCAATTGCAGACATCCTTTGCAGACATTCTTCAGTACATGTGAGTATGTAAATATGCGGCTATATATAGAAAATTTTTGAAAATTTTGGTGTGCGGACCCTACCCCTTGCCATTGATGTCAAAGGGGGAGTGAGGAGCAGTGAAAAATGAGGAATCCAACTAAGGGGGAGCTCCGGAAATTGTATATAAAGACAGAGCATCAGCAAAGGAGGAGCATAGTGAAAACACTTAGTCATTTTTCACTAAGTGTTGCCATCAATGCCAAAGGGGGAGATTGTTGGCAAGAGACACTATATGGATTCATGGTTGTTGTCATTGATGGCAACAAAGGTCATCCCACATATCCACAAGTCATGATGTGTCTCTACCGGAAGTCAGAATAAAGAATGTTGTGGTCCGGTGAACAAGAACAGAGCATGTGGCAAGGTCCGACAGATTGGTCCGGATCTCTCAGAGGAAGTGTCTTGGTGCAGTGCAGATTTGGGGAAGTCAAGAGGACTACCTTGAGTGGTATATTCCAAGGATTTAGCCTCCGGTGATGGACAAGGAAAAAGATATGAATGGTTGAGTACCGGATTCCTGAGAGACAGTGAAAACAGAGGAAGAACTGACTGACAGAGTATCAGACTGCTTTCCGGATGTGTTACTGTTGATGACAGAGGTTGTGAAGGCATGAATCATGTTTGGCCGACATAATTAATGATATCTACAAGTATATGCTTGATCCGCATTGCTTGGTGAGGAAGGATTCAGTCGACAGAATGAGAGTTTGTAAGAAACTAGACTGTTCCGGATGCCGACTAGAAAAGTGATGAAATTACTTTTGCGGATATATATAGAGGATGGATTTAGTTGTGAAGGGTGTGTTGATGTGTAGATATATGCGAATAAGTCCAGATAAGAATAGAGGTAGCAAAAAGGATCCGGTATGTGAAAGATAGCAGAATAAAGAACAGAGGAAAGATGAAGTGCAGCAGATCAGTGTACTGAGCCTAACCGGAACTGAACTCCAGCATATGCAGATGCTTCCAATCAGTTCAAGACTGTGATTCTCATCACTTTGTAGACAGTGTGTCTTCTTGTAGGCAGTGGGCCTCTTGTGAGCAGTGTGCTCGGGCAGTGAGCCCTAATTGGCAAGTGCCATTTTTGTAATTTCCTATTCTTCTAACAGAGAATAATTTTGGGTTAATCACCCCGTGGTTTTCTCCCTTAACAGGGTTTCCACGTCAAAAATACTGTGTCATGTGTTTCTTATTTCATGATTAATGTTTTTGTGTTTGATTCTATGCTGCATCAATTAAAAGGAAAGTTCAATAAGGGAAATAATTAGGATAACTGATTCACCCCCCCCCCTCTCAGTTATCAACATCACAATCATACAATTCTAAGAGTTTGATATGTCAAACATGGAGAGAACATCATACATGGACACATTAGGTACAGTGGGCAGAGATTATGTCAGAAATAGGCATGTTAGGGGTTTGGGAAATAAAGACAGAGATTATTTACTACAATACAAAGATTGATTCCATTTCACACTGTGTAGAAGCATTTAAGGGATGCCTAAAGACTGCCCATATTGGTCAATTGTCAGAATTGTGGTGGAATCCTATAGACTGTGCATAGCATTCCTTTAGACTGTGCATAGCATTCCTTTGTACTGAGAAAAGAATCTTGAACAAGATATATTCAAGCATCCAAAGGAAGAAGGCCAACGTTAGTCACAAGAACATTTTTAAGATAACCAAAGGTTTGCAAGAGTATTATAATCCTTGACAGAGATCTGTACAAGATGATAATGAGATCAACTCTTTGAAGGATTACAAAGGATTTGATTAAGACAAAGATCATGTCTCTAATAGCTTAAACATGACTGAGGAAATCTTGACAAAAAGACAGTGATGCATGCATTAGAGGGATAGGGATAGTCATCTCTATGACTATAGTAGTCTCTACTGCATCAGATAGATCAAAACAATTAAGTGACTGTCAAAGAACTCCATATTTTTAGAGATAAACTAGAAACAATATCTTATGCTCGGAATGATTGCATGCTAAAGGGGACAGTCAACAATCAATGAAGAACAATAGTGTATACATGCTACATGAGCTATATGATTAAATACCATGAACAACTGACCAGTGCAGTTTTAGTACACATGTATGTTACAAAAGTTCAAATTACTTAGCCAAGTGAGATAAAAGAAATAGAGTCATTCCTTTAAGTTGCTAGAGCTTTGTATCATCTGATATGGTTAAGGACAGATCATATAGAAGCATCATTTGGCTATGATAAAAGAATAAGAAGACAAGTGGTAGATATAGAAGATCTAAGTGTCAAAGCCACAGGTATAGATGAAAGAAACAACAATAATGCTTTTGACAAAGTATTAAAATCTTGTTATCATGTGATGCTTTGAAGCTACAGTGGAGGGCAAGTCATATAAATGCATTATCTAACTATAATTGTCACAATGAAATGAAAGATAAAGCATTCTATGCTAAGAGGAGTAGTCCACAGAAAGGAGGACATCAATCCTATCAGAATCAAAACCAAGTGTGGAGCAGTCATCACTGAGTTAAATAAATGATATAACAAAAATAGTGACAGTGCTAACAAGTTCAAATAGTGATATGGAGGTTGTCAAAAGCATTTTCTGTGTTGCACAAAGGCCGAACTATGGCCATGTCAAAATGAGGAAAATTTGCAGAGAAACAATGAAGGGTTTGGGTTTTAGTAACCCAATAGCAATTTTGGTGCCTGTGTAATGAAATGCCTCGAGTAGAAAGAGGTCTTTCTTCACATATATCAAAACCCACTTGGGGTTTTCTGGAGCTTCAAACAAAAAGAGAATCTGATAAGATAAGAGAAAAATGGTGTATGGCCCTGGCCATCAAAGAGTTTCAAACCCAGAAAATAGTAAGTAACATGTTTCCTTCATTTTTATATCATGAGTCGATCTAGAACAAAGATATTTTGTAGAAATAAAGAAAAATTCCTTAGGGCAAATGGTATATGGCCGTGGCCATAAATCATTAGCTTACCCATGGTTTGTTTTTGTTCTCCAAAACCCATGTATGAAATGCATTCCCAAAGCTCAAAATAGAGATCTCCATGGCGGCCAAGAGATGGGGTATCAACAAAGAAATAAAACACATGAAGTGAGTAGAGAAAATAATTGAGGCCGCAGCCTATATGGCCCAAGAATCAATAAAAATGGAGAAACTTATTTAGTTTTTGTCATGACAGAAGACTTACCTCTGTAGTTTCCTTCAAGAATGCAACTAAAATGCTCTCAAAAACCAACTACATAAATGCCTTCAAAACCCATAGAGCAAGCTACAGAGAGTTCCATGGCGGCGCAGAACAACAAAGTTGCAAAAATGCAAAATGCAAATGAAGGCTCAAAGTTGCCTTTTTGCTTTAGGGTTTAACCCTAAAAGAGCCCAATGGCTTTTTGTGTTTTTCTTTAAACTTTTTTATCTTTTCATAATATAGCCTATGGTCAAAACTTAAGATATCTCATGCCTAGCATTTGTTAATACTTTGTCCTTACACACTAGGCTTAGCATGTAGATATTTAGGTGTCTTTTTATTTCTTTTGCATAAATATAGAATGTGAAACATTTAAACTTAAATGATGCAATTATAAATCATTTAAAATTTATTGTTACCCTTAAATGCAAAAGAGGTTATAGAAGACATATGCAAAGTATTAATTGACCTTGGAGGTTGGTAGACACATGCCAAATATATAGCTACTAAGTTGCCTTAGAGATGAGTGGTTTGAATAAATCATAGAGGCAGTTAGTGGTTGAGTTGAGTGTTAGAGAGCATCTAGGAGGTTTTTATTGTCTTTGGAGTTCTTTAGGAGTGGTTTTCATGTGTCATCATGTTAGACCAAGTCTTGATAGACTTTTTCCCTCATTTTGAGCTCTTTTGGAGGAGATTTAGGTGCTAGATTTGGGGTATTTCTGTTGTATCCAACCCAAGGTGGTTTCTAGCTCCTTGTTTGGTGGAATCACTTGGATAGTGATGGATATAGTCACTTATGTGATCATTTGTAAACAGTTCTGATTATGCATTTTGGAGTTAGTGATTTTGACAATCCTTTCTTAGATGTGAGCATCTTTTGTAACTCATTTTACTTGATATGAAATACAGTGAAGGCCTTGAGTATCATTGACTTGGATTTCTGCCTACTTGTTCTTTGCATTATTGTACTTACGAACTTATTGATCAAGTTATCTGTGAGGTAATACTTATTTCCTTGTAGCTTTGTCTCAGATTTTAGAGCCTTTATGAAGAAATTATACCAATGCAGGTTGCAAATTGTGTCAAAAGGTGTGAATTGCTTTTGAATGTGAAGATATTTTTCCTTTTGAAAGTCTAAACACCAAGACCTATTTTTGAAATATTTATGCAAAAGTATATAGTGGCAAGTTGTGCAAACATGTTTTCTGTCATTATAGCAAGTGCATGTATTTGAGTTTCATATTCCTTTTAATCAGGTGTATCACCCTTATAATTTTAGTTTTAGTTTTAATACATGTATTTCTTACCCTTTTCATTGTCAAAGCCATAGAATACTCAGTCTAAGGTGATATAAAGTTAGGAAGACAACCTTCTCTAGAGATTCAGTCTAGTTTCTAGGTGACCCACATCCATAGGAGTGCTTCCATGTTCCTCTAGAGTACCAATTTTCTACAAATTGGTAGGGTGCAACTTTCAGAGATAACAGTTTTTGGCACACTCGGTGGGACTGTGAACTGATTCTCAGTCCATTTTGTACATTTTGTTACTACTGTTTGGTGTGTACAACAATACTTTCAGCCTGTTGGAGGTATTTTCTTTACACACCTGGAGACTTTGGAAAGAAATAACTACTAGTTTGAAGAAGACAAGTGCTGGTATGTACTTATTTTACTAAAAATTAGGCTTGATTTTTATTACTGTGAAGAACTTCAATGAGTTTTTAGCTCATATAAATGCTACAATATGTCTTCATTTCAAAGGAATATGTCTTATTTTCCACCATTCCATGAAAATCATGCATATGTGCTCTCTTACCAACCATATCACATAGAACAACTTGTTGGTTTTATTCCAAATGATCTTGTAATAGCATATTACCAGCAGTCCTATCATGTTTTCCACCCTCCCATCCCTGCTCAGTCTCAATATCAACTGATATATGATCAAATTCAACCCCAAGAAGAGGTTTTTGATGCCAACCAGCATGATTATTCACATAATCAGCTTCAAGAGCACCCTTACCAGAATGTGTTGGATTTGATCCAAAAGTTTGACTGTGTTGTGGGATTTGAGCCAAAAGCTTGAACATATGAAGATTAGTGACATTAGTAAGGAGTTCTCACACATGTATTGGATGTTGGTTGACATCAAGAAGCAGAAAAAGATTATCTTGTAGCAGCAAGAGTTGGCCGAGCAATCCTTTGTTTATGATCAAGAGTGGATGACAAAAAGAATACAGTTTGAAGGAAGTCTTGAAGGAGAGATAGTTGCTAAAAAGGAGCAAATGAAGTTTTTGTCTGCTCAGGTGCAAAGTAGTCGAGCTTACTCAGATTATCAATGCCAAAAAGGGTGTGAAACCCAGGCAGCCCTTTCCATTCCTAGTTTCAGCTCAACTCTTCCTAACATCCAAAAAGCAAAAGAAGAGCAGATTCTTGACCAACATAGCTCATTCAACATGGAGGAAAATAGAAATATAAAATTCTTGCATTTAACTATGGAGGAATATAGATTAGAACAAAAGAAAATTGGACAGGAAAAGACCTTTCAAGAAGTGTCTTTGAATGCTCTAACTTATCAGCTTCCTTGTTTCGTAAAAGATGGAGAAAATGCTCCAATAGGACAACAAGGTGAAATGGTGAAAGAGGCTGATCAGGAAGAGCAGTTTATAGTTTCAAATGAAGGTGTGAGTTTTTCCACTCTAATAGCAGTTTCAGAACAACAAGAGGACATCAAACAATCTAAGGAGTTGCTGATTGATAATAATTAGTATGAAAATGGAGTCTTGGACCATGAAGAAGAGCATAAATCTGAACCTAACACCATTTTCCAAGTTATGAGCTTTGATATATTCGAACATGTTATGCATGAGAAAGCTAATGTTGAGATTTTTGGGGAGATGTGCACAGGTATAATTGAGCAGTTTTGTTTAATGTTGGATGACAAGGAATCAAACCTTTTAGGAGAAGTTGACAATCATGATGAACTAGAACAACAAGTTCATAAGCTTGAACAAGTGTTGAAGTAACATGAGGAATATGGTCCTGATAGAGAGGAGTTCATTCTCTCAAGTCAAGAAACTTCTCATGAATCTGATTTGCAAGGTCTTAGCTAGTTGGAAGAGCTTCCTTTCTGTTGTACTGAAGAGCTTGAGGCTGATATACCAATTAAAAGTTTGCTTCAAAAGGCTACTTTAATGTTTGAGTTTTTGCCTTCCTTCATTGAAGAAGAAAGTCCTGATTTGAAGTGTACCTCCTTGAGTGATAATGAGGATTTTGAGCTTGAACCAGTTGTCCCTAAGAGCCTTCCAAGAGCTGATAGTTTTGATGAGTTGTTAGACACCCTAGTGGAAGAGGATTGTCCATTGATCATGGAGGAGGGATCAACATGGCAACTTATTATGCAAGGTGAAGATAATGTTGTTTTTTCTAAGCATCCAGATTATTTTCTCTATAGTCCAAACTTAGCCACGAAGTAGGACAACCATGAAAAGTAGGAAGATTGTGAAGCAACCAACAATGGGGGTCAAAGTTTTATCCGTTATAGGGGCTGTCCAATCAGATATTTGGCTAGTATGGAGGCCACTGAAGTACCATAGGTCATGCTTGCACCCAAGTATGAGGATGCAATTGAAGAAGAAACTAATTTTTGAGTTGCAGCTGAGAGTGATCAAATTCAACTCACTTGTCCAGTCCAGGACATCAATAGGCATGATCAAAATCAAGGTGTAAGTGAGTTTATTTGCACCTTTTATGAAACATTGCAATAGTCTATTGAATATTCGCATGTGTTTCATGTTCTTTCAACAATATATAATCATGTAATGCATCAGTTGTTGATTAGAAAGGGGTGTCATTTTGCAAAGCCAGTCGATGGTTTTGTTTGACCAACTTCTTTGCTACTTGGGGTAGGTTATAATAGGTTTCCAGATACAGTTTTCAATTCCCTAAGTGTTGTTCGACACAATTAGGTAGTTTTACTTCTGCATTTTGGTAGTGTTTGAATAAGTTTCCAAGGTATCATGTAGTTGTTCTGCTAAGTTGCAGAAGTCAGAAATCCATTTGTCTAAGTGTTTTAGAAGTCTCTGAGTGACCCTATGCCCAATGGATAAGCTTCAGGCAACTGGTCTGATGTTTAGTAGGAAAACATATAGCAGATGTTGCCAAAAATGTTACCTAATTTCACTACTAGCTCAATCAGGTAGAGATTTTGTGTCTTAAATGGAAAAAGAAAGGTACATTTTTTATTCTTTTGGTACATTACATGCATGTGCATAAATAGAACCAGAAGGATTACATTACACTAGATCACATTTATGCAAATGCAGATAACATAGAAAAGATTTCACAAATCTTTTCAGAAAGAGTAAGCTTTATTGATAAAATAAATGTATAAGGTCTCACACAAGCTGTGAGACTAACTATTTCATTGCAAATGAAAAGAGAAACTATACATTTATAGAAAACTAAAGAGATGAATATGCATATGAGATAGGGTGACTCGTCATTGCCTGAATGACGAGTCTTGGTCCTGACTGTTGTGTCTTGTGTCATCTTGTGTTGTCCACTTGTCATGCACTTAGCTGTTGTCTCCTTGTTGCCCCTAGTTATCTGCATAAAATTTTGAAAACTGATGTTAGAGCAATGACGAGGCATCATACATCATATAAATACATCTACAAATATACAGTTTGACTTCCAGATGCAGTAAACCAGTTAGTATCACATGGAACTTCGAGAAAGCAATTAGATAATCAAGAATATCAATCACATGCCCTTGTTTTTCCTAAAATGTTTGTTTCATGTGCAGATACAGGTGTCATTTAACACTCATTTCATTTTTGCATGTGGTTCCCATGAGGGTTGAGCCCAGCATGTCTAATTGAGAAACATTAATTCTTTCAAACAGTATAAAAGAAAGAGATACAATTGCAGAAAATGAAGTGCAAAATCCATCCTGTAGCTGCTCATGACAAACATAATCTACATATACAACATTTGATAAGAACAACATGATTTATTGCCAGAGACAGTCACATGAATAGTTTGAAGTGCCGTGCATTTGTAAACTATCATTAAGGACATCATGGAAATGATAAGTGATGCTTTTGTACTGAGGAAGAGTCATTAAACATATATGTTTTGAAGAGTATCAAGCTCTGTGAGATGAATGATTAGGACAGTCATAGTTATGGATGTCACAATCATACAATTCCAAGAGTTTGATATGTCAAACATGGAGAGAACAACATACATGGACACATCAGGTACAGTAGGCAGAGATTATGTCAGAAACAGGCATATTAGGGGTCTGAGAAATAAAGACAGAGATTATTTACTACAATACAGAGATTGATTCCATTTCACACTATGTAGAAGCATTTAAGGGATGCCTAAAGACTGCCCATATTAGTCAATTGTTAGAATTGTGGTGGAATCCTATAGACTGTGCATAGCATTCCTTTGTACTGAGAAAAGTATCTTGAATAATATATATTCAAGAATCCAAAGAAAGAAGGACAAAGTCAGTCATAAGAACATTTTGAAGATAACCAAAGGTTTGCAAGAGTATTATAATCCCTGATAGAGATCTGTACAAGATGACAATGTGATTAACTCTTTGAAGGATTACAAAGGATTTGATTAAGACAACGATCATGTCTCTAATAGCATAAGCATGAATGAGGTAATCTTGACAAAAAGACAGTGATGCATGCATTAGAGGGATAGGGACAGTCATCTCTATGACCGTAGCAGTCTCTACTGCATTAGATAGATCAAAACAATTAAGTGACTGTCAAAGAACTCCATATTTTTAGAGATAAACTAGAAACGATATCTTATGGTCAGAATGATTTCATGCTAACAGGGGACAGTCAACAATCAATGAAGAACAATAGTGTATACATGCTACAGGAGCTATATGATTAAATACCATGAATAGTTGACAAATGTAGTTTCAATACAAATTTATGCTACAGAAGTTCAAAGTACTTAGCCAAGTGAGATAAAAGAAACAGAGTCATGCTTTTAAGTTGCCAGAGCTTTGTATCATCTGATACGGTTAAGGACAGATCATATAGAAGCATCATTTGACTATGATAAAAGAACAAGAAGACAAGTGGCAGATACAGAAGAACTAAGTGTCAAAGCCATATGTATAGATGAAAGAAACAACAATAATGCTTTTGACAAAGTATTAAAGTCTTGTTATCATGTGATGCTTTGAGGCTACAGTGGAGGAAAAGTCATATAAATGCATTATCTAACTATAATTGTCACAATGAAATGAAAGATAAAGCATTCTATGCTAAGAGGAGCAGTCCACAAAAAGGAAGACATCAGTCCTATCAGAATCAAAACCAAGTGTGGAGCAGTCATCACTGAGTTAAATAAATGATATAACAAAAATAGTGACAGTGCTAACAAGTTCAAATAGTGATATGGAGGTTGTCAAAAGCATTTTTCGTGTTGCACAAAGGTCGAACTATGGCCATGTCAAAATGAGGAAAATTTGCTGAGAAACAATGAAGGGTTGGGTTTTAGTAACCCAATAGCAATTTTGGTGCCTGTGTAATGAAATTCCTAGAGTAGAAAGAGGTCTTTCTTCACATATATCAAAACCCACTTGGGGTTTCCTGGAGCTTCAAACAAAAAGAGAATCTGATAAGAGAAGAGCAAAATGGTGTATGGTCATGGCCATTAAAGAGTTTCAAACCCAGAAAATAGTAACATGTTTCCTTCATTTTTCTATCATGGGTCGATCTAGAACAAAGATATTTTTGTAGAAATAAAGAAAAATTCCTTAGTGAAAATGGTATATGGCCGTGGCCAGAAATCATCATCTTACCCATGGTTTGTTTTTGTTCTCCAAAACCCGTGTATGGAATGGATTCCCAAAGCTCAAAATAGAGATCTCCATGGCAGCCAAGAGATGGGGTATCAACAGAGAAATAAAGCACATGAAGTGAGTAGAGAAAATCATTGAGGCCGCGGCCTATATGGCCCAGGAATCAATAAAAATGGAGAAACTTATTCAGTTTTTGTCATCACAAAAGACTTACCTCTGTAGTTTCCTTCAAGAATGCAACTAAAATGCCCTCGAAAACTAGCTATAGAAATGCCTTCAAAACCCATAGATCAAGCTACAGAGAGTTCCATGGCGGCACAAAACAACAAAGTTGCAAAAATGTAAAATGCAAATGAAGGCTCAAAGGTGCCTTTTTGCTTTAGGGTTTCAACCCTAAAAGAGCCCGATGGCTTTTTGTATTTTTTAAAAACTTTTGTATCTTTTCATAATATAGCCCATGGTCAAAACATAAGATATCTCATGCCTAGAATTTGTTAATGCTTTGTCCGTACACACTAGGCTTAGCATGTAGATATTTAGGTGTCTTTTTATTTCTTTTGCATAAATATAGAATGTGAAACATTTAAACTTAAATGATGTAGTTATAAATCATTTAAAGTTTATTGTTACCCTTAAATGCAAAAGAGGTTATGGAAGACTTATGCAAAGTATTAATTAACCTTGGAAGTTGGCAGACACATGCCAAATATATATCTACTAAGTTGCCTTAGAGATGAGTGGTCTGAATAAATCATAGAGGTAGTTAGTGGTTGAGTTGACTGTTGGAGAGCACCTAGGAGGTTTTTATTGTCTTTGGTGTTCTTTAGGAGTGGTTTTCATGTGTCATCATGTTAGACCAAGTCTTGATAGACTTTTTCCCTCATTTTGAGCTCTTTTGGAGGAGATTTAGGTGCTAGATTTGGGGTATTTCTATTGTATCCGACCCAAGGTGGTTTCTAGCTCCTTGTTTGGTGGAATCACTTGGATAGTGATGGATATAGTCACTTATGTGACTCATTTTGTAAATAGTTCTGATTATGCATTTTGGAGTTAGTGATTTTGACAATCCTTTCTTAGATTTGAGCATCTTTTGTAACTCATTTTACTTGATATGAAATACAGTGAAGGCCTTGAGTATCATTGACTTGGATTTCTACCTACTTGTTCTTTGCATTATTGTGCTTACCAACTGATTGACCAAGTTATATGTGAGGTAAAACTTATTTCCTTGTAGCTTTGTCTCAGATTTTAGAGCCTTTATGCATAAATTATACCAATGCAGGTTGCAAATTGTGTCAAAGGGTGTGAATTGCTTTTGAATGTGAAGCTATTTTTCCTTTTGAAAGTCTGAACACCAAGATCTGTTTGTGAAATATTTATGCAAAAGTATACAGTGGCAAGTTGTGCAAACATGTTTTTTGTCATTATAGCAAGTGCATGTATTTGAGTTTCATATTCCTTTTAATCAGGTGTATCACCCTTAGAATTTTAGTTTTAGTTTTAATACATGTATTTCTTACCCTTTTCATTGTCAAAGCCATAGAATAGTCAGTCTTAGGTGATATAAAGTTAGGAAGCCGGCCTTCTCCGGAGATTTACTCCAATTTCTAGGTGACCCACAACCATAGGAGTGTTTCCATGTTCCTCTAGATTACCAATTTTCTACAAATTGGTAGGGTACAACTTTCAGAGATAATAGTTTTTGGCATGCCCAGTGGGACTGTGAACTGATTCTCAGTCCATTTTGAACATTTTGTTACTGCTGTTTGGTGTGTATAGTAGTACTTTAAGCCTGTTGGAGGCATTTTCTTTACACACCTCGCAACTCTGGAAAGAAATAACTACTGGTTTGAAGAAGACAAGTGCTGGTATGTACTTATTTTACTAAAAATCAGACCTGATTTTTATTACTGTGAAGAACTTCAATGAGTTTTCAACTCATATAAATGCTGCAATATGTCTTCATTTCAAAGAAATATGTCTTATTTTCCACCATTCCATGAAAATCATGCATATGTAGCCTCTTACCAACCATATCACACAGAACAACTTGTTGGTTTTATTCCAAATGATCCTGTAATAGTAGATTACCAGTAGTCCTATCATGTTTTCCACCCTCCCATCCCTACTCAATCTCAATATCAACTGATATATGATCAAATTCAACCCTGAGAAGAGGTTTTTGATGCCAACCAGCATGATTATTCACATAATCAGCTTCAAGCGCACCCTTACTAGAATGTGTTGGATCTGATCCAAAAGTTTGACTGTGTGTTGTGGGATTTAAGCTAAAAGCTTGAACATATGAAGATTAGTGACGTTAGTAAGGAGTTCTCACACATGTATTGGATGTTGGTTGACATTGAGAAGAAGAAAAAGATTATCTTGCAGCAACAAGAGTTGGCTAAGAAATCCTTTGTTTATGATCAAGAGTGGGTGACAAAAAGAATACAGTTTGAAGGAAGTCTTGAAGGAGAGATAACTGCTAAAAAGGAGCAAATGAAGTTTTTGTCTGCTTAGGTGCAAAGTAGTCAAGCGCACTCAGATTATCAGTGCCAAAAAGGGTGTGAAACCTAGGCATCCCTTTCCATTCCTAGTTTCAGCTCAACTCTTCCTAACATCCAGAAAGTAAAAGAAGAGCAGATTCTTGACCAACATAGCTCACTCAACATGGAGGAAAATAGAAATATAAACTTGTTGCATTTAACTACAGAGGAATATAGATTAGAACAAAAGAATATTGGACAGGAAAAGACCTTTCAAGAAGTGTCTTTGAATGCTCTAACTTATCAGCTTCCTTATTTTGTAAAAGATGGGAAAAATGCTCCAATAGGACAGCAAGGTGAAATGGTGAAAGAGTCTGATTGGGAAGAGCAGTTTACAGTTTGGAATGAAGAAGGTGTGAGTTTTCCCACTTTAACAATAGTTTTAGAACAACAAGAGGACATCAAAAAATCTAAGGAGTTACTAATTGACAATAATCAATATGAAAATGGAGCCTTGGACCATGAAGAAGAGCATAAATTTGAACCCGACACCATTTTTGAAGTTATGAGCTTTGATATATTTGAGCATGTTATGCATGAGAAAGCTAATGTTGAGCTTTTTGGGGAGATGTGCATAGGTATAATTGAGCAATTTTGTTTAATGTTGGATGACAAGGAATCAAACCTTTTAGGAGAAGTTGACAATCATGATGAACTAGAACAACAAGTTTATAAGCTTGAACAAGTGTTGAAGCAACAGGAGGAATATGGTCCTGATAGAGAGGAGTTCAATCTCTCAAGTCAAGAAACTTCTCATGAATCTGATTTGCAAGGTCTTAGCTAGTTGGAGGAGCTTCCTTTATGTTGTACTAAAGAGCTTGAGGCTGATATATCAATTAAAAGCTTGCTTCAAGAGGCTACTTCAATGTTTGAGTTTTTGCCTTCCTTCATTGAAGAAGAAAGTCCTGATTTGAAGTGTACCTCCTTGAGTGATAATGAGGATTTTGAGCTTGAACCAGTTGTCCCTAAGAGCCTTCCAAGAGCTGATAGCTTTGATGAGTTGTTAGACACCCTAGTGGAAGAGGATTGTCCATTGACCATGGAGGAGGAATCAACATGGCAACTTATTATGCAAGGTGAAGATAATGTTGTTTTTTCTAAGCATCCAGATTATTTTCTCTATAGTCCAAACTTAGCCACGAAGCAGGACAACCATGAAAAGTAGGAAGAATGTGAAGCAACCAATAATGGGGGTCCAAGTTTTATCTGTTCTAGGGGTTGTCCAATCAAATATTTGGCTAGTATGGAGGCCACTGAAGTACCATAGGTCATGCTTGCACCCAAGTATGAGGATGCAATTGAAGAAGAAACTGATTTTGGAGTTGCAGCTGAGAGTGATCAAATTCAACTCACTTGTCCAGTCCAAGACATCAATAGGCATGATCAAAATCAAGGTGTAAGTGAGTTTATTTGCACATTTCATGAAACATTGCAACAGTCTATTGAATATTTGCATGTGTTTCATGTTCTTTCAACAATATATAATCATGTAATGCATCAGTTGTTGATTAGAAAGGGGTGCTATTTTGCAAAGCCAGTCGATGGTTTTGCTTGATCAACTTCTTTGCTGGTTAGGGTAGGTTATAATAGGTTTCCAGATACAATTTTCCATTCCCTAAGTGTTGTTCGACACAGTTAGGTAGTTTTCCTTTTGAGTTTTTGTAATGTTTGAATAAGTTTCCAAGGTATCATGTAGTTGTTTTGTTCAGTTGCAGAAGTTAGAAATCCGTTTGTCCAAGTGTTTTAGAAGTCTCTGAGTGACCTTATGCCCAATGGATAAGCTTCAGGCAACTGGTCTGATGTTTAGTAGGAAAACATATAGCAGATGTCACCAAAAATGTTACCTAATTTCATTATTAGCTCAATCAAGTAGAGCTTTTGTGTCTTAAATGGAAAAAGAAAGGTACATTTTTTATTCTTTTGCTGCATTACATGCATGTGCATAAATAGAATCGAAAGGATTACATTACACTAGATCACATTTATGCAAATGTAGATAACATAGAAAGGATTTCACAAATCTTTTTAGAATGAGTAATATTTATTGATAAAATAAATGTATAAGGTCTCACACAACCCGTGAGAGTAACTGTTTCATTGCAAATGAAAAGAAAAACTATACGTTTATAGAAAACTAATGGGGTAAATATGCATATGAGATAGGGTGACTCGTCATTGCTTGAATGACGAGTCTTGGTCCTGACTGTTGTGTCTTGTGTCATCTCGTGTTGTCCACTTGTCATGCACTCAGCTACTGTCTCCTTGGTGCCCCTAGTTATCTGCATAAAATTTTGAAAACTGATGTTAGAGAAATGATGAGGCATCATACATCATATGATATACATCTACAAATATATAGTTTGACTTCCAGATGCAGTAAACCAATTAGTATCACATGGACCTTCGAGAAAGCAATCAGATAATCAAGAATATTAATCACATGCCCATGTTTTTCCTAACATGTATGTTTCATGTGTAGATACAGGTGTCATTTAACACTCATTTCATTTTTGCATGTGGAGAAAATGTGGCTCCCACGAGGGTTAAGCCCAGCATGTCTAATTGAGAAACATTAATGCTCTCAAACAGTATAAAAGAAAGAGATACAATTGCAGAAAATGAAGTGCAAAAGCCATCCTGTAGCTTCTCATGACAAACATAATCTACAGATACAACATTTGATAAGAACAACATGATTTATTGCCAGAGACAGTCACATGAATAGTTTGAAGTGCCGTGCATTTGTAAACTGTCATTAAGGACAACATGGAAATGATAAGTGATGCTTTTGTACTGAGGAAGAGTCATTAAACATATATGTTTTGAAGAGTATCAAGCTCTGTGAGATGAATGATTAGGACAATCATAGTTATGGATGTCACAATCATACAATTCCAAGAGTTTGATATGTCAAACATGGAGAGAACAACATAGATGGACACATCAAGTACAACAGGTAGAGATTATGTCAGAAACAGGCATGTTAGGGGTCTGAGAAATAAAGACAGAGATTATTTACTACAATACAGAGATTGATTCCATTTCACACTGTGTAGAAGCATTTAAGGCATGCCTAAAGACTACCCATATTAGTCAATTGTTAGAATTGTGGTGGAATCCTATAGACTGTGCATAGCATATTCAAGCATCCAAAGCAAGAAGGCCAAAGTCAATCACAAGAATAGTTTGAAGATAACCAAAGGTTTGTAAGAGTATTATAATCCCTGATAGAGATCTGTATAAGATGACAATGAGATTAACTCTTTGAAGGATTACAAAGGTTTTGATTAAGACAAAGATCATGTCTCTAATAGCATAAGCATGACTAAGGTAATCTTGACAAAAAGACAGTGATGAATGCATTAGAGGGATAGGGATAGTCATCTCCATGACTGTAGTAGTCTCTACTGCATCAGATAGATCAAAACAATTAAGTGACTGTCAAAGAACTCCATATTTTTAGAGATTAACTAGAAACAATATCTTATGCTCAGAACAACAATCAATGAAGAACAATAGTGTATACATGCTACAAGAGCTATATGATTAAATACCATGAACAACTGACAAGTACAGTTTCAGTACAAATGTATGCTACAGAAGTTCAAAGTACTTAGCCAAGTGAGATAAAAGAAACAAAGTCATGCCTTTAAGTTGCTAGAGCTTTGTATCATCTGATACAGTTAAGGACAGATCATATAGAAGCATCATTTGACTATGATAAAATAACAAGAAGACAAGTGGCAGATACAAAAGATCTAAGTGTCAAAGCCACGGGTATAGATGAAAGAAACAACAATAATGCTTTTGACAAAGTATTAAAATCTTGTTATCATGTGATGCTTTGAAGCTACAGTGGAGGATAAGTCATATAAATGCATTATCTAACTATAATTGTCACAATGAAATGAAAGATAAAGCATTCTATGCTAAGAATAGCAGTCCACAGAAAGGAAGACACCAGTCCTATCAGAATCAAAACCAAGTGTGGAGCAGTCATCACTGAGTTAAATAAATGATATAACAAAAATAGTGACAGTGCTAACAAGTTCAAATAGTGATATGGAGGTTGTCAAAAGCATTTTCTGTGTTGCACAAAGGTTGAACTATGGCCATGTCAAAATAAGGAAAATTTACTGAGAAATAATGAAGGGTTTGGGTTTTAGTAACCCAATAGCAATTTTGGTGCTTGTGTAATGAAATGCCTAGAGTAGAAAGAGGTCTTTCTTCACATATATCAAAACCCACTTGGGGTTTTCTGGAGCTTCAAACAAAAAGAGAATCTGACAAGATAAGAGCAAAATGGTGTATGGCCCTGGCCATTAAAGAGTTTCAAACCTAGAAAACAGTAAGTAACATGTTTCATTCATTTTTCTATCATGGGTCGATCTTGAACAAAGATATTTTTGTAGAAATAAAGAAAAATTCCTTAGTGCAAATGGTATATGGCCGTGGCCATAAATCATTAGCTTACCCATGGTTTGTTTTTGTTCTCCAAAACCCATGTATGGAATGCATTCCCAAAGCTCAAAATAGAGATCTCCATGGCGGCCAAGAGATGGGGTATCAACAGAGAAATAAAACACATGAAGTGAGTAGAGAAAATCATTGAGGCCACGGCCTATATGGCCTAGGAATCAATAAAAATGGAGAAACTTATTCGGTTTTTGTCATCACAGAAGACTTACCTCTATAGTTTCCTTCAAGAATGCAACTAAAATGCCCTTGAAAACTAGCTACAGAAATGCCTTCAAAACCCATAGAGCAAGCTACAGAGAGTTCCATGGCAGCGCAGAACAACAAAGTTGCAAAAATGCAAAATGCAAATGAAGGCTCAAAGTTGCCTTTTTGCTTTAGGGTTTCAACCCTAAAAGAGCCCGATGGCTTTTTGTGTTTTTTTAAAACTTTTGTATCTTTTCAAAATATAGCCCATGGTCAAAACTTAGGATATCTCATGCCTAGCATTTGTTAATGCTTTGTCCTTACACACTAGGCTTAGCACGTAGATATTTAGCTGTCTTTTTATTTCTTTTGCATAAATATAGAATGTGAAACATTTAAACTTAAATGATGCAATTATAAACCATTTAAAATTTATTGTTACCCTTATATGCAAAAGAGGTTATGAAGACATATGCAATGTATTAATTGACCTTGGAGGTTGGTAGACACATGCCAAATATATAGCTACTAAGTTGCCTTAGAGATGAGTGGCTTGAATAAATCATAGAGGTAGTTAGTGGTTGAGTTGAGTTTTGGAGAGCATCTAGGAGGTTTTATTGTCTTTGCAGTTCTTTAGGAGTGGTTTTCATGTGTCATCATGTTAGACCAAGCCTTTATTGACTTTTTCCCTCATTTTGAGCTCTTTTGGAGGAGATTTAGGTGCTAGATTTGGGGTATTTCTGTTGTATCCTACCCAAGGTGGTTTCTAGCTCCTTGTTCGGTGGAATCATTTGGATAGTGATGGATATAGTCACTTATGTGACCCATTTTGTAAATAGTTTTGATTATGCATTTTGGAGTTAGTGATTTTGACAATCCTTTCTCAGATTTGAGCATCTTTTGTAACTCATTTTACTTGATATGACATACAATGAAGGCCTTGAGTATCATTGACTTGGATTTCTACCTACTTATTCTTTGCATTATTGTACTTACCAACTTATTGATCAAGTTATCTGTGAGGTAATACTTATTTCCTTGTAGCTTTGTCTCAGATTTTAGAGCCTTTATGCAGAAATTATACCAATGTAGGTTGTAAATTGTGTCAAAAGGTGTGAATTGCATTTGAATGTGAAGATATTTTTCCTTTTGAAAGTTTGAACACCAAGACCTATTTGTGAAATATTTATGCAAAAGTATACAGTGGCAAGTTGTGCAAACATGTTTTCTGTCGTTATGGCAAGTGCATGTATTTGAGTTTCATATTCCTTTTAATAAGGTGTATCACCCTTAGAATTTTAGTTTTAGTTTTAATACATGTATTTCTTACCCTTTTCATTGTCAAAGCCATAAAATAGTTAGTCTTAGGTGACATAAAGTTAGGAAGCTGGCCTTCTCCAGAGATTCACTCCAGTTTCTAGGTGACCCATAGCCATAGGAGTGTTTCCATGTTCCTCTAGAGTACCAATTTTCTACAAATTGGTAGGGTGCAACTTTCAGAGATAACATGTGTAATGAATGAATAAATAAGCTATATGGTTAACAAAATTTAATCACACTCTTTTACACTTATAAAAAAATGATATTTATAGGATGATTTTATTATATACTCCTACACATGCCTAACATGATAAAATGGAAGGAAATGCCATATTACATGTGTTGGCAAGAGACACTATATGGATTCATGATTGTTGTCATTGATGGCAACAAAGTTCATCCCACACATCCGCAGGACATGGTGTGTCTCTACCGGAAGTTAGAGTGAAGAATGTTGTGGTCCGGTAAACAAGAATAGAGCATATGGCAAGGTCCGACAGACAGGTCCGGATCTCTCAAAAGAAGCATCTTGGTAAAGTGCAGATTTGGGGAAGTAAAGAGTACTACCTTGAGTGATAGATTCCAAGGTTTTAGCCTTTGGTGATAGATGAGGCAAAAGATATGAATACTTGAGTACCGGGTTCCTGAGTGACAGTGTGAATAGAGGAAGAACTGACTGACAGAACATCAGACTACTTTCCGGATGTGTTACTGATGGTGTTAAAGGTTATGAAGGCATGAATCATGTTTGGCCGACATGATTAATGATTTCTACAAGTATATGCTTGATCCGCATTACTTGATGTGTAAGGATTCAGCTGACAGAATAGAGTTTGTGAGAAGATTGACTGTTCCGGGTGCCAACTAGAAAGATAATGAAATCACTTGTGCGGATATATATAAAGGATGGATTTAGTTGTGAGAAGAGTTGTTGTGACATATGTGGTATGCAAAAAAAAGCAGAGCAGAGCAGAAGCAATAAGGAAGGTCCGGTATGTGAAAGGAAAGCAGCATAAGAGAAGAGGAAAGATGAAGTGCAGCAGATCAGTGTACTGAGCCTAACTGGAACTAAACTCCAGCATATGTGGATGCTTCCAATTAGTTCAAGTATTGTATAACATTCTTTTGTAGATAGTGTGTCTCCTTGTAGGCAATGTGCCTCCTTTGTGAGCAGTGTGCCGGGCAGTGAGCCCTAATTGGCAAGTGCCATTTTGTATTTCCTTATTCTTCTAATAGAGAATAATCTTTGGGTTAATCACCCCATGGTTTTCTCCCTTAATAGGGTTTCCACATAAAAAATACTGTGTCATGTGTTTCTCCTTTTTCATGGTAATGTTTGCTTAGTTGAATTAATGTTGCATTGATTAATAAGAAAGTTCAGAAAGAAGAAATAATTAGGATAACTGATTCACCCCCCCTCTCAGTTATCAACAACATGTTTATAACTATAATATTTTTTTTTGAGGCAACATAGGCCTCAAACATTGTTTATTTGATATCTTTTGATCTAAACACATTTAAGACATGCACATCTAAGCATTTTATTCATAATCTAAAGTTGAAAAATCATATAAAAAATCTCTGCTATTCTGCATCATATTGATTAAGAGTTAGACATAGTAAATACTTGTTCTCTAATTTTGAAACATGAGAAAACAAATGATGTAATACAAACACATCATATGTTTTTTTTGGAAGGGGTACTATCATTTAATATAACTTCTTCATTGACTCTTGAATTTGAAGGACCATCGAACTTATCATTAGATAAGGTTGTTGTTGATTCAAGCCATGCACACTCTCATTGACCCACCATATTCTTGTATGTGGAAATGGTCCATTTCACCTTGTTTATAGAGTAAAATATAAGTGTTGGAAAAGTTACTCTTTCTATTTGCTCTTGAGTCTCATTATAGTTTTGCAGAGGAGAGATTTTTTGATTGGGTACTTTGATATTTTCAAGACTAGAAATAGAACCAACTATTCTAATTTCTTGTGACATAATGATGCTATTGTGAACTAGACTTAAACTCTCCCTAGTTGGTGGTATACCTAACATTGCATCATTTGGGGTTCTATGCATATGATGCCCACTATAATATCTTAAATGTCAAGATCAATAAGCATGTTGGCTACTACTCTTTTGATTTCTCTTTCTCCTATCTTATGAATTTGATAGAATATTTATTGATTTTCCTTCTACAACAATATTTCTTCACAAAAATTAGTATTGGAAGGTTGGCAGCAAACTAGAGCATGTTTGAGTTTGTCATTTATAGCTTTGTGATAACTTAGCACTATACTCTTCATCAAATGAAAGCATAGGGTCAATAAGGCATTTAATTACACGAATTGGCATGTGTATATAGTGTTGTTAACATTTATAAACGGCACATGTCTCAAAGAGGATGAGACATAAGGCTACACATACAAAGAAGATAGGCTATAGATTAAACAAAATAGTAGTAGGCTCAAAAATCTTAGCCCAAAATAGTAACCTAAGGTAACCTAGTTACTTTCAAATTTAGATCATTATTGTGTTATTGATTATATTTTATTTTTGATTTTAGATATTGTGTGAACATTGGTGCATGATGAGGAATGTATAGATTGGTGGGTGATCTAGGTTTGATGTTTGAAATGAAAGCAAACCACTACAATATGGAAATCTGAAATCATGTTGCAAATCTTAAATTTAATCTATAGAATACCAGAATGGAGATTAAGAGTAATGTAAGTCATCTACACAGAAATCAACAAACACATAAGAAACTCATTCAACATAGTATTTACATGGAGACAACTCTTTCGATCAAAAATCTCCACCATAAAAGAGGCCAAGTATATATTATCTTCAAAAGAGATATTCACTTCCCTCTATTTTGCATTCAATCCAATTGCACCTATGTATCTATGAACTTTCACAACCTCTACCTTCTACCTCCTGAAGCACATGTTATATAGAAATTACATACAATAATGAGAATACATGAAATGTGGCATCCAAGCTTGGGAAAATTCTAATTCACTACATTGGGAATCTCACCAGCATGCTAAAAATAGCCTCTTATAGCTTCTTACACTATCTTACAAGTTTTCATAACTGACTATAATTATCTCTCCATTTTGGGTTCCTAGTTTGTCATACAATCCTTTGAAAATAGGAGATGCTCTTACATGTGTCATAGACTATCAATAACTTACATAAATATTCTCTTACACATGTCATAATCAATCCAAGAATAGCCACTCCAAGATGGGCACTTAGTTTGACCTTATCACCGCATTTACATTTCCAAAGATGCTCTAATCGGTAAATAGTAAATGTCTCCAAGTAAATAATTAATCATTGTTAGTAATAAATAATTAATTACCATATCTGTAAAAAAATAATTACCATCATTGGTGAAACCTTCATCCATTATGAACTTATTTACAAACAATATTAGGAATAATTAAATACATGTGATTTAAAAGGTTGATGGCACTTTAATCCTAACATTTTATATAGAAATAATTGATGAAAGAACACCAATACACTAAGAGAGGGGTGTGTAATGTCCCCAATCTAAAATTTATTATTAAATCCAAATCTAAAAATGTCTTTAACAAACTTAACACTAATATGCATTAAAACAATGAAACTAGCTAACTAGTTTGCACAAGTATTACACAAAAATAAACATAAAAAACTCAAATGTTTTTTATTATGTTTTGCTGATACATATGACATGGAATCAGGCTTGCAGTACTGATTTACAACAGAAACAACTTCTACAACTCTTCACAACAAATCTGCTAGCTACATCACCAAAATAGGGTGAAATACACGCGGAAATCACCATTAAACACTGCTAAAACTCCAAGAATCATGCCCAAATGTGTAGGAAATGAACCAAGGCATCTGGGGTTGATGAATAACAACATCACACATAGAAACACATTCCTAATACATCAGCAACAAAAAACATCACCAACAGAAGCTCTACAATCACTCAGAAATGCTCGAAACACACCCTGCATGCACACAAAAACTACACATGCAACACTCCTTAGATCAAACCAAAAATACCTAGCTAGTCAAAGATGATACAAAACTTTGAAATGGATGAAATAAATCTACTACACTAACATACAATGACCTGCAACAACACAATTGCTTTGAAAACACCAAATATCTACTCCTGCACACAAAACACTAAAACTGCCAAAATCTCCAAATTCCTTTAGCTCTGATGCAACCTCTGGATGAGATTGCTACCTGTAATCCAAGAACATTGCCCTCAGATCACCTAGAACTCATATCTACCGACCACAATCTCTAACTTCAATGGTTTCCCTATCCATTGAAGAAAACACAAGCTAAACAACTCTGTGAGAAAATTGTCAAAGTTGCAATAGTCCCAAATGTGTTTTTGGTCTCCAAATAAATAGAGGAGCAAACCCAAATGACCCCCTCTTGAAAAATTAAATAAAATAATATTATTACATCAATTTCCATCCAAAATAGGCCCACCATAATGAACGCTATAAGATTGCCCACCAAAATTAAATAATAACTCCATGCATGCAAGCTGTCATAAAACTGCCAAGGAATCTGCTAATAATAGATTGCCACCTAAACTTGGAGGTTACAAATCTTCTCACATGAAATACCACACCCTTCCTTGGGTAAATAATGTAAAATAATAAAATTAAATTAATTATTTGACCCCTTTTATCATAAATAAGAATTAATAATTGTTTCAGGCCCAAATAACCAATTTTAGATAATTATTTTCTAATTTCCATACCTTAGCCCAAGGAAAATATCTCCTCTGACATGAATTAAATGAAAAGGGGACATGACAAGTCCACCCTTCCCAAGATTGCTTGTCCTCAAGCAATGTAGACTTAGTTTGCTCAAGAACCATTGTGCCAATGTGATAAGTCATGCTATACTACTAAAAAAGCCTTGATCCTGTACCTATCAAGTGAGACAACTCTTGCCAAAGAGTACAATGCAAACCTGGAGATTTTTTATTCCTTAGTGACCATGCCCTATGCCAAATAGAAGTTTCCATATAATCTAGGCTCTTGGATGTGCAAATATTTGGTACATTCTCCCCAATGCACCAACGCAGTTTTGGCCAACATCCTTCTTGGCATTTGAGGAACTCTTAGAGTACTAGGCCTAAGCTGAGTGATACTAATGTAACAATCACCAAGATATAACCAATTGATCCATGCTATCAATTGGTATGTAATATGTCTCCCCTTATTTTGCATTTGCGTCCTTTCTCCCACAACTTGCCTCTTCAGCGGTGCATATGCAGTTTTGGCCAACATCCTTCTTGGCATCCGGTGAACTCTTAGAGTACTGGGCCTAAGCTAAGTGATATTGATGTAACAATCACCAAGATATAACCAACTAATCTATGCTATCAATTGTTATGTAATATGTCTCCCCTTATTTTGCATCAGTATCCTTTCTCCCACAACTTGCCTCTTCAGCGGTGCATATGCACTATTATGCGACAAGCCAATCCTAGAACCTTTGCAACTTATTTCCATGATATAAATTTGTTTTGTGCTTCTATTAGGACTATTTTAACATCCATTGAATCCTATGTAACAACAAATATATCTCAGCGAAAAACCAACCATTTCTATCTTCAAAACATTGAACTATACATGGCTGAAATGCACACTAGCTAGCCCAAACTTTACCTCAACTTGAGGGATGGTACCTTCAGATTTGTTAGCTGATCTATAATAGAAAAATATATGTAGAAGGATACCAAGTAACATCATGTAACAACAACATGTACACCACCATTTCCCAAAAACCGGATCTGCAAGTAATAGTGTATTTTGTCTCCATTGTATGCATGTATGAGCACTAGGTACTTTGTACCATAAGCATCTAAAACTTCTTATTGTATCACCAATCTAATTTTTACAGCCTATAAGAATGTTATAACAATTAATGCATCCTTCACAATAGAAAATATGTAACTTGGAAACAATTACCTCTTTTACCTTCAAATGGTAGAGGTATACCTTGCTAAAAACAACACTAATTGTTCCATACTCTATCTCAATTTGAAGGTTGTTGAATATTACTTCAAGGTCTGATCTAGAAAAATAATGGTATATTTGAGGAGCAGAAATGATCATCATATAATAGTAGCAAATACTCCCCCAAACTTGGGATCTCAAATTTGCAAACAAAGGTTCATTCTGATGGAAAACTATGCATTCTCTGAGTTCCTCCATTAGCTCATTCATTTTTTGCTGCTCATCATTTAGATCATGTCGATCCAAGTAGGTGATGTCAATCTCCCCTATAGATACTTTGGCAATACACAAATACTTCCTAATAATTTTCCAAGTCTTGTTGGAGATCAAAATATCATCATCATAATCAAAATCTCTTAACTCCTCTTCCTTGGGATGAGACCAAGGTATGCTCAAAATTTGGCTCCTCACTCCCACATTGTAGTCATGATAATTATCTTGTATTCCAAGGACTCTTACCATGTTGTCCAAAGCTCTACCACTTGAAAGATGGTTTGGACCATATTGTAAGTGGGTTGGAAGGTGGCTATAACCGTTATAGTTAGCTTAAAATTTTCTTCCAAACAACAATATATCAACTAGAATATTGGCTCTTGGTATCCACAAAGAATGAAACTTCTTACACACAATATGAGGCAAAAATATCTTCCCAAATCCATGGTTGTAACACTGCATTCTTTTACTAAAAATCAGAAATGTAATATTTAGAGACCACCTTGTATTAGTTGCAAATACGTCAACCATGAAAATGGGCTGGAAACTCCACTTTGTGATTGAAAACTCTTTTTGATCTTGTGAAAGGGTCATGAATGTCTCCTATCGATATTTCATCCACATAACTATGACAACTTTTGGAGCTCCATCTTCAATTCCTTGAAGCTCTACCTCCCTTCTCTTGGATTCCATAGCGAACTTTCTCCTAGAATGCACCATAACAAAGTTAGTCACAATATCTTGAATATCAAAAAGACACTTAATTTGCTTACCCACATAAATCATCAAGCTTCCCAAAAGAGCTATCTCCATTTGGCTATCATTCATGAGCTTGTCTTCAATTTTGGTACTTGGCTCCCACAAGTGATCTATAAATTGTGAATATTGGTCCTTCACAATGTGGTTAAAAAGCACAACAAGCTCCATATGATCCCTTATGGATTCTCTTTCAATCCAAATGCAAAGAATGGTGAACTCGATATTAATCTCTCTATTCACTTTGGCTCCCAAGAGATCACTTTTGTTAACATGCTTCCCATGGTGACCAAAATTTTGTAGTGATATAAGAGGAAACAACAAATATGAAATATGATCATTGTTTCCATACCTTAGGCTACCAATAATGAGATCATCCTCCTTTGATGAGATGTGGATTCTTGAGATACTCTCAACAATGCTATCCTTGCAACTCATAAGATCTCCTTCAAAAGCATGTCCACTCACCACACTACTTCAAAATCTAGTCATTGTCTCCCCTTTCAAAAGATGGCAGATTAATTCCTGTTTGTTCTTCTTGGACTCTTCAATCTATATGTTTGATTTGGATAGAGCACCTGGATCCCACACCCTTGTGCATAAGCCATTATATATTCTTTCAGCCTCTATGTGATGCTTTTCATGATTATGAGAAAATTGTAATGATAAATTATCAAGCATTAGATCTTTTCCAATATTATTATATCCATTCCATAAGCTATAATAATGAAGACAATCAATTTGCATACCACTAATCGCTGATCCAAAATTTGTAGCAAGCTGAATTCCAATATTGGTGTTTGGTGAAGAACTTGCCTTATGTGCATGTCCCTCAACGAGGTCATCCTGAAACTTCTCATAAACTATGACATTATGTTTTCTTCCATATGAGTGCTCCACATGTAAGTCTTTCCTTGTTGAAACCTCTTATACAATACCATCAACCTCACTTCTACATTCAGCAAGTGACACTTCCTTCTGGATTTCATCACATTTCCACTAACACATACAATCATTGGAAGTCAATAAAGCATCTTTTATGACCAAAGAATTTTTACCTTCAAACTGAATGGTGGATTCCATAAAATTTTTCTTTTGTTCCATCTCCTACAAATATGATTTTTGCAAATATGATTTTTCTTTATGCTCCACTTGAACCATTGTATCTTCTTATGGTTCCAATTCTAGCTACTCTATCTTCTTTCCAAGTTCTTTTGGTTCCTGATTAATGATTCCTTGTGACTCTAAATTTAACTACTCTTCTTGCTTCTTGATTTCTTTAACATCATTAAACTTTTCTTCTTCCTTTCTAGATCTTATGAATTACCTATCAAAAGATACTACAACTTTGAAAGCTTCGGGTTTACCTTGATACTCGTCAAAGATTTTCATAACCACCTTTTCTTGGGGCATAGTTCTTCTTGTAAACTCTACATATTTTTGAAATGTTAGGGCTGGCTTAAAACCTTCAGAATGATTCTAGTATTCTTCATACCATCTAGCAATTTTGGAGGCACCAATTTCATAGTCCCTCTGTATCAACCCCTTTATTAGAGAATTGAAGAAACCTCCCATGATTCACACCAACAACTCAATTTACCCTACAGGCTGACAAGATCATGCTCTGATACCACTATAATGTCCCCAATCTAAAATTTATTATTAAATCCAAATCTGAAAATGTATTTAACAAACTTAACACTAATATGCATCAAAACAACCAAACTAGCTAACTAGTTTGCACAAGTATTACACAAAAATGAACATAAACAACTCAAATATTTTTTATTATGATTTTATAATACATATGACATGGAATTAGGCCTATAGCACTAACTTACAACAAATTCTACAACTCTTCACAACAAATTTGCTAGCTACAACACCAGAATTGGCTGAAATACACATGGAAATCACCATTAAACACTGCTAAAACTCCAAGAATCATGCTGAAACATGTAGGATCTGAACCAAGGCATCTGGGGTTGATGAAGAACAACATCACACATTGCAACACATTCTTAAAACATCAGAATCAACAAACAACACTAACAAAATCTCTACAATCACTCCAAAATGCTTGAAATACCCCTGCACGCACACAGAAACTACACATGCAACACTCCTGAGATCAAACCAACAATACCTAGCTGATCAAAGCTAATCAAAACCTCTAAAATGGATGAAATACATATACTACACTAACATGCAATGACATGAAATGATCTACAACAACACAATTGCTCTGAAAACACCAAATATCTACTCCTACACACAAAACATTGAAACTACCAAAATCTCCAAATTCCTTCAACTCTGATGCAACCTCTAGATTAGATTGCTATCTGCAGTCCAAGAAAATGACCCTCAGATCACCTTGAACTCATGTACACCAGCCACAAGCTCTAACTTCAATGGTTTCCCTATCCACTAAAGAAAACATGAGCTAAACATCTTTGTGAGAAAATTGTCTAATTTGTAATAGTCCCAAATGTGTTTTTGACCTCCAAATAAATAGAGCAAACCCAAACAACCCCCTCTTGTAAAATTAAATAAATATTGTACATCAATTTCCATCCAAAATAGGCCCACCATAATGACCGCTGCAAGATTCCCCACCAAAATTAAATAATAACTCCATGCATGCAAGCTGTGATAAAAACAACCAAGGAATTTGCTAATAATAGCTTGCCACCTAAACTTGGAGGTTATAAATATTCTCACATGAAATACCACACCCTTCCTTTGGTAAATAATCCAAAATAATAATATTAATTTAATTATTTGACCCCTCTTATCATAAATAAGAATTAATAATTGATTCAGGCCCAAATAACCAAGTTTATATATAATTATTTCCAATTTCCATACCTTAGCCCAAGGAAAATATTTTGAATTTGAAAATATCTCCTCTAACATGAATTAAATAAAAAGGGGACATGACAGGGTGAATCAGTGTATATTAATTTTTACTATTTAACCAATAAAAGAACTAAGATCATTCATAAACTAAGATCACACACAATCCACATAACACCAGATGTACGTGGAAAACCCTAAAAGGGAAAACCACAGTGAAGATGATCAATTTTCACAAAAAGTTTTTAACAAATGTTTTGTAAGCATTCACTTATAGGTACATTAACACCCAAGACAATGTTTGGAGGCACCAACCTATAGGTACACTATACACCTAATTGAGCACCAACTTAATGCAATGAGGCACCAATCCCTGTGTTTCTCAATCTATGAACATTTGACGGTGAGAAAAAGGGCATATACACTAGCAACCACATTTTTTGTTCTTCAAAACCAAATATATGTTACTCCTACACCTGCCTCGACATTTGAACCACCACTAACTGCTAAGAAAATTGAAAGTTTATAGTTTCAGAATCATTACATAACAACCACCAATCAGTTAAACAGTTGCGCAACAATGGAACAGTTATAGATCTGAATCACCATCTCAAACATTCATTATGGTGTGTAATAGTCATCAGTATAATTGCCAATATGTATTCGACATTTGAGACATACCTGAGCTTCAAAAATAGTCCATTGACAAATGTATCTCTTTGTGAACTTAAAAGTTCGTTGTCACAAGCTATCAGTGAATTTGTCATTTCGCAAACTAAAATGTTTATTAGTTCAACACCTTTAGTCACCAAGTCCTTTTATCAGTAAAATTTGCTTTTACAAACCTCAACCTTTGTTGCCTTTATCAACAAAAAGTCTCTTTCATGAACTTAGGTCTTGGTCGCCTTTATCGACAAAATTTCCCTTTTAAGTACCTTGATCACATCACCTTTATTATCAACAATTTATTGTTCTCATGAACCATGACTTAATCACTTTTATCAAACTTAACCTTCCACTTATGCTTCAACACCTTTTCCTTGAGCCACGAGCCAACTTTCCTTTTATTGGCAAAAACACCAAACCACAAACTAACTTTCCTTTGTACCCTTTGTCGCCTAATCGACGAATGAGTGAAATCACGAATTGAACTAGTTCACAAAACAAAAACTTTACCGATAACATAATCCTTTGTGCCCTTTGTTGATTAGTCAATGAATCAGCGAAATGTCTCGAACTAGTTTGTGAAACAAAAACTTTGTCGATAACACAAACCTTACACTTCACCCTTACTTCTTTACACCTTTGTCAGCGAATTGACAACTTTCGAAGATCACAAACTAGCCGAGACTTACACTTTTCTTCTATCAACAAAATTCCAATTTCGTGAACCAAAGAAACTTTGACTTCAACTTGAAAGTCTTTATTGGGGAATTGAGTCATTGGCAAACCTAAGGGTTTGCAAACTAGTGACTTTGCTAACTAAGTTTGCAACTTCAAACTTTTATCGACCGAAGGCTCCTTTTCAATGAACTTAAGCACTTGCAAACTTGTCCTTAAGTTGAGTCAGAGAAATCAACCATCGGTGAACTAAGCTATCGGTGAAATAATCAGTTCATGAACTAGGAATTTTCTCAACAAAGGTTCCTTTGATCGACTTGAAAATCCAAACTGTCTTTTATGGCTTGTCAGCAAACTGTCTGATTGGGTAACTGCTGGGTCAATGAATTTAGAAATTCGTAAACTGATGAAATCACTGACAAGAAATTGCCGACTGGCTATAACTTAGCCAATTTTTTCCCAATCTTCACCAAAATGAAACTAGGGATACCCAATCGAGTCTTCAACAAGATGATGTCCTCAGTTTTAGCCAAACAATTTGAAATGGCCTCCAATCCAACAATCTCCTAATCTCAATGCAATCAATCTCCTAAGCTCAATGCAATCACATCAATGCCAAACCAAACCAAATCCAACAATATCATCAATGACATGACAAATAATAATTGCCTAAAGTGGCTCAAATAACTATTTAATAAGATAGTGTACATGCACCCAAGCTCTTGGGAATGAATCTACGCATTATATTGTTAATTTTTTGAACACCTTTAGTGAATGCCTAGTAAGAGTACTCATTGTTTATATTTCTAAGTTTACTATTAAATGTTGGGTAGTTTGTCGTAGCTCAAAATCTCTCTCCATTTTAAATATGTTCTTTCAATGTTCATTTCAATGTCTTTCTCCAGTGATGTAGTTAGTAAAAAAGTTGAGTATTGAAGGCATATTACCCTTGAGATGGACTTATTCATAACCGAACCTACCAACCACCTAGAATGTTATTGGTTACATGGGTTACACTTTATATGCTTTATTTGTGGAATTTTAAGGTTTTATTACTGAAGATAATGGAAGCATCAAGGGTTGATAAACACAAATATAAATCAAATCAAATCATTGTACCTTCAAAAACCTTTCTATTCCACCCTCCTTGATAGAGTGGAGGATTGTTGCACCCAAACCAGTCTCATCTTTACTCAAATGATGATGGTGCTACTGAGTTTCTTACGTAGGTTATTCAAAAGTCCACCAGTATAACAGTGTAGAAGGAGGTGAAGGATGGACAACATAAGGCCAAGGAAAATAAAAATGGTCTAAATAATGCCTAGAAGATGTTTGATTTATAGGAGTTTGTAGTAGGTAAGATCAATGGTTGTAGTTGTAGGATAAAAATCAAGGGTTGTGTTGAAAGGCGGTGTGAGCAAATGAGAAGGGGAGCTTTGAAGGTCCAATGAAATGAAGAGGTGAGATCAATGGCTATGATTGTATGCTAGGGCATCTTTCAAATGGATGGTGGGGATTGAATATAGAGTTGACTTTTGAATTTTAAATTCAAGTTTATTGTGAGGGGAGATGATTAGTTGGAATAGGGTAATTAGTCTTAATTAAATAGGTATCTATTTAATTAATCATGGGGAGGGAAAATTAGAGGAGGGTAGGTACTTAAATAAAAGGAAATTTATTTAATTGACCTAGGATATGGAAGGGCTAATGTTGGAATTAATTAAATAAAGAGACCTTATTTAATTAATTATGGATGATGAATTAGTTAATTAAGTAAAAAAATGAATTTTATTTAATTAACTAGGGCTAAGGGGAAATGACATATGAAATTAATTAAATGAAATAAAGTTTATTTAATTAATTAGGTTAAGTGGATGAAAGGGTGAATTTAATTAAATAAATCAGAATTTATTTAATTAAATTGGACAAATGGATAAAAATGGGGTTGAGTTAGTGCAAAGATGATGTCGATGCGATGTTAGTGAGATGACAGAAAGGGTGGTGTCATCCCAGCCGTTTCTAGATGTCTACATTGATAAATGTGTTTAGCCATGTGGATTAAGTGGTATTGTTTGGAAACCAAGTGTTGGAAAATGATAATAATGGAATTAAATGATTGCATAGTTTATGATGGGTATGATGTCTTAATAACATGATGTGTTGTATAGATCCTTTTTTGATGCAAGTTTAGTTGAGACTATCATGATGGCTAGTGGAGGTTGGTTAACTTGTTGTTTTGGTAGGTGATAAAAAAATGATTCGTGTGACTCCACTTGCCTTGGTGTGTCTTAATTCTTTATGGTTTTAGTAGTAATTATAAGTTATGTTGAGGACTTGATGACATTATCCTATGTGTGGTATATATGTAAATCTTTGTGTGATGTGATGGTTGCTTCCTTTTGTGGGCTAAGTATCCTCTAGGATGCTTTTTAAGTGGTGACCATTTTAGTTGATTATTTGTTTTTCCCTTACTAATTGTTAAATGAAGTATGTTGAGTTTTTCACCATGTTAGGATGGCCTAAAGGTGGGTTGTTTTACCTCCTTGTGACTTTTAGGAAAAAATTAAGTCTTAGGAAGGAGGATCTGAGGCCCACCCTAGTATGTTTGAATTATGTTCTCTTTTGGAATCGATTATTATTTTGATGCACCTAGGTCTTGGACATTGTATATAGGCTTATGACCTTTGTTAAATAGAAAATATCAAACAATGATGTTTGGATTAGAATAATTGGAATAATTTGCATATGATGATGATTTTACTAGAATTTGGCTATGGTGTATTTCATTCAATTCTTATAATATCAAAGTATTTTTGAATTGAATTAATATATGTTCTTCAATCATGAATATAAATGATCCATTTACCAAGTTGAATTTTAATGGAAGAGAATATCTATGTTAAATATATTAGAATGATAGACATGTGATGTCCCATGAAAGGTAATGTGAAAATTAAATTTGTGTAGAGATATGTATTGTGATGAGTAAATGGAAGTTGAGTTATTGTGTGAACTATGAATGCTTGAATGCTATATTTTATCACATTTCATGGTTACTTAGGCTATATGTTTGAACATTTTAATGGGTTCAAATGACTGTGCAGGTAATTTCCAAGGTTAATGGAAATTCAGAGGTCTATCAAGAAACCATTGTAAATTTACCCCATGACACCGAACCTAGTCCCTAATATGGACTAAGGTCTTTGTTTGAATTTTAGTGTTGATATGTATTGAGTTCTATGTAATTTTAATTGTTAAGTGTTCTAAGGTTGTATCATGTTGAGTTGGATGATGAGTTGTCATCCTTCTTGTTTAATTTCGGATTTGTGATTTAAGGGCTTTTAAAAATGTGTTATTTGGTCTTTTTCTTGATTATTTTATTATTTTTAAGGCCCTAGGCCAAGTACCTATAGTATAGGTACTTGTTGGGCCACTAATCTTTGGTCTTGACAAAGTTTTGACCCTTCCAAAGTGCCTTGGGAAGGGGAGTAACGAGATTTGGGTTTGGGGAAAAGGGATGGGTGACTTGTCACCATCCCATTCCTATTCTCCAAGGTTCATGTATGGTCTTGGGTTGATCTCAAAGCCTCACACATGTGTGAGCACACAATGTAAGCCTTTCATGGGAAGAGAGCCCAAGTACTTCCCACTCCATATGCCTCACACATGTGAAAGCATTTGTGGGGAGATGTGTTCTTGAGAATGAATGGGAAGGTGACAAGTGTCACCACCCCATTGAAGGGATTTGAAATTCAAATCCCTATTTATCACCCTCTTGAGGGTGAAGAAAGGGATTTTTTGCTCTTTTTTCATTTTGGCTTGTTTTGGATAGGAAGAAGGATAGATTTGCATACTTGGTCTTGCGAGAAGATCTTGGAGAAAGGTATTTGAAGAGAACTCCACCAACTCTTTATAAATCTCTTGGAATCTTAGATAGGCAGTCTCTCAAGCTCTTCTTAATGTATGTTTATTATTTTCTTGGTTATATGTTTATGGGGTGTATTGTTAATGGTTTGTTTTTTGTTATTGGTTTGGTGGTGTTGTTTATAGTTTGGTGTTCAAGTTTTGTGTAGTATTGAGAATGAGGTTTGTGAAAGGTTGGGCTCTCACTCTCATTGAGAGAAGCCCAAGCATTGGGGTAGGAAGAGAAGTGATTTACTTCTTTCCCCCTTAGTGGACCTTGATATAGATTCAAGTGTTGTGGTTTCCTTGGCTATGAAGTTAGTTGTGTATTTTGGTTGAGTATTAAGTCATTCCCTTGTGTAGTGTGTTCCCATGTTACCTTGAAGGCCTCCTAGCTCGAGGGTGGCTTGTGAGCAAGCCTATGGTTCGGAGGTGAGCATCCCATTGTCTTGGATGAAAAGTCCTCATTTTTCCTAGTTTATGAAGAGCTAGGAGGAGTGCTAGGCACCATTGAAGTGGGTGTATTGTTACTTGATTAAACCACTATGTTGTAGACTTTAATTGTTACAAAATATACACAGTTTATTAAATGCATAGTTTATTGAAATAACTTTTATTGGAAAGCACTAGAAAAATAATTAGAACTAAAAATAATGTATCATAGGTGAAATCTATCCCATCTACAATTTATTAGGGCAAAATTATATCATCAAACTTTGAATTTCATATCATACCTAATCTCAACATGAATGTATTCCTTAGAGGGTGTGTAGGAATTGACATGCACTTCTTGATTGAATTTGAAAGTTTCTATCATGAAAGGTGAAATGACTTAATTAGTGGAAAAACTCACTAGCCACAAGTACGTTCTAAGTTTGAATGTCAACCTATCTAATATTCTTATTAACGTACCAGTAATTCCTTCTAGATATAAATACAATCCTTATCTCAAAGTAGCAGAAAAATAATTAAAATCAACATAAAAATGTATTAAATGGCTCCAATAACTCTTGAATGTGATAGTGTATGTACACTCCAAGCTTTTGAGAGTGAATCTACACCTTTACATTATTTAGTAATTTGAGCTCCTTTAGTGAACATTAGTTCATTAAATATTTATAAAAGAAATGGACTTCATTAATTACTATTTTTGGAAGGGATGAAGTGTAAAATTTCTATTGACTACTTGACCATTGAAGAGTGTGATGTTT